>OX333078.1:13171431-13353570 GCA_946863875.1 Alloplasta piceator
TTGCGATGTTCACGTTCGAGAAGTCTTTTGAATCATATCTTACAATATATATACCGGGAAAGGTGGGGCAAAATGGCCATGCCGAGATAAAATGCTTACCTTACAAAATTTTCAAAAAAATTTAAAATTTCAAAAATTACAAAATGTGGGAAATATTATAACAATCAGCGTAAATATATCTAAATAGAATAATCCACGCCAAATAAAATGAAGATTATGAAATTTTGATGACAATTGCCTTTCGGTAGTTCGAAAAATAAAAAAATGTCTTTTTCATCACGTTGAAACAAAAAAACATTACAAAATATTTTAACATTAATCTGCTAATCTACATTTATTAAGATACTTTAATAATCTCAAAACCAAACGAAAATTAGGTACCGGGGGCAAAATGGCCCACTTCCATAATGGCAAAAAAAAAATTTCAATAACGCAACTACGATCAAAATTGAATTTCGCAAAACATTTTACTGCAAGAATGTGCTAATCAGCTTGGTTCAAGCATCTCGAATATTACCTTGATACGAAAAGCCTAGAAGCGACGTTTTTTCGACCTCGCGTTTGCTCGAATTTAAAAAACACAAAAATTCTCAGGCTATTTTTCGCCTGACATTTTTTTTTACACACAATAAAATCTACAAAAAAAATGTTTTTAGATTAAGAGCAACGGTTTTAGACTATGCGGAACGTTTTCGCTGCATTTATTCTTATGGAGGCCATTTTGCCCCACATTCGCTTGTATGTGTGTGTGTGTGTCTGTGTGTTTGTACGTGTGTTTCAAACAACGAAAAGTCATCGTCTTTCCCGGTGCACTCTCCTCTAACGGTTTAATTTCTTTTTTTTTCTTTTTTTTCTTCACTTTTTTTTCTTTTCTTTTTTTCATGTATAAAGTCGAATTCACACTCTTGGATACTTCAGATTGGACACGAGTACTTGGTGAAGACGAGGAGAGAGATTCTCTCGTTTCTGGTCGAACCGTGACGCTCTCTTTTTCTTCGCTCTCTCGCGGGTGACTCATTCTCGTATATAGGAATACTTGTCTCGCGACGCTACCGCGTCTCTTGATCTCACTCTTTTACCTCTCTCGGGGCGGATGATTGTCCCGCTGGCCTCTCGCTTCACGATCGGCAACAGTTGCACAGGTAGTCTCGAGAGACCTCATCGACCATCGAGAGACAATATATACACAGACACTCTCTCGCTCTCCCGTTCACGTTCAGTTATCGAGACACAAAAGAATTCGTAAACGTTACGTTTTTTCATCTTGTATTACAAAAAAAAAAAAATAGAATTCTCAATTGAGCGATCGAAATATTTGTTCACACGATCGGAAAACATTTTGCGAACAATCGGTTGCTTACAATCTTTGAGACAATCAAGTTTGCAAAAGGAAAAAATTGAAAGGCGTTTTTCATGAACTTCTGGAGTGCTTTGAATTTTTTAATCAAGTTTTGGAGTGTATCCAGTGACACTTTGGTAAGAACCAAGTTAGTTGTAACGATGAATTAAGATTAAGGATGCTTGGGAATCAAGTTAGTCAATTATCAATAATAATATTGCCCAAAAGTTATTAATAAATTGTTTAAACATTGTTCAAAAATTTTTCCCTAAGTTCTTTTTTTCTTAAACAAATCGAATGCGTTAATTTTTCTGAAAACATATATAGCATAAGTGAGTACTAATAAAATAATAAGATCCTGAAAGTTTCAGATCCCTAACTCAATTGCAGTTATTGAGAAAAAGTGAAATATCTAAAAAACAGAAAAAAAAATTGTTATGAGGATTGACCAAGCCGATTGATCTGAATTTTGTATATGTTTTCGGGGCTGATGATAGCTCCGAGAAAAAAAATGAGAGCTATATAGCTCTATAAGTTCTTTGAAAAAAAAATTATTTTTCGTTTAATTTTAATTTTTAACAATGATGCAATTTTGGCACAATTACGAAACAATTTTTTTTTCAAACCTTCTATACTTCACTATAACACTATGAATTTTTAAAAATTTGAAAAACGGTACGCCATAGTAGAAAAAAATAAAAACCACTTTTTGGCCCAAATAATGAATTTATTTACATGTTTTGAGGTTTAATTTTTGTATTTGTACGCATATTTACATAATTTATATTTATTAAAAATAATATTTCATATTCAAAATAACAACAAAATTTTTTGCCACAGTCAAAAATTAAACCAGGTAAATATCAATAATCAATTTTATAGTAATTTTAACAAATATTTTTAGGAACAACATTTTATTATAAAACTCGATTATTTGTATATTTTTATAGACTTGAGACATAGATATAATGACCAATAATTATCGAATTGATGAAAGACAAAAACATTTTTTTTCTGAACAAATCTAAACTTTCAAACAAATCTAAGTTCAATTTTATTCAATTATTGTTTTTTTTTTAATTAATAAACCCAACACACTATTAAAAGGATTTCTTAAAGACTGCGCAGATATACTGTAAAATACTGTAACATATTGTAACATAAAAAAAAGTTTTTATTAAATTAATAAAAAGGAAAACATATCTAAAAAATATATTTTTCAAAAATATTGCAGAAGCATATTTCATCAGTCTTGGTCACTGACTTCTTCAATCGCAGGTGAAACATTGTCTTTATCAGATAATTTGCTCAATGTTTCAGCATGCTTCGGAATTTCCGACAAATATCTCCCGTGTGACAAATAATAAATAATCGCGGCAACATGGAAGCAACATCCAATAGTTCCAAGACCATTTGCACACCACAGCTGAAATGTGATTCCGCAATATTTTTGAAAAATCTATCTTTGAGATAGTTATTTGCTTTTTTATTATTTATTTATTAAAAAGTGTTTTTTATGTTATGATTGTATTTTACAGAATATCTATCAATCTTTAACAAATTCTTGTATTAGTGTGAACTGTTGGGTTTATTAATTTTTAATAAAAAACAAACGAATAAAATTAAACTTAGATTTTTTTTGAAAGTTTACATTTGTTCAGTAAAAAAAATGTTCTTGCCTTTCATCAATCCGATAATTTTCGGTTAGAACTATGCCTCAAATCTATAAAAAATATATAAATAATCCAGTTTTATAATAAAATGTTGTTCCTAAAAAAATTTGTTAAAATTACTATAAAATTGATTATTGACATTTACCTGGTTTAATTTTTGACTGTGGCAAACAAAAAATTGTTGTTACTTTGAATATGAAATATTATTTTTAATAAATACAAATTATGTAAATCTGTGTTAAAATACAAAAATTAAACCTCAAAACATATAAATAAATTCATTATTTTAGCCAAAAAGTGGTTTTCATGTTTTTCTACTATGGCGTACCATTTTTTAAATTTTTTAAAATTCATAGTGTTATAGTGAAATATATAAGGTATGAAAAAAAAATTGTTTCATAATTGTGCCAAAATTGCATCATGGTTAAAAATTGAAATTAAAGGAAAAAGTGAATTTATAGAGCTATACAGCTCTTTTTTTCTCGGAGCTATTATTAGCCTCCAAAACATATAAAAAATTTAGATCAATCGGTTCGGTCAACCCGGAGAAATTTTTTTTTTCTGTTTTTCACATAGTTTACTTTTTCTCAATAACCAATTTAGTTAGGGATCTGAAACTTTCAGGATCTTATTATTTTATTAGTACCTACTCATGCTCTAAGTATCATTTAAAAATTTTCGGGGGCAGATTCAGCATACTTATACCCCTAAAGTCTTAGCATAGCTATTAAGGTTGATTAGTATTGAATTTGGCAAAAACCGATCGAAAGATTACATTTTTATGAACTTTGGAATTTTTTGAAAAATAGCGTAAACGCTCTAACTTGCACAATTTTCATGATACTGCACTGTACAGAACTAGTATAGCTATCAAGGTTGTTTGCTATTGAATTTGGCAAAAATTCATCGAGGGATTAAAAATTTATAAAATTTTTAATTTTTTGAAAAATAGCGTAAACGCTCTAACTTGTGCAATTTTTAAGATTTTGCACTGAAACTTTGTACAGAGCTAATGTAGCTATCGAGGACGTTCGTTATTAAATTTCACGAAAATCGATAGAATGATTAAAATTTTATTAAATTTTGGGTTTTTTTAAAAATAGCGTACTCATCTAGCTTCGACTATTTACGAGATATTGTACTGAAATTTTGTACACATTCAAAATAGCGATCAAGGTTGTTCGCTATTGAATTTGGCAAAAATCAAATTTGGCAAGAAGTAACGTTGAAAGAATTTGGCAAATTTGCACATCGATTACTCATGTTTTTCGATAGTTAACAAAGCTTCCTTTATGAGGAAGCTAAATTTAATCGTCATACTTTGTGATAAAGGTAGCTATGTGAACTATGGATAAAGATGCGGAAGCAATGTGCAAATGTACAATTTGCAGGTTTTTTTAAATATTATTTTATCCGGACCGAATCGCCCCTAATTTTTTTCAACGCCGACGCTTCATATTCTTATATTTTATTTTTTAAACACAAATTCCCGTCATTTGTCACTCTTTCGTCAAAAACTCTGACGAACGATAAAAAACATTAACACCGAAAAAAATGTCAACAATTTGAGTAAATTTTTTTTCAACCTCACGGTGTCGGCAATCAGCGCCCTGTTTTACCGGCAAATCAACGATATCTCGTATCACCGGCTTTCGCTCTAATTAGTAATATTTGCGTTATAGATAACGAAGCGAACGAGGATTTTCTTTGTTTTTCTTTTTTTTTATGGTATGATTTACATTGGGTATGAATGCGTAATCCACTAAAGTAGGGTGAAATGAAGAAAGTATGTGTTCAGTATACAAAACGTGAATAAGCCTTGCAAATACATATAGATATAAATATATATTATGTACATTATATGTATATGAGGTATTCCATACCAAACCGACCAATCCGCGGACCCGACCATTTTTGTTTTTGTTGAAAATTTTCTATTTTTTTGTACCTACTGAAAGTAGTCTCTCAGAATTTTTTTAGATTTTTGTCTCACAATCAACCCAACTAGCCACAATAAATTTTTCAAAATTTGACACATTTTTTTTTCAAATGCTCATAACTTAAAAAAAAGAGATATTTAAATAAAACAGAAGATCATTTTTTCCGTCTCGAGTTGTAATTTTATTTTAAAAAATAAAAAATATATATTCATTTTCATATGTTTTTTGAAGTCTTAAACCCAAAATATTTCAACTTGGACCCCTTTGTTTTATTTGAAAAAATGCACTACTTTTTAAGAGACAAATTCACAAGTACAAAAAAATTGGCAGCTTGTGATATTCATAACTTGTTTTTTTTTTAAATCTATTTTTATTTAAAGTTATAAAAAACATTAAAAAAGTAAAAGAAAGGACCGTTGCGACGCTAATTCATCACGCCGAAATCATCAAATAACCTATTAACCCGTAGTAAAAAACTCCATTGAATCGCCAATGGCAACCAATGGTCCTCATACGACTCCATTGGACAATGAATGGGGACCCATTGAGATTTGCGCATTTTTCAATGGCGTATAGGAACGACCATTGATCAGTGAATGGATATCCATTGAAAAGTCACCATTGCCCAATGACTTCCATTGGACAGCAAATGTGGATGAACCGAATGATCACCATTACGCAATGATGCCCATTGGAAAGTAAATGCTGATGGACCGTACCATCAGCATTGCCTAATGGTGTCCATTGGAAGGCAAATGCTGATGAACGAAATGATTAGCTTTACCCAATGATGTCCATTGGGAAGTAAATGCGGATGAACTGAATGATCAGAATTACCCAAAGATGTCCATTGGAAACCGCGTCGCGTTAGTTCCGAGACTTGGCGCGAGATGTCGCAGGACGGCAACCCGCTAAACTCCCATACGGATTATGCGAAGAGTATGCTTATCTAGACGAGTGTGCGCACGGAATATTAGCAGAAGTCGGTGTCCAAAAAATCCATGCAAGGAGTTCTTGCCGACTGATGCCCATGGGATAATCCCTATTCCGTTTGAAATGGGGAAGTCAATCCTCATTGGAAAATCCTTATTCGATTTCAAATGGGGAATTCAATGGCGAAAATGTCCTTGGGCAATTCGGCATTCATCTTCATTGGTTATTTTGGCAATGGGGAATGAATGGCGATTTTTCAATGGTGACGAATGAAGTTGTTTACTATATGAAAGAATCTTCATTGATGATCGCCATTCATTCCCCATTGCCTACAAAAACCAATGGAGATGAATACCGAATTGCCTATGGGGATTTTCTTCATTGAATCCCCATAGGATAATCCCCATTCCGTTTCAAATGGGGAAGTCAATCCTCATTGGAAAATCCTCATTCGATTTCAAACGGGGAATTCAATGACGAAAATCCCCTTAGGCAATTCGGCATTCAACTCCGTTGGTTATTTTGGCAATGGGGAATGAATGGGGATTTTTCAATGGCGACGAATGGAGTTTTTTACTACGGGAATACTTGAGCGGTTATTAAATATAAATATTGACGGTTGTAACATGGAATGACACTGAAAAATCCTGATAAAGGTAAAGATTCGCCGATTCCAAGACTGAAAATGAAATAAATTATTAAATATTTGTTAACGGAATAATAGCACACAAATATGAGAGGTTAATAATCCAATATTTCATTTCTATTCGTTTCCAACTGTCAACTTTTTCAAAATGACACGGTTTCAGTGTCATTCCATGTAACAACTGTCAATATTTATTCGTTTTGACCGTTAAAGTATTAACACGTTATTTGATGATTTCGTGAACATAGAAAAATAATAACACCATAATCTCACGAGTTGGGATGTTTAAAAGTTTTTAATGTTTTTTATAACTTCAAAAATAGATAAAAAAAAATTCAAGTTATGAATATCACAAGCTGCCAATTTTTTTGTACTCGTGAAAAGGTCTCTTAAAAAGTAGTGCATTTTTTCAAAAAAATCGAAGGGGTCCAAGTAGAAAAAAAAATATTTTGGGTTTAGAAATTTAAAAAAACATGAAAATGAATATCGATTTTTTTTTGTACATTTATTTAAATAAAACTACCACTCAAGACGGAAAAAAATGATCTTCTGTTTTATTTCGATATCTTCGTTTTTTTTAAGTTATGAGCATTTGAAAAAAAATTGTATCAAATTGTGAAAAATGTATTGTGGTTAGTTGGGTTGAGACAAAAATCTAATTCTGAGAGACTGCTTTTCAGAGTTGGGCAAAGTACTTGAAAGTACTTCGAGTATCAAGACAAAGTACCATAGGTACTTGAAGTATCAAGTACCGGTGGTACTTGAAGTACAAAGTACTTGTTACTTGGAAGTACTCGTTAAAACGAGTACTTGAGGTACTTGAGGTACTTGAAAAAATCAAGCACCAATATCAAGTCATTTTTAAGTTTTCGGGTACGTCTCGTAAAATCTGGTACTTGGGTCATTCCATGTCAAATCGACCAAGAGTTGGAATCGACCACTTTCAATTTCGATGAAATTTGGTCAGAACTTTTGTTTTATCATAAAACCAAGTTCTACCAAGGAAAAAAAAATTACATTTTTTTTTCAAAAGTTGTGCAAAATTCAAAATTTAACCATTTTTCAAATTTTTTTTCTAAATATTTTGAAAACTATGATAGTTATGAAAAATCGTTTGTTTCGTCTTGAAGTATATTTGGGGTTACGAAAAAAACAATATTCCGACAAAAAATTTTGAAAAATAATGAATTTGGAGAATTTTGAATTTTTTAAAATCGTGAAAATGCACAATTAACATCGAATTTTTTGTTCAATTTTTTAAATATAATATCTTGTACTGATTTGAAAAGATCCTGACATTTTCAGAGAGGTGTTTTTTTTTGTTTCAATAATATGATTTTTTTTAAGTTGAACAATCATGTAATTTTGTAATTTTGAGCAGTCAAAATTACATGATTGATCATCTTCACTTAACTTAGAGGTAAAAAAAAAAGTTTTACCAAAATTAAAAAATGCATACTTTTGAAACAAAAAAAAACACATTTCTGAAAAATTCAGGATCTTTCAATATCAGTACAAGGTGTTATATAAATAAAAAAAAACCAAAAAATTAATTTTGATCGTAGATTTTCACGATTTTGAAAAATTCAAATTTCTCCAAATTCATCATTTTTCAAAAATTTGTTTCGGAATTTTTTTTTTTCGTCGCCCAAAGTATACTCTTTGAGACGAACCCAGAACGATTTTTTTGTAACTATAATAGTTTTCGAAATATTTAAAAAATAAACTTGAAAAAATGGTGAAATTTTGGAATTTTCGAAAAAAAAAATAATTTTTTTCCTTTGTTAGAACTTTGTTTTATGATAAAAGAAAATTTGGGACCAAATTTCATCGAAATTGAAAGGGGTCGATTACAAATATTGGTCGATTTGACATGGAATGACCCATATTCAAAGGCTTTGCACATGCAACTATCAGCAAGACACATTCAAAAGAACTTGATACTTGTACTTGAAAAAAGTACTTCGAGTACAGAAAAGTACTTGAAATTTTCAAGTACAGTACTTCAAGTACAGGAAGTACTCGAAAAATTTAAGTATAATACTTGAAGTACTTTTTAAGTACTTTGCACTTGCGAGTACTGTACTTCAAGTAACTGCAAGTACCGAGTACTTTCAAGTACTGCCCAGCTCTGCTGTTTTTAGTACGTGGCAAAAAAAAGAAAATTTTCAACAAAATAAAAAATGGTCGGATCCGCGGATTGGGTGGAATACCTCATACATTGATATATATCGTCGTCTTCTTCGTTTCCTTTTGTTCAGGCTTTTTTTATCGAGAGAATAATTCTTTTTTTCCTCTTTTTTTTTAATGACTCACAGAGAACAACGCAGTCGGGGAGGATCGCGTGAGTTCTCTCGGCGGGACAAAAGCTTCGTCAACGAGATGTCCGAGTATTGCGAATATATGTGGGATCCAACGAGAGGACGTTTGACGAATACGGCTCTGGCTCGAAGTATCTACGACGAAAATAATGCGAAATTCGACGTGCGAGACAAGAAATTGGCGATCAAAACTGTGAGAGCTATACTTCGTGAAATGCCCGGTGTCGGTGAGTCAAATATTGCCCCATTATTCAGCTTAAAGCGGTATTCTGGTCTAGAATTTTGAAAAAAATCATTTTTTTTGCATATTCTTAAGGTTTGAACCTAAGAACATATCCTCGAAAGGAAATTTTTTAATTCCAATCACTTACGGAGTTATAGCTTTTCTAGTGACGCAGCAACTATGTCCGTCAGGTTGGAGCGTAACTATAAGGGAGTATTCTGGACTAGAAATTTGGAAAATCATTTTTTTTCATATCCTTTAAGTTTAGTCCTTAAAGAATATATCCTCGAAAAGCAATTTTTCAATTCCAATAATTTACATAGTTATAACTATTTTAGTTACGCAGCAACTATGTCCGTCACGTTGGAGCGTAACTTTAAGTTCTAGAATTTTGAAAAAATAATTTTTTTTTGCATATTCGTAAAATTTTAACCTTTAAGAATACATCTTCAAAAGGAAATTTGAAAATTCCAATAATTTACGGATTTAGTTCTAGAATTATTTTGCGAATTTAGTTCTAGAACGGAGTATTTTGTTCTAGAATTTGGAGAATTTTTTTTTTTTCATATTCTTTAAGTTTAGACCTTTAAGAAAGTATGCTCGAAAGGAAATTTTTTAATTCCAATCATTTACGGAGTTTTAGCTTTTCTAGTGACGCAGCAACTATGTCCGTCAGGTTGGAGCGTAACTATAAGGGAGTATTCTGGACTAGAAATTTGGAAAATCATTTTTTTTTCATATCCTTTAAGTTTAGTCCTTAAAGAATATATCCTCGAAAAGCAATTTTTCAATTCCAATAATTTACATAGTTATAACTATTTTAGTGACGCAGCAACTATGTCCGTCACGTTGGAGCGTAACCTTAAGTTCTAGAATTTTGAAAAAATCATTTTTTTTGCATATTCGTAAAATTTCAACCTTTAAGAATACATCTTCAAAAGGAAATTTGAAAATTCCAATAATTTACGGATTTAGTTCTAGAATTATTTTGCGGATTTAGTTCTAGAACGGAGTATTTTGTTCTAGAATTTTGAGAATTTTTTTTTTTCATATTCTTTAAGTTTAGACCTTTAAGAAAATATGCTCGAAAGGAAATTTTTCAATTCCAATAATTTACGGAGTTATAGCTATTTTAGGAACGCAGCAACTATGCCCGCCACGTTGGAGCATAACTTTAAGGGAGTATTTTGTTCCAGAATTTGCAAAAAATTAATTTATTGTCTCATTCTTTAAGTTTAGACCTTTAAGAATATATCCTCGGAAGGACATTTTTTAATTCCAATCATTTACGGAGTTATAGCTATTTTAGTGACGCAGCAACTATGTCCGTCACGTTGGAGCGTAACTTTAAGAGAGTATTCTGTTCTAGAATTTTGAAAAAATCATTTTTTTGCATATTCGTAAAATTTTAATCTTTAAGAATACATCTTAAGGAAATTTTAAAATTCCAATAATTTACGGATTTAGCGCTATTTTATGAACGTAGCAACTATGTCCGCCACGTTGGAGCGTCACTTTAAGAGAGTATTTTGTTTCAGAATTTGGAATTTTTTTTTTTTTCGTATTCTTCAAGTTTAGACCTTTAAGAATATATCCTCGAAAGGAAATTTTTAAATTCCAATTATTCACGGAGTTATAGCTATTCTAGTGACGCAGCAACTATGTCCGTCAGGTTGCAGCGTAACTTTAAGTGACTATTCTGTTCTAGAATTTTGAAAAAATCATTTTTTTGTGCATTTTGCAGCCCTTTTAATTACCTGCAACTTTACCAACTTATAAATTATTTAATTTTCATTTTTTTTCCCCCAATTTTTTTTGTATATTGTTAAAATGTTAACAAAAATGTTGTAAAAAAAACCGGTAAATAAAACGCTCAAAATGTGTGTCTCTGGACCAGAATGCCGCCTTAATTACCGATGATAAAATAATTGTTAAATCCGTTATTTTTCATTAATTACGAATTTGTTCAACATTTTTTGTCTTTTCACGAAGAACATCGTTTTTTTGTTCTTTTGCTTTTTCACGCAGATTTAAAGCACTGCACGGACGAATACATAACGCGTTTTTTGCTGGCACGAAAGTATCGCACCGAACAGGCGGCTTCGCTAATCGTCGCTTATCAGTCACAGATTGCACATCGCCAGGATATTTTTGGTAATTTGACCGCGCGCGATCCGCCGCTCCAGCGGGCTCTCCGGGCAGGAATACCTGGAGTTTTGCCAGCAAGGGACAGGTGAGGTTTTTTTTTTAACTTTATCATCGAGAACAGAGCTGGGCAGTACTTGAAAGTACTCGGTACTTGCAGGTAATTGAAGTGCAGTACTTGCAGGTACAAAGTACTTAAAAAGTACTTCAAGTATTGTACTTGAATTGTTCAAGTACTTCCTGTACTTGAAGTACTGTACTTGAAAATTTCAAGTACTTTTCTGTACTCGAAGTACTTTTTTCAAGTACAATTATCGAGTACTTTTGAATGTGTCTTGCTGATAGTTGCATGTGCAAAGCCTTTGAATGTGGGTCATTCCATGTCGAATCGACCAATATTTGGAATCGACCCCTTTCAATTTCGATGAAATTTGGTCAGAAGTTTTCTTTTATCATAAAACAAAGTTCTAACAAAGGAAAAAAATTAAATTTTTTTTTTCGAAAATTTAAAAGTTCACCATTTTTTCAAGTTTATTTTTCAAATATTTCGAAAACGATTATAGTTACGAAAAAATCGTTCTGGGTTCGTCTTAGAGAGAATACTTGGGGCTACGAAAAAAAAAAAAATATATTTCGAAACAAATTTTTGAAAAATGATGAATTTGGAGAATTTTGAATTTTTCAAAATCGTGAAAATCCACGATCAACATTAGATTTTTGGTTTTTTTTTTTTTATATAACACCTTATACTGATATCAAAAGATCCTAAAATTTTCAGAAATGTGTTTTTTTTGTTTCAAAAAAATGAATTTTTGAATTTTGGTAAAACTTTTTTTTTACCTCTAAGTTAAGTGAAGTTGATCAATCATGTAATTTTGACTGCTCAAAATTAAAAAATTACATGATTGCTCAACTTAAAAACATTCATATTTTTGAAACAAAAAAAACACATTTCTGAAAATTTCAGGATCTTTTCAAATTAGTACGAGGTATTATATTTAAAAAATTGAACAAAAAATTCGATGTTAATTGTGGCTCTTCACGATTTTAAAAAATTCAAAATTCTCCAAATTCATCATTTTTCCAAAATTTTTGTCGGAATTTTTTTTCTTTTTCGTAGCCCCAAGTATACTCTTCAAGACGAAACAAACGATTTTTCATAACTATCATAGTTTTCAAGATATTTAGAAAAAAAATTGAAAAATAGTCAAATTTTGAATTTTGCATAACTTTTGAAAAAAAAAAAATTTTTTTTTTTTCATTGGTAGAACTTCGTTTTATAATAATACAAAACTTCTGACTAAATTTCATCGAAATTGAAAGTGGTCGATTCCAGGTCTTGGTCGATTTGACATGGAATGACCCAAGTACTAGAATTTACGAGACGTACCCGAAAACTTGAAAAGTACTTGAAACTGATACTTGATTGTTTCAAGTACTTGTACTTCAAGTACTCGTCTTGACGAGTACTTGCAAGTAACAAGTACTTTGTACTTCATGTACCACTGGTACTTTGTACTTCAAGTACCACCGGTACTTTGTACTTCAAGTACCACCGGTACTTTGTACTTCAAGTACCACCGGTACTTGATACTTCAAGTACCTACGATACTTTGTACTTGATACTTGAAGTACTTTCAAGTACTTTGCCCAACTCTGATCGAGAAGATCGATGATGCATTTTCTGTGCTCGATGAAATACTAAAACGAAAAGTTTTTTTCTTTCAGTGGAATTGTGCAATTTTTTCTTTCAGTGGAATTGTGCAATTTTTTTAAATAGTGCAATTTTTTAATTTTTTTAAATAGTGCAATTTTTTAATTTTTTTAAATAGTGCAATTTTATTTAAATTGTGCAGTTTTTTCAATTCAATAAGAATGTTAATGAGAGATTTAATAAGCAGAACGACTTGGCTCACGTAATTTCTATTTAAGCCTGAAACCAGTGAATTTTTTAATTTTTGTATGATCATCTTTAATGTAAACCTACAAAAATTTACAAATATTATGAATAAAATAAATTGTGAGACTTCAAAGAAACGATACAGATTCCGCAACGAACTTTCGATTTGATTATCTCTAGAATTTGTTATTTCAATTTCTCGAATAAATCTTTTGGGTTCACTTGGAAGGCAATTATAGAAAAATCAAGAAATTCTTTAATTCCTTTGGTTAAGACAGATCTATTACTAATGAAAAGCGTCAGGATCGTGGGTTAAAAATTTTTTTTAATTATTTTGTTTGAGAAATCTGTATAAAAAAATAACAAAAAATAACAAAAAATCACACTTTTTTGTCGTTCTATTGAGATTTGAAACTTTTCGACTGGTGAAGTCTTCTTTTTTTATCCAGAGATTCAAAAAACATTTTATGATACTATTTTTTTAAATCCTAAATTGGGCAGACCATCAGAATAATCAGAGTAATTTTTATTTTTGCAGAAAAGGTAGATGCGTTCTCGTAATTCTCGCCTCACAATGGGACCCAATTGCTGTGCCAGCATTGTCAGTGCAGAGAGCAATATTTCTTGTTCTTGAAACACTCATCCAAGATCCACGGAATCAGGTAAAAAATGCATTGAAAATTGCACATTGCTACGTCAAGGCGACAAGCTACTGAATATTTATCAATTTTTGACATTTTTTTTTCACAGACATATTAAACTTATCTCGAACAAATTTTTATTGAAAAATCTTGATAATTAACAGAGACATAAATATTATCTCAACAAAGAATGTCCTCTCCATTGTCCGATTGATATTTTGGGGAAGATTAATTTGAAACTAGAAAATAGTACATTACGATACGAGTGCGATGAAACTTTTTCTCGACGAGTGTGAGTTTGCAGCATGAGCCGAAGGCAAATGCTGCAATCACACGAGTTGAGAAAAAGTTTCTCGCACGAGTATCGTACAAAATTTTATCGCACGAGTGCGTAAAGTGCCCGCTTCTCGCACGCGCAGCGAAGCGAAGCGTGCGAGAAGTGGTCACTTTACGCACAGAGTGCAATAAAATATGTATTAATATCTGTACGAATGTGGCAATTAAGGTCGATATTGCACTTAAGTTTTAATTTAAGATGAATCTTAATTTTTGAACTTAAGTGTCATTATAAGTTCACACTTAAGTTCTAACTTCAATGCGAACTTCAGATCAATCTTAGGTAGAAACTTAAATTTGGATTAAAGTTTGATCTTAAAATCCATCTTGAGCTTGAACTTAAGCTCGATCGAACTTAATTATTTTGACAACTAATGTCAAAATTTCATATCATTATATGAGCGCAGAAACAAAACGCGTCCGAAGGAGGCGATAAAAGAAATTCAATCGAACTTCAGTTCAAGCCCAAGATGGATCTTATATATGAGGCATTCCACGTCAAGAAGGCCACCCCATTTTTTGAAATCACCAAAAATCGCATACAAATTTTTATAAAGTAGTTCTAACTGAGAAGAAAATTCGTGATTTTTTTCAGATTTTTATATTACATATTTTGGCCGGAAAAAAATACAAAAAAATTTCTTGCTCCATTTCGTAACTCGAAAATTATTCATCGTACGAAAAAAAAAGTATAACATAAAATTTTAGGATTCTCAACGTACTTTTCACTGAAATTTTTTACGAACTCCTCCGAATTTTCGGAGCAAATAATGTTTTGATATTTTTTTTCTCAGAATTGACATGTTCGATTTGTCTGTAATTTTAACAGTTTTTTACTTGATATATTTACAGACTATGAAAAAATTGGCTCAGTGAAGAATCCATTCCTTCCCATGCGTTTTTCATCCCAAATGAATACACAAATTTCTCTGTGCAACAGGGTTGAGAATATCCATAGATACTTTCTAAAGCCCGCATTTTTGTTTTTTTTGTACTTTTTCAATTTTTTAAACTTTTTTGTATTTTAATAAACTTTATCAATGGACCCATGTACACCGATAAAGTCTATTCAAATTAGAGTCAAAGGCTACTCACGTCTCTCGATTGCGAAAAAGAATTAATTTACCTTCTTTGGATACACCGACCTTTCTATGGCCAATGAGTACATTTTTAGTTCGATGTGGGCTTGGTTTTTGGGAATGAAGAAATGATACTGCTGTGTTCCTGGAATTGTCTTCGCAGTATCAAAACGAGATTATTTTATTAGTTTTCCCGGTTTACGATTAATAATGATAAAATATCAATATCTACACTATTTCGTTAAATCACTCTATAATGATAGATTGTATCAATAAAAATGTATTCGAAATAATGGATTCTCCACTACGCCAATTTTTTTATAGCCTGTAAATATATCAAGTAAAGAACTGTTAAAACTACAGACTAATCGAAGATGTCAATTTTGAGAAAAAAAATATTAAAACATTATTTGCTCCGAAAATGGCATATAGAGCTCCCGGAGGAGTTTGTAAAAATTTTCAGTGAAAAGCACGTTAAAAATCCTAAACTTTGTGTTCTACTTTTTTTTGTGCGATGAATAATTTTCGAGTTACAAAATGGGACAAACAAATTTTTTGTATTTTTTTCCGGCTAAAAAATGTAATTTAAGAATCTGAAAAAAATAACAAATTTTCTTGATAGTTGGAACTACTTTCTAGAAATTTCTATGCGATTTTTGGTGATTTCAAAAAATGGGGTGGCTGACTTGACGTGGAATGGCTCACATATAAGATCAAACTTCAAACCAAATTTAAGTTCGAACTTAAAGCACTTGAAGCACTTGAAGCACTAAAGTTTAAACTTAAGCTTAAGTATAAGCTTATAACGACACTTAAGTTCAAACTCAAGATTCATCTCAAGATTGAACTTAAGTTCGATCTCAAGTCCCAACTTGAGTTTGATGGAAAATTTGATTATAAGTTTGCTCTTAAGAGGAGGCTAAATACCATTTTTTATTCAATCCCTACATTATCGACGTATCATCGTCGTCCAGTCTTTCTCCGACAACCGTGGATGAAAATTAATTACATTTTGACAATGAAGAGGGGGATAAATTAATTAACAATTAATTGTCAATTGAGAGTCTAAAATGCGTTACAGCTAATGCCGAAGAACTCATTCGAGCCCCCTAAATATTATAGGTTACTCGTCAGAATCCATGGTGCTGCCCTCACTCGCACGTCTGTAAACTACATTTCACCATTTCATTTTTTAATAAAACTACAATTTATCGATATTTATCTCTTAATGCGCCATCCAAACTTACGGCGTGTCATTTTGATAAAATAATGTCGAAAACGTCTCGATATTTGTATCGTGGCGTTCTTCATGGAGCCTCACTCTTGGTTTTACCCGAAATGCAGTAAAAGTTTAATAATTTAAGTTTTTCAATTACAGTTTCTTGGTGGTAAATGAATCTGTAATTTTTTTTTTGTTTTTCGCAAAAATTTTAGTGAGGCTCCATTCCTGCCATTGTTCCGATGATGTTGTTAAAATTTTATTCAATTCCATCCATTTGTATAAGAGCAAGTTTGGATAGCAATTTCGAGGTGTTATTTAGCCTCCTCTTAAGATGGATCTTAAGATCTTTAAATTCGGGGCTAAGAATCGAAAAAAAGAGACATCGATGCGAGCGACTGCAATTGGTATTTTCATGGATGAATAATTTCGATAATTATTATTATTTTTTTTGAATCAGCAATGCGGTTTCGTCGCGGTTGTGGACTGGAGCGGATTTTCACTACGTCAGGGTGGAGCCCTTGGTGCAGCTGCTCTGCGAAATTTGATAGCAGCTCTGAGAGGACGATTTCCGGCTAGATTCAAAGCCGTACACTTCCTGTCGCCGCCGCTCTACGTTCAAGCGACCCTCGCCCTTGTCAAGCCCTTCCTGGATGAAAAAACTCGTCACAAGGTGGGTAAACCCTCGGATAATGTATTTTTTTTTTTTTTTTGCAATCGACAATTTATTTTCTAGCTCTTTTATGCAAGTGACATTTTTGCAACTCAAAAAAAACAGTATTTAGAAATGATTTGGTATTTTTTAAATTTTGAATATCATACTTGAATAATAATTGTACTGAAATTATATCCGCTAAGGAATTGAAATAATGTGTCCCATTGTGAAAAAGTTCATATTTTTTACAGTCTGTGTAAAGTCCAATTTGTAACTTTCTCTCGATTTAGGAGAATCAAAACTCATTTTATTTCTCGACAGACATGAACTGTCCATGTCTTTCGTGAATATCTATGATTTAATCGGAAAAAATCAATGATAATTTGCGACGTTTACAGATAAAAGACATTTGCATATGACCAAAACAATCAACGCTATGATTTTGACAGTGCTTTTATTCTGATTGAGAATCCAATCGAAGCAAAAATTACTCTGTGAATTCGTCCAACATATTTCAACGGCAAAATGAGTTCTTACGTATCAAGATGCATAAAGTTTCCGTGCCATATCTTGAAAATTGCACAAGTTGGAGCGCTTACGCTATTTTTCAAAAAATTAAAAATTTCATAAAATTTTACTTCCTCGATAGATTTTTGCTACATTCAATACCAAACATCCTTGATAGTGATACTAATTCTGTACAAAGTTTGAGTGCAATATCTTGAAAATTGCGTAAGTTAGAGCGTTTCCGCCATTTTTCAAAAAATTAAAAATTTCATAAAATTTTAATGCCTCAATAGATTTTCGCCAAATTTGATAGTGAACATCCTTGATAGCTATACTAGCTCTGTACAAAGTTTCAGTCCAATATCTCGAAAATTGCGCAAGTTAAAGCGTTTCCGCTACACTGAGAGAAAAAATTACTGAATTTGAGAACATGAATTTATTTATCAAATGAAAGTATTAATTCGATTATTCATTTGTCGAACCAAGAAAATCACTCTTCATTTAAAAAAATATTTTTACGAATCTATTACTCCATTATTTTAAACTCTTGTTTAATAGTAACAATCAAATGCATGATAGATTTGATTAAATTTGTATTCATTGGATCAATTACATTGATTGCATCTTACGTAAACATGAGATTATTTGAATCTAAAAAACGAATTCAATACAAAATTATTTTTTTCGAAGAAAATTATTTATGGCATCATAAACATGAGATTATTTGGATCTAAAAAATGACTTCAATACGAAATTATTTTTTACGAACAAAATTATATCTTTGCAATAAATTCATCATTATTTTACTTCTAAAAATATCTTTATTTAAATAGATTTCAATAAATTTGCATTCATTGGATTAATTAGATTTATTGCATCATAAACATGAGATTATTTGAATCTGAAAAACGACATCAATATTAAATTATTTTTTTCGAACAGAATTATTTTTTTGCAATAAATTCATCATTATTTTACTTCTAAAAATATTTCTGTAGTATTTTCAATATTTATTAGATATAAAATTGATTGTGATTATTTTAAAAGAAGCTGTAGTAAAATAAATAACACATTATTTTATTCCAATAGAATATTTGTTTGGAATCATGAAATTTTGATTTCCTTCAAGCCAAGAACTATCTTTTCTATAGTATACCTTAATAGTATCCATAAGTTGTTCAAAATTAAAAAACTGGTTTTTAAAATGTTTTCTTGTATTCGAATCTTCATAACTTCTAACTTTTTTCAAGTGCATAGTAGTAGTCGATAGCGTAATAGGTAGCGCGTTAGGTAGTTAGGTAGAATAGGTATGATGGTAGGTAGGGTCGAGGGTTCGAATCTCGGTCGGACAGAGAAATTAGATCGGAGAATTGGCGCAGATTTGTCTTTTTTTTCTATTTATCTCTTTTTGGATCTGCAACGATTAATAAACACGCATTCGATTGAATCAATCATTTTTCCTGTTGATTGGACTAATTAATTTGTTGATTCCACAATTTTTTTTTTCTCAGTGCTTCCTGTATTAAAAGACATGCATGTTTTGAATGATAAAATGTGTTCTTGATTCAAACAACATATTACATATAATTGATAATATATTGTTAGATTCAAGTAAATTCGTTTATTGAAACAGAAATTTGTGGAATTGACTGAAAAAAATGAGCCAAGTAAATATATAAAGGAACCAATCTAATATGTTTTGGCAAATAATGAAAAAAATGATTTTTTGCCTCCAAAACTTTATTTCATTGGTTCTAGTAATTGTTTCTCTCAGTGTATTAAAAAAAAAAAATTCAAAATCTCATAAAAGTGCAATCCTCCGATCGATTTTTGCCAAATTTAGAACTGAACAACCTTAGTATCTATACTAATCCCGTACAAAGTTTCAGTGCAATATCTCGAAAATTGCAGAAGTTGGAGCGCTTACACCATTTTTGCAAAAACGAAAAAAGTCGATAAAATCTGAACACCCGTCAGAATAAAAACAAAAAAATTTCACAATGAAGGGAAAGTTCTGCTAGGCAAGTGTGCCAAATATCCGCCGGATATCTGGAAGCGTTCTCGAGTTATTAATTACACCCAGAAAAAAAGACCTAGTACATTTAACTAAATCCTAGTCAAGCCAAATAAATTTTTTTAGTTGTAGGCCGGCCTGATCTAACTCTATTCATGTCAACGAATTTTTTTTTTAAATGACCTACTAGGAAAATATATTGCGATTAATAAATTTTTATTTAATATTAATAAATATTATTTCAAACTGAATAAATATGTATGTAAGGTGATGTGAAACATTCCCCCACTCCTTCGGGCCCCCACCCCTCGCGTGGTACGCGACAACACCGACCGAACGGTATTGTCATCCACCGCTAGATGGCGCCACAGCTACGTATTTACTATTTTCGAGGTTTTTAAAGGTTATTTTTGTCTTGCGGTGCAGGAAAAATCATCGAATGATTGGAAAACTTTTCAGCTTTTTCTTCTTCACGGATGATTGATTATAATCAATTGTAAAATAATTATTTTACAATCGCGTATTCGATCTCTGATTCGATCCCTGAAACCTAACGCCTCTATCGGGAAATCCCTGTATTGAATATCACTCAGCTGTTTACTTTCGTTATGAATTTATCAAAGGTTATCTACAATTATGCATTTCCGTTCCTTTTTTAGGGTGCCGCCTTCGATTTACAATAACAAACTAAGAATGGATTTATTCAAATATTATTTACTTACTAACATTTTTTTTATACAGTTCGAGTTTTAAAATTTCACGAAATTTGAAGTTTCGTTCGTACAGATTCCTACCGGTAACCAGATTTGCTTTTTTTTTTTGTTATTCTTGCAATTTAGAAAATGTTAGGAAGTAGATCGATTGATTACAGCTCTATTCCCCAATTACCAAACGATTTCATTCGGTTTACTATAAAAATGAACGGAAATCAAAATTGGAGAGGGGGAACCCTCTCAATGCGTATCTCGCATTAGGAGAGCAAAGGAGTGGGGGAATGTTTCACATCACCTTAAATGAAATAATTTTTTTTTATATTTAGACAATATATATTTTCAAACATTTCAATCCTTGAATGTTTAGCTACACAAATGAAGTCTACAATTTCGTAAAGCTTCGACTTTTCTTCAACAGAGGAGAAAAGAAAAAATAGCCTTTTTATGGGGATCATTTTCGGAGATTTGACCATCATGCGTTTTGCCGCAATGTTCAATGTATTAGATATCCATACTGGAAAATAAGGATATCAGACATAGACGAGCTTGGAAACGATATAGGCGTCGAGAGGCAGGTTCGCTTGTGCGAGAGGTAGCCACCTGGCGGATTTTTGGGGTACTGACAAATCTGCAGATATGATCGGATGAGATTACGGGTGAATAGGTATTTAGTAACAACGAATAGAATTTTTCTTCAACGCCTGTTTCTCGATGACAGGGAATTCAAATAAATAAATATAATGGAAGTAAATATCGCCCAAAATTGGATGGAAAGAAAATTTTCTTTAAAGTAACTAAAAAATAATCAAATAAACGATTATAGTACCTACGACTAGATCTTTTTTCTGGGTGTATTTAGCACAAATGTCCATTCAAAACTGTGCAGGATGCGGATTACCGCTTCCAAAACACGTTTCTCGCCCTAAAAATGTTAACCATCTTGTTTATTTTCCAGATATATCTACACGGCAACAATTTAAGTACACTCCACGAGCACTTGCCGACCGACATATTGCCAGCCGAATTGGGCGGAACAGGCCCAGCCTTTAATCCGGGACTTTGGGCGGAGCCAGTGATACATTCAGCTATGAAAGAGGCTGAAATTGCTGCGATAAAACGGGACCAGGAAATCGCTGATAGACGGATAAAGGCTCAGAAGAAGAGCGACGAAACAACTATCAGCGATGAACAGATAAAAAATAATTCAACGGAGGTAACGATGGAAAAACGTACTCCTGGAAACGGTGAAGCAACGAGTGACCTTGAGGAATCAATGACCCTCGATGCGGAAGAATCTCACGATGACCCGAAGACCGATGAGACAAAGGGATTGTCGAGGGATTCGCGGGATTTTGAGAGGCCCGATGGCAGAGAATCAGTTATGGAAATTTCATCGAACAACGTTGATAGTCCGTTGATCGATGCTAACGCCATCAACGAGACGAAACGAAAGAAAAAGTCCAGCAGAATTGCAGTCAGCGAGGACTTTACAGACGAGATCAATTCCAACGAGAATATCCACGATTCGTCCATCAAAGAGGAGAAAAATAATTTTCCAATGAGAAGCATGAAAATCGTTGATAATCGTGAGACAAGAGGGAACAATCGTGAGACCGACGACAGAACTAGGTTTCGGATTTATCGAGACACCGTCAATGGAAATGACGACAGAACAACGGGTAGAATGAGGGAAAGTGAGAAACCCAATAATGGCAACCGGATGTTCCATGATGACGTCGATTGTCCGAATTCGGAAACGAATTCCAACGAATTCGAGATGATATCGAGTCAACCGGAGAGCGAAGAGAGTCGCGAAAATTCATTGGAGACGCTCAGAATCGACGCTCAAAAAGTAACGTCGATGAAGAGCACGAAAAATGAAATTTTTCCCGAAGAAGCTAATCTCATAACGTAAAAAAAAAAAAAAAACAATCGAACAAAATCAATATTTTTTTGACTATGAAAAAATATTTTTTATTCATGAAATTTTTTTTTTTAAGGTACCAGTCTACTTTAGAAGGCCAAAAAAGCAAATAGAGATTATTTTTCTCAGCTACTTCATCAGATATGGCTGTAAAACTGTTCTTACAACATTGTTTCATCCTTCACAAAATACAAAAAAAAAATAATTTTTTATTTTGATTCTTTGAATAATTTATAATAGGTGTCACTTAATCTCAGGATTGGCAAGTCTGAAACAAAAAAATGAAAAAGCATTTTGAAGCGGAAGGTTTCTTACACAAAAATTTGCCACCGTTAATGAAAAATCGGTTGAAAAAAATGGCGGATTTTTCGAATGAAAAATGAAAAATTCAATTTTTCACAATTTATTTCAAACAACTGCCATTTTTTAAAAATCGATTTTTTATTAACGGCGATAAATTGTTGCGTAAGAAACCTTTCGCTTTAACTTGCTTTTTTGTTTTTTTGTTTCAGACTTGCCAATCCTGAGATTAAATGTCAGCCATATGAGACAAGACATTTTCGAAGACTCGAAATTATTCTGAGGCCCGAATTTTAAGATCAAACTTTTCATTGAACTCAAGTTGGAACTTAAGTTCCAATTTCAGATGAATCTTAAGTTTGTACTTAAGTGTCATTATAAGTTCATGCTTAATGCTTAAGTTCAAACTTTAGTGCGAACTTCAGATCGATCTTAAGTTTAAACTTAAATTTGGTTTGATGTTTGAACTTAAGATCCATCTTGAGTTTAAACTTAAGTTCGATCGAACTTAACTATTTTGACAACTAATGTCAAAGAACACGGTCGAGGGAGGCGATGAAAGAAGTTTGATCGAACTTAAGTTCAAGCTCAAGGTTGATCTTGAGATCAAACTTCAAACCAAATTTAAGTTTGAACTTAAGATCGATCTGAAGTTCGCACTAAAGTTTGAACTTAAGGTCGATCTGAAGTTCGCACTAAAGTTTGAACTTAAGTATGAACTTATCGATCTAAAGTTCGCACTAAAGTTTGAACTTAAGATCGATCTGAAGATCGCACTAAAGTTTGAACTTAAGATCGATCTGAAGATCGCACTAAAGTTTGAACTTAAGTATGAACTTATCGATCTGAAGTTCGCACTAAAGTTTGAACTTAAGATCGATCCGAAGTTCGCACTAAAGTTTGAACTTGAGTATGAACTTATCGATCTGAAGTTCGCAATAAAGTTTGAACTTAATATTGATCTGAAGGTCGCACTAAAGTTTGAACTTAAAGTATGAACTTATCGATCTGAAGTTCGCACTGAAGTTCGAACTTAAGATCGATCTGAAGTTCGCATTAAACTTTAAACTTAAGATCGATCTGAAGTTCGCACTAAAGTTTGAACTTAAGATCGATCTGAAGTTTGCACTGAAGTTTGAACTTGAGTATGAACTTATAATGATACTTAAGTTCAAACGTAAGATTCATCTTAAATTGGTACTTAAGTTCGATCTTAAGCTCCAACTTGAATTCCATGGAAAGTTTGATCCTAAGATCGATCTTAAGATAGATCTGAACTTAAAATTCCCGCCTAAGGGTCAAAATAAGATATAGTTTTTTTGTTGTATTTTCGAAGGACGAAACAATGTTGTAAAAACAGTTTTATAGCCATATCTGATAAATGGAGCTGAGAAAAAAAATCTTAAAAATTTGCTTTTTTTTGGTCTTCCAAAGTGAACTAGTACCTAATTCAAGAATTGGAGATCTCTTCGGCGTATACACTGAAACTGTGATTACCACGTTACTATTTTTAATTCTCATTCAGACATTACCGCTGAGCGCTTTTTCAAGAAAAGCCAAGTTAAGATTGTAATTTTCGGTTTTTTTTTTAACTATAGATGCAATATTTAATTTAAGGGAAGCGTGAAGTTTGAGGTGACTTCAGAACCTTTTTAACGGATTTTTCTTGAAAGTGACTCGGTGAAATAAAGAAAATAGTGAAATCGTCTACGTAATTAACTAATTGTTAAATTAATGAATTAATTTTTAATTTAATTATTTTTTTAATTAATTAAATTTCAATATAATTAATTAATTAATTAAAAATAATTGATAATTAAACGCGGATCCACAAATATTTTTTTATTCCATCAAGTGATTTTTGAGAAAAAGGCGTTAGAAAGTCTGCCTCTATCTCTATCGCACTCACAAGTGCGAAAAGACAGGGATTCGGGCCTCGAGTCTCCCCCTTAATAAGTTGGAGACGTTGAATCCACGGTTTGGATGATGTAGGCGGGAATTATCGAATAATTCCACGATCGTAGAGGTTATTTTTTTTTTCCATAATGTGAGAATATATGCAATGTATATGAAATCGTCGTAATTCCCAGACTTTGTTTCTTTTTTTAATTGTCA
The DNA here is from genome assembly GCA_946863875.1 of Alloplasta piceator. Classification (NCBI taxonomy): domain Eukaryota; kingdom Metazoa; phylum Arthropoda; class Insecta; order Hymenoptera; family Ichneumonidae; genus Alloplasta; species Alloplasta piceator. The sequence goes on from OX333078.1 coordinate 13,196,055, forward strand.
TTTCATTCGATGAAATTTCTCGCGAATAAACTCATAAAAGATCTGCCCCTTATACAGGCTCGAGCAATTGTAGTCGATATTTTTTTTCGATTTATGGAAAAAGTCGAAAAAATGAAGAAAAAAAATAAAACAGTCCATGAATTTTATATAAATATAAATGTATTTATTTATATAACGTTGGCTCGCAGAGAGAATTATTTAATTGACCTTCTCGAATAACTCACACGCAATCTTATTGCGACAATTAATCGACGAAATATGCTGGATTGAAATATTTGTCGATACGAAATTATGTATTTTTTCCCCTTTAAGAGTTCATATTTATCGCACAATAAATGAAACGAATATTTCAGAATCTCGATAATTCCAGCGAAATCTCTGGCATTCCTTCTTCCATTTTTTTGTTAAGGGTGGGAGGGATGAAATTTCAATTAATAACTTTTTTAAATGTTATTTGTGTTAATTAAAATGTAGGCGTATATATTACATTATTTTGTTCAAAATAGGATCAGCATTTTGACGTTTGAAAAAAAAGCACCTTTATGAAAATACTATACCAAAATCTACGAGGTTCATTATAATCATAATAATAACGATATAAAAAAATGTTGGAAAGATTTCGGAAAGATTTTGGGAAAAACTTTTTTTTCGAAAATAAATAACGCGCGTTAAAACATTAACACAAATGTTGAATTCATGTATGGAAAATTTCCGGTCTTTTGAATCAGTTTCCAGGCCTCGAAATCTTAAATTTGAGACGACTGAGACCCTTTTTTATCAAATGAAAGTGAAATCTCGATTATTGATCTATTTTCTTCGAGATTATCCTCAATATATTCTCAATTAACAAAAGATTAATTATCGGAATTATATTGTGACCCGATGATATTTCTTTTTTTTTCTTCAAAATTTGTAAATTTTTCTTCATTAAAAACTGCATTATACGAACTTTTTATCAAGTTTAGAATAAAAGTATAATTCGAGTTTGAATTTAACTTTATAAAAAAATGGCTTGGTTTCCAATGTTCAATAATTTTCATTAAAAAAATTATTTTTTTTTAGCGTGGAAGAACATTTGGCTGAACAACATTTCAAAATCGAAGAAGTCCAGGGCTGAGCACTGGTCGAATTGACCTGGAACGTCCCATACACGGCTAATTATTATTTTTCATTCCATAGCTAAGAATCAATTTTTGTTTAATAAGTTTTAGTGACTTTGAATAAAAAAGAATAGAAAAGTAGTAGAAATTGTTTTCCAACATGAAGGAAATCATCGTTCCAATTATGTTGGAAACGACGAACGAATTGTTTGAAGAAAAGTCATTAAAAATCAATAATTATTCGGAGCGATTATTTTTTTGACGATGATATCAACATTTTTCCGAGTTTTACTTAATTCTTCATTCCAACAAAAATTTCCTGTCGAGAGTTACACATGTAAAAGTCTAATTTGTTCAGCTAGAAAAATTGTGTACGTTTATAAAAAAATACGAAAATCTGTATTGAAATGCCTAAATCCTTAGATCGATAATTGTCTTTCGAAGGGAAAAAGTCTTTTTCCTTGTTTTCAATAGTATAACTTTGGGGAAAGGAAGATCCTTGACTCTTTAATGCAGATTTACTTGTGAGCAGAGTTGCAAAAATGCATTATTTTGATAATGCATTATCGATTTCATCAATGATTCTTTTTTCACTTAATAATGGGATTTAACTTCCATTATACATTATTCATTCCATGAATAATGTGATAAAAAAAATATTGCATTACATTTTTAGTTAATAACGCAAATGTCAGACCATTGAGCATTACATTAGTACTGGAAAATGTAAAAATGAAACATTATGCATCACGTTATTAATGAGTACTTGGAAAAGCATTACATTATCCGTTGCTGAAGTAATGGATAATGTGGAAAGAGTTACTTTACTCATTACTGAAATAAAGAGTAATGCAAAAATATTCCATTATCCATTATTAAAGTAATTGCAATAATGGATAATGGATATTGCAAAGTAGCGTTAATTTTTCATTACTACAATACTGAATATTTTGAATAATGCATTATTCGGAATAAAAATATTTTATTGCACTCCGTGCGCAAAGTGCCACTTTGCGCACTCGTACAATAAAATTTCGTACGATACTCGTGCGAGAAACTTTTTCTCAACTCGTGTGATTGCAACATACACCTTTGGCTCATGCTGCAAACTCACACTCGTCAGAAAAAGTTTCATCGCACTAGTATCGTAATATACTATTATGCATTCGTAGTCCAATAAGACAGTGCGATAAAATCTTCCTTTTATTTACGAAAGTGGAAAATATGGATCGATGAAACCGGTTCAGGGACTCGATGGTGTGGGCTTATGAAATTTTTTCAAGTAAAAAAAACCCAAAAATGTAAACATCGGAATGTCAACCGAACTAATAATCCCCGTTTTGAAATTTGAAATTAGAATTGAAAATTTGAGTCGGAAGAGAATAAAATACATATATACTGCGCATTTCACTTTGATCTAACAAATAAAAAAATGCACAAGTGGAAGATGATTTTTTCTTTTGGTTGATTCATAAAAAAAAAAAATACATGAAATTATTGGAGAGTAAAAAAAAGTAAACAATCGTCCATGAACAGGAATCATTATTCTCTTGACAATTTCCGGTCAAAGATAAAAAAGAAAAAGATGCTGTAGGTTCAAATCTGATCTAACAAATGAAAAAAAAACAAAACAAAGTACCGAATTATATTTTCGAAGTAAAAAATTAGGAATCTAAACAAACGAATTTCCATAGAGGGAAATCTAAAAAAACGAATTATCCTGTAAAAAATTTGAGGGAATAACACATACAGACTGAGATGTATCATTCTTATGCATTATGATTATAAAAAATCATACGAAAAGGAAGATTTCATTGACATTGCTCTCTACCTACAGAAATTAATTTTATTCCTTTAAACCATTACTCAAAGTAATACATTATTTATAAATGTAATGCGTTATTTGAAATGATGCACTGCTCGATGTAATGTGTTACTCAAAGTAATGCATTGCTCAATGTAATGCATTACTCAAAGTAATGCATTATTCTTCGGTTTTGTACCATTCATTACTATAGTAATGAAAATTTGTTTCTACTTTGAATTACCCATTACAGTAATAATGGACAATGGCAGCGTTTAGCATTATCCATTACCATTGTAATGAATAATGTTACGTTTTTTTGCATTATTCATTATTAATTTAATGCATAATCGTTAGGTTTCACATTTTTCATTACAAAAATAATGCGTTATGTTTCTATCATAGGATTTTCATTATTTCTAAAATAAATAATGCATTATTTTTACATTATAATTTCGGCAACTCTGCTTGTAAGTTCGGAATCGGTAGAAAAAATAAAAGATCGTTAAAAATTTCTGATTGGAAGAATGTTTCGCGTTTTAGTACGAAATAGCTGGCAAGACCCAGCCGCCAAACGCATTTTCGAGCTCGACCGCGACCGCCAAGGACAAGTGATCCTGATGGAGGCCCGCTATGACCTGAAGACCGATCGGAAGTCCCTGTTTGTTGAGTCCAAGCGGACAAGCGGTTGCAGGCAGGCCCAAAACATTTATTATCGCGGTGTACGAAAAATTGAAAGGTTTTATCAGCGGCTCGTGATGCAGAGGCGCTGCTGTCGGATGTGTTGGATACAAAAATACACCATCTTCTCCCAGCATGTCCTGTACAAAAAATTTGCAACATTAATACTTATCGAATTTCAAAAATAATCTCACTATTTTCATCAATTTCATTTTCAATCATATTACACATTTAATTACAAATTATTTTGAGCCATGTAAGTGAATTGGATTCCATTGCTAATTATTTTGGTCATCGATCACCGAATGCATTTTAATTACATGTAATTCAGAAGCATATCGTACAATTACTTGTAGTTGATGCTAGAATGCAATTACTTGAAATTGATGCTCAAAGTAATTAAATTACCTGTAATCGATTCTCGAAAAACTTGATGTATTTAAAAATAGAGAAGCGCTTCGAACATTTCAATGTTACGCTCTGAGGATGGTTTATTAAGACACGTTAGAACTTTAAAATTAATTTAATTCAGCAAAATAATTGGCCAATTATTTTTCCAATGACTTCACTAAATTACTTTAGTTTTTATGATTTTTGAACTATTTCTGAAACAAAGATCATCCTTTACATATACATATATATTAGAACGTGAATAACTTTTGAAGGAGTGAGTTTATCGAAAAATCATAGGAAATCTTTTTTGTAGGGCGTTCAATTCTCTACAAGAATATGTGTCGTTCATTTTGGTACATTGACTTGAAGGTGAGATATGAAATGTCAAAGTTTGAAATTTTTTTTTCCCGTGTTATTTAAATGAGAAATAAAAATATGCGATGAGGGACCTCTAAATATTTTTATTAAGAGCTCTAATTTTAACAGGCATCTTTTTTCACCTTTCCGAAGGTATTTAATGCGTTTTTTCGAAAAACAAAAAATAGTCGCTTTTTTTGAATCAGTCTAATATATATGAGGCATTCCACACCGGTTCGACCTGGGTCTGACCCTTCACCTCGCCAATTTTGTCCGCAATTTTTCATGGTTTTGCAGTACCTCCGAAGAGCACTCAAGATTTTTTTCAGATTTTTTTGGAGCGATTTGACTCAACTACAATTTTGTAAACAAATTATTTTTAGCCCACTCAATTCAGGTTTCTCTTTCGATGTATTTTTAATATTTTTTTTCGAAAAAGCTTGTTATAAACAGAAAGGAATCCTTGCTCACTTTGGTTAAACGCTCGAAATTTTTCATATAAAAAAGGGATTTTTGAAATTTTCTTCACATTTTTGAATTTGGGCTAAAAATAATTTGTTCATAAAATTATAGTCAAGTCAAAGCGCTCCTAAAAAATCTGAAAAAAATCCTGAGTGATTTTCAGAGGTACTATAAGACCATGAAAAATCAAGGACGAAATCGGAGAGGTGAAGGGTCAGACCCAGGTCGAATCGGGCTGGAATGCCCCATACATCTAAACGCAGTGTATACAAATACTGGTATTGAAATATTTTAAAGCACAAACGTTTGTGAAATGATTGAAACCCAAAAATATTCCAATTCACGTAATTCAATTACATCCTCGTAATTTAAATACAATCGCTAATGAAGTACTACGATATAATTGAATTACATTTTTGTATAATTAAATTACATTGATGTAATTAAAATATATTGAACAACGATTTTTTAGGGCATCGTTGCGATTTTGGTGCTAATTACATCTCGCATTGTAATGGAATTCTGTACTCAAATACAACACTGAGAATAATAACCGTCAAAATTCAAATTCTATTACAATGCTCAAAACATTTTGGCATCGATTTATGTTAATTACAAATTAAAAGAAATCGATGTTAAACTTAAAATAAATCGATGTCAAAGAAAACTTTGGAGGTCTCTCTTTTTTTCTTTCGGCCCATTAAAAAAATTCGGCCAACGATTTCGTCCCAAAAAAAACCGCGAAAATCACGAAAAACACATTTGAAAGAGTCTGACAAAACTTAGCACAATACTTTTTCCTCGCTTTAACAAAATGTTACAATTTTCTGGAAATTTTGAACAATGTTCTTCAACATTTTCAAAATTCAATTCACTTCTGTGCTACAATTAATCTGCCTTTGAGCAAATTGTCAACAATGAAGTCATCCAACTCAGTTATAATTTTTGGTCGAGGTGTGAAAAATGCGGAAATAGTATCGTACGAAATTTTATTGTACGAGTGCGCAAAGTGGCACTTTGCGCACGGAGTGCAATAATAGTACATTACGATACGAGTGCGATGAAACTTTTTCTCGACGAGTGTGAGTTTGCAGCATGAGTCGAAGGCGAATGCTGCAATCACACGAGTTGAGAAAAAGTTTCTCGCACGAGTATCATACAAAATTTTATCGCACGAGTGCGTAAAGTGCCCGCTTTTCGCATGCGCAGCGGAGCGAAGCGTGCGAGAAGTGGTCACTTTACGCACGGGGTGCAATAAAAATAATTTCCAACTCACTTTGAATTCCTGATAAAGATCTCGACTTTCCTGCACGAGTTTCGTGCGTTTTTCACTCTCGTGTTTGATCCCGAGAATTTCGAATGCCGCTGTAACGAGCGATATCAAAGTGTGCGGACTCGTGAATGTAAACCACTTGGCAAATTCCCACCATATATTGATGCGTCCCTTACGATTGGCGAGTTCATAAGCGAAATCCTTGTCGGGCGGTGAAGTCATGTTCGCCAGCCACAGTGAGAGGCTCTTCTTCATTTTCTTTATTACAACTTTCTTCGCTTTTACTTTGTGCGCCGTTTCGAGATACTTGATGACCCGTTTCATCGATTCCTTTATCTCACGATTGACCGGTGAGACCAAATACTGACCACCGTCATCCTCCATGTAGTAAACCTAGGGGAGATCAATAAAAATACATTTAAGGGGAGGCTAAATACCGACATTATTTCTGAAGCCCTATATTATCGACTCAAAATCGCTGTCCAAACTTTTTCCGATACCGGTGGATGAATATCAATGAAATTTATGAATTAATGATGAATGGATTACAAAATGTAAGTGCGAGACATAAATTAACGTTTTCGTTCATTGCCACTCACAGCTCGGACAGTTTGGATAGAAGTCTGAGGAGAATAATATTTATATTTCATAAAAATTCTATGGTGCTGCCCTCTTTCGCATTTCTGTGAACTTGATTTCGCCATATCGTTTTTCGATGAAACACTAAATCAATCAACATTTATCTCGTGATTTGGATTCCAAAATTACATTGCGGTTTTTTGATAAAATAATGTCCAAGACGTATCAATAATCGTACTTTGGTGTTCGTCATGGAGTCCCACTCTTGGTTTTAGCCGAAATGCAGTAGAAACATTATAATTTGATATTTTCAATTACAGATTCCTGATGATAATCGGATCTGTAATTTTTTTTTTATTCTTCGGAATTTTTTTAGTGGGGCTCCATTTGTGCCATAATTCTGATGATACTGCCAAAATTTTATTGATTTCCATCCATTCGTGCCAGAGCAAGTTTGGAATCCATTTTCGAGGTGCAAATGTCGGTATTTAGCCTCCCCTTAATTGAAACATTCAGATTATATATCGTCATTTCAGTTTTTTTATTATGCATTCCTATTTCAGCTTTTTTTCATTAAATTATTTCTTGAGGCTAATACGATTGATATGTGTTTTTTGAATTTGAAATAATCAAATTGCCAATTTTTCCAAAATTCAAACTGCGCGTGTTTCAAAGGATTTAATCTACAATTTTCGTTTTTTGCTTCCTCATAAAAGAGGAAACAAAAATCGTGAGAAAAAAATTTCTTGGGATTTTTATGCCAATGTGTTTAGAATGTCCTAAAACATCGAAAAATCATATTTTTAAAAAATGTCCGGATGAATGTGTATGCGTGTTTGTGTGTGTTTGTGTGTGAATGTATTTTATAAGTTTCAGATGTAAATAATTAATAACTCGAGAACGCTTCAAGATATCGAGCTGAAATTTGGCACACTTGTCGAGCACGAATTGCTCTTCATTATAGAAAAACTTAGTTATAATTCTAACGGGTGTTCAGATTTCATCGATTTTTTTCATTTTTGCAAAAATCGCGTAAACGCTCTAACTTTTGCAATTTTCAAGATATTGCACTCAAACTTTGTACAGAATTAGTATAGCTATTAAGGTTGTTCGGTATAGAATTTGGCAAAAATTGATAGAAACATTGAATTTTTACGAAATTTTGAATTTTTTGAAAAGTGGCGTAAGCGCCCTAACTTGCACAATTTTCAAGATATTGCACTGGAACTTTGAAGTGAACTAGTATAGCTATCAAAGTTGTTCGCTATTGAATTTGGCGATAATCCATTCAGGGATTAAAATGTTATGAAATTTTTAATTTTTTGAAAAATAGCGAAAAAGCTCTAATTTGTGCAATTTTTGAGATATTGCACCGAAACTTTGCACAGAGCTAATATAGCTATCGAGATTGTTCGTTATTAAATTTAGCGACAATCGATCGAATGATTAAAATTTTATCAAATTTTGGTTTTTTTTTTAAAATAGCGTACTCTAACTTCGGCTATTTGCGAGATATTGGACTGAAATTTTGTACACACTCAAAATAGTTATCAAGGTTATTCACTAATGAATTTTGCAACAATCAAATTTCGCAAAAAATAAATTTGAAGGAATTTGGCAAATTTGCACAATGATTACTTATATTTTTCGATAGTTAAGAAAGCTTCCTTTACGAGGAAGCCAAATTTGATCGCTATACTTTGTAATAAAGGAAGCTATTTGAACTATGGATAAATATGAAAAAGCAATGTGCAAATGTATAATTTGCAGGGTTTTTTTTAAATTATGGAAAAACTATGCACTTAGGAAATTTTCTGTTATTTTACTTTGCCATGAAAAAAGCTTTGTTTTCGTGAAATTCTTTTTATCAGATTATTTACATGAAAATTCGTTCAAAATGTTCCGGAATGTCGAAAAACAATCAAAAAGAAAAATGTCTGTAAGCTGATGTGCGAAAATATTTGCGGGCCCTCTAACTTTCGTAATTTTACAAGAATCAAGATCAATTTTTTTGCACAAATACACTTGGTTACAAGGAAGCTTACTATTTAATTTAGAAAGAATCTCTTCAAAGGTTCAGAGTAAAAAAAGAATGGTTTGCATTTTTTTTCAATTATGGCATATTTTAATTTTATCAATACGAACCCAAAATTTTGTGGATTCTAAATTTAGCTATGAAAGTTCTTTACCGCTGAAATCCACGAAAATCGATGGAAATGTAAAAATGTTATGAAATTTTTGAATTCAATTACAGAATCTCACAAGTTGGAAATTTGCACATGACTTTTCTGTTTTTTTGCATAATTCACAAAGCATCCTTCATGAGGAAGTCAGAATCTCCGCACTTGGTCCCAAAGTTTCCTTTCTGACGCAATTATAATAATCATAGAGGAAGCGCTGTGAACGATACAAAAAAACCCTGCAAATTGGACATTTGCACATTGCTTCCTCATCTTAATCACATAGCTTTCCTTGTCACAAAGTATAGCACTCAAATTTGGCTTCCTTATAAAGGAAGCTTTGTTAACTATCGAAAAACATGAGTAATTAACGTGAAAATTTGCCAAATTCTTTCAAATTTACTTCTTGCTAAATTTGATTTCTGCCAAATTCAATAGCGAACAACCTTGATCACTATTTTGAATGTGTACAAAATTTCAGTACAATATCTCGCAAATAGCCGAAGTTAGAGTCCGCTATGTAAAAAAAAAAAAAAAAATTTGATAAAAATTTAATCATTCGATCGATTTTCGCAAAATTTAATAACGAACATCCTCGGTAGCTATATTAGCTCTGTGTAAAGTTTCAGTGCAATATCTTAAAAATTGCACAAGTCAGAGCATTTACGCTATTTTTCAAAAAATTAAAAATTTCATAAAATTTTAATCCCTCGATGGATTTTTGCCAAATTTAACAGCGTACAACCTCGATAGCTATATTAGCTCTGTGTAAAGTTTCGGTGCAATATCTTAAAAATTGCACAAGTTAGAGCGTTTAGGCAATTTTCCAAAAAAAATTCAAAATTTCATAAAATTTTAATCCCTCCATGGATTTTAGCCAAACTCAATACCAAACAATCTTAATAGCTATATTCATTCTGTATAAAGTTTGAGGGCAATATCTTGAAAATTGCAGAAGTTAGAGCGTTTACGCCGTTTTTGCCAAAACGAAAAAAGTCGATATAATCTGAACACCCGTTATAATTAAAACAATTTTTTTTCATAATGAAGAGCAATTCGTGCTCGACAAGTGTGCCAAATTTTAGCTCGATATCTCGAAGCGTTTTCGAGTTATTAATTATTTACATCTGAAACTCAGGACACACACACACACACACACACACACACACACACACACACACACGCACGCGCGCACACACGCACACACGCGCGCGCACACACACACACACACATCAATCCGGATATTTTTTCTAAATATGATTTAGGACATTTAGGGACATTTTGAACATATTGACGTAAAAATCGCGAAAAAAAAAAATTTCACGAAAACAAAGCTTCCTTTATGAGGAAGCAAAAAGGGATTAAATGTCAATTAAAATATTTTTAAAAAGTATACTCACTTTGAGTTTAGAAATATCGACTTTTGCATCGAGATTTAGCAATGAGGCATTTTTACCGGCCATCACTTTGAGAAGTGGCGCCAGGTCAGTGGCGTATCTGCACATTGGGCCAATTCCCAGCAAACGATCCTGATCCTCGCCATGAGCGTTCGGAAACTGACCATCGTTCGACACGACACCTGCGATTTACAAATTTGGTGTTTATTTTTTCCGTTTGTTTGTTCTCTTTTTCTTTCATAATCCCTTTAACCCGTAATTATCACCCTTGGCCAGAATATCATAATAGTCACACTGGGTCAATTTGACCCGAGCCAACTTTGAGCGATTATAGAAACAAGACGACCCGTTATATTTCCGTATAAAAATTCAGAGACATAATTTGAACACTGGAAAGTATGCTCTCGTCGATAAAGCTGTAATTGTTCAATTTTTAAGTACTGAAAAAAAATCCTGAAAAAAGTGTCTAGAAAAATACGGTTTTCTACTTAAAAAGTCATAACTTTTTCAATTTTCAATATTTTTTCGTAAAAATTTAGCACGATCCTGTTGAGTTATAGTATTTCCATAAAGAAATAGTTTATAAAAAGTGGCTGCTTATCTACGTAAAATAGATATTTTACTGCAGACTTTTAATATTAGATTTTTAAAAAAGTCCGGGTCAATTTGACCCACGGTGATCATTACGGGTTAAAACTCATTGAAGCAGCTTCGACAATGTTTTTAATGATTTTCTTTCTTTATAATTATCAATAATTGAAAAAACACACGTAATCCGAGAGTTGTCTCGGAGAAGTGGATATATACTGAAACGAAAATTCCGAGTCTCCGGGTCTAAGAACCTTTCGATGGTTTGTGTCCGAATATTCCATTGAAGAAGCAGGGAATGCGTATGGAACCACCGATGTCCGAGCCAATTCCAAATTGCGATGCCGCTGCTGCCTGGATACAACCTTCTCCACCCGAAGAACCACCGACTATGTGTCTGTAATTATGTAAATTTTGTAATGATGTAAATCTGTAATGATGTAAATTTTGTAATGATGTAAATCTGTAATGATGTAAATTTTGTAATGATGTAAATCTGTAATGACGTAAATTTTGTAATGATGTAAATCTGTAATGATGTAAGTTTTGTAATGATGTAAATCTAATGTAAATTTTGTAATGATAAGAAACAAAAATTTTACATTGAATTTGGGTCTAAAAAAATTGGGAGAGCGGGACAGGGTGAAATGTATGAACTATGTAATTGCAAAAATGCTACGGAGATTTTTCAAAAATAATTATTGAGTAATATTTTCGATCATTAAATTTTCATTCATAGTGTCTATTTGCGCCTGAATAAGTCTCAATAAAGAAGCTGTTGTTTCTCATCGACTTAGCTGTTGTCATGGACGCAATTATTTATTTAAAAAAATGTTATTTCATACTTTTTATCGACAATTTTAAAATACTGAAAATTCTATGCAATTTGAAAATCCACTTTTGGAACAAGAAACTTTTTTTTTTCCAAAAATTGTATTTCCTTTTTTTTTCAATTATAATTTTTGGCATCGTGCTTTTTGTGTAGAAAAATCGATCTGTGTAATGGTTGCACAAATTGAGTCAATTTTTTGTTCCATTTTCCAAGTCTTGATGAATTGAAATCTGACCAAGAACCTCGAAAAACTCTTTTCCCAAAATTTCTTGCGTTGACCGATCAAAATGTTTAAAAAGTTACCAAAATACACTTTTGTACGTTTACAATAATTTTTCAGTATTTGACTATATTTCGTGGATATTTGTCATCTGAAATGGGATATTCGTGGTCAAAGCAAAATTTCAGGAATCATAAGATTTTTGAAAAGTTCTCTGTCGAAGACTTTTAGGTGCGAATTCAAAGGGCCATTTTCATTTTGACGTATTTTTTTCAATTTTGTTATGAAAATGTTTTTTTTTAGCTACCTCGTGTTAAAAAATGTTATTCATACTCTTTATCGATAATTTTAAAATATTGAAAATTAGATGCAATTTGAAAATCCACTTTTGAGATAAGAAACCGTTTTTCCGGAAATCGTATTTTTCTTTGTTTATTTTTTTTTAATTATAATTTTTGGCGATTAGGCTTTTTGTGTGGAAAAATCGATCTGTGTACGCTTGCACAAATTTCCTAAAATTTATTTTCCATTGTCCAAGTCTTGCTAAATTGAAATCTGACCAAGAAACTCGAAAAACTCTTTTCTTAACATTTTTTATGTTGGCTGATCAAAAAGTTCGAAAAGGTACAAAAATTTCCTACATTACGTTTACAATCATTTTTCGATATTTGACTATATTGGTGTGGATATTTGTCATCTGAAATGATATATTCGTGGTCAAAGCAAAATTTCATAGGATTTTTTGAAAATTCTCTGTCAAGGAGCCATTCGGTGCGAATTCAAAGGGCCATTTTCATTTTGACGTATTTTTTTGCTTCCTCATAAAGGAAGCTTTGTTTTCATGAAAAAAAAATTTTTCGTGATTTTCATGCCAATATGTTCAAAATGTCCTAAAACATCAAGAAATCATGTTTAGAAAAAATGTCCGGATGGATGCGTGTGTGTGTGTGTGTGTGTGTGTGTGTGTGTGTGTGTGTGTGTGCGTGTATGTATCCTGAGTTTCAGATGTAAATGATTAATAACTCGAAAACGCTTCGAGATATCAAGCTAAAATTTGGCACACTTGTCGAGCACGAATTGCTCTTCGTAATGAAATTTTTTTTTTTTAATTATAACGGGTGTTCAGATTTTATCGACTTTTTTCGTTTTTGCCAGAATGGCGTAAACGCTCTAGCCTCTGCAATTTTCAAGATATTGCACTCAAACTTTGTACAGAATTAGTATAGCTATTAAGGTTGTTTGGTATTGAATTTGGCGAAAATCCATCGAGGGATTAAAATTTTATGAAATTTTGAATTTTTTGAAAAATCGCCTAAACGCTCTAACTTGCGCAATTTTTAAGATATTGTACTGAAACTTTGCAGAGAGGTAATATAGCTGTAAAGGTTGTTCGCTATTAAATTTGGCAAAAATCTATCGAGGGATTAAAATTTTATGAAATTTTGATTTTTTTTGAAAAATAGCGCAAGCGCTCTAACTTGCACAATTTTCAATATATTTCACTGAAACTTTGTACAGAACTTGTATAGCTATCAAAGTTGTTCGCTATTGAATTTGGAAAAAATCCATCGAGGGATTAAAATTTTATGAAATTTTGAATTTTTTGAAAAATAGCGCAAGCACTCTAACTTACACAATTTTCAATATATTCCACAGAAACTTTGTACAATACTTGTATAGCTATCAAGGTTTGTTCGCGATCAAATTTGGCGAAAATTGATCAAATTTGCACATTGATTACTAACATTTTTCAATAGTTAACAAAGCTTCCTTTATGAGGAAGCCAAATTTGATCGCCATACCGTGTGTTAAAGGAAGCTATGTGAACTATGGATAAAGATGAGGAAGCAATGTGCAAATTTCAATTTGCAGGGTGTTTTATTTTTGCTATGAAATTGATTTTTTTTAGCTACCTCGTGTTATAGGGATTTCTTGTAGTGCCGTAAATGCAATTTCTAGTTTCCCACCACATTGCCAGTTCTGGAACGTTTGTCGTAGCAAGAGGTATAGCACCGGCTTCCCTCATGAGTCTCACAACTTCGGCATCACGATCGGAAACATAATTTTTTCTCGCCACAAGTCCCGCTGTTTGTTTCATACCAGAGATTGCTATGCAATCCTGAAAAAGGGCAACGAATCGATTAATTTTTTGAAAAATATAAAAACCGTTGAAAATGTCAAGTTGACAGAGAAAAAAGGATTATAAGTTAATAAAGTGACTATTCATGTCAACGAACAGTTTTATGTTTATAAACTTCGATAAAATTAATATATGTAAATCTGCTTTCGACAGGATTTGGCTTTGGCAAAGCCGGAAATGAATTAATTCTTTGAAAATGAATCATCAGCCGTATATTTCGCTCGAGATTCAGAAGTCGGATCAATCGGAAATTTTGCAGTATCACAGGATCACTGTGAAGAGTTTGTTAAAAATAGATTTATTATTTACTGCGAATTAATTAAAGATTCAACAAAAATTAATCAACGATTAATGGAAAAGCGATTGATAATTAGGTGAAAGTTAATTAACGATTCATGCAACATTCCTTAAGGGGGAAAGTCACTGTGAAAATTGATTTTTTTTGTATTTCTGTAAAGTGCATAGTTTGAAAAATGTGTATAAGTAAAATTTTGAATTGTTATTGATGACGTTATTGATGAAGTTGGAATTTGCATCTTTGCAATGCAATGAAAGTAAGTTTTTCCAATTCATTTTCAATGACATTTACATTTTGTTTGTGTATTCAAAATCCAAAATGTGTAATGGATGCGTGCTCCATTAGAATTAAAAAAAGTAATGTGTAATGGATGCATGTGCCATTACAAATAAAAAAGTAATGTGTAATGGATGAAGTGCTCCATTACAAATATAAACATTGTCGTGCTCGTATTAGAAACTTGCACATTGCGGTTTCATTATTTTATTTCGCTCACTAAAAGTTCATCCACAATAATCGAAAATGATCCATAAAGTTAAAAAAAAAAGAACATGCACATTATTTAGGGATTCAATAAAGCGACAAATTTTTTATCAGTAACTTGTCATTTTTATTAGATTGCTTATAATTATGGGTAACAGCGTCTAAAAGCAAGGTCAATATGAAGTTGGATAATTTTTAGGGTTGAGTACATTTTCGTGCTTTATATTTAACGATGAACTGTCTGTGTTTTTGTTTCTATTTCTTAACTTTATAGATCATTTGTGATAATTGTGGATGAACTTTTAGTGAGCGAAATAAAATAATGAGACAGCAATGTGCAAGTTTCTAATATGAGCACGGCAATTTTTCTATTTGTAATGGAATATTCTCCACTGCAAATTACTTTTTTTTTAAATTATAATTTGTAATGAAACGTACATACATTACACATTACTTCTTTATTTGTATTGGAACACGCACCCATCACACATTACTTTTTTTTTATTTGTAATGGGACATGCATGCATTACACATTACTTTTTTTATTTGCAATGGGACATGCATCCATCACACATTACGTTTTTTTAATTTGTAATAGGACATGCATCCATTACACATTATTATTTTTTATTTGTGATGGGACATGCTTCCATTACACATTACTTTTTTTATTTGCAATGGGACATGCATCCATTACGCATTACTTTTTTTTATTTGTAATGGCACATGCATCCATTACACATTACTTTTTTTATTAGTAATGGGACATGCATCCATTAAACATTATTTTTTTATTTTTAATGGCACATGCATTCATTACACATTACTTTTTTATTTGTAATGGCGCATGCATCCATTACACATTACTTTTTTTATTTATAATGGCACATGCATCTATTACACATTACTTTTTGTATTTGTAATGGCACATACATCCATTACACATTACTTTTTTTATTCGTAATGGGACATGCATCCATTACACATTACTTTTTGTATTTGTAATGGTACATGCATCCATTACACATTACTTTTTGTATTTGTAATGGCACATGCATCCATTACATATTACTTTTTTTTATTTCTAATGGGACATGCATCCATTACACATTACTTTCTTTATTTGTAATACCACATGCATCCATTACACATTACTTTTTGTATTTGTAATTGCACATGCATCCATTACACATTACTTTTTGTATTTGTAATGGGATATGCATTCATTACACATTACTTTTTGTATTTGTAATGGGACATGCATCCATTACACATTACTTTTTTATTTGTAATGGGACATGCATGCATTACACATTACTTTTTTATTTATAATGGCACATGCGTCCATTACACATTACTTTTTGTATTTGTAATGGCACATGCATCCATTACACATTACTTTTTGTATTTGTAATGGCACATGCATCCATTACACATTACTTTTTGTATTTGTAATGGCACATGCATCCATTACACATTACTTTTTGTATTTGTAATGGGACATGCGTCCATTACACATTACTTTTTTTATTTGTAATGGGATATGTATCCATTACACATTACTTTTTGAATTTGTAATGGCACATGCATCCATTACACATTACTTTTTTTATTTGTAATGGCACACGCATCCATTACACATTACTTTTTGTATTTTTAATGGCACATGCATCCATTACACATTACTTTTTTTATTTGTAATGGCACATGCATGCATTACACATTACTTTTTGTATTTGTAATGGGACATGCGTCCATTACACATTACTTTTTTTATTTGTAATGGGATATGTATCCATTACACATTACTTTTTGAATTTGTAATGGCACACGCATCCATTACACATTACTTTTGTATTTTGTAATGGTACACTTATCCATTTTACGCTATGCAGTGTAATGGGTAAAAATACACTAATGCATTATTTGCAACTCTGTTTCCCTCTTAGGGATGGAATTTGTATCTCGAAAATGTCTGATCACCTTCGTCGTAAATGGTACACCGAAGAAAGGTTTCTGTTCAGCGAGTACTTGAGTCGAGGGTGCATTTGGCGAGGCGAGTAAATCGTCGCATTTACGAGCGTCCTCCAGGGCTTCCTTGAATCGATCTTCAGAAATACAATTCAATATTGGTTGTACCTCCGTGATTCTGTCGATATAGGCTTGCACAACGGATGTTGACGTTAGCTGGAAACGATTATATTCGATTATACCGGGAAAGAAATTATCTCAATATTACTGATAACACCATTTTTCAAACGAGCAAAAGTTATCAATGCTCGTCGAAGTTATGCAGTATCGAATTAGGCTGATAAATATTATCTTGATTATTTGATCAATCATCGACATCGACATTGACACAAATAAATTTATCTCAGTGTTACAATGAAGAATCGATCGATTTTGATTGATCGTCCTTAATCATTGACTTGGTCAAGTCAAAAAATATATAACTATGATTTTACAGAAAAGTAACTCGGTCAGCGCCAAATTCATGGACATATTTTGGTAAGTCTTGAATTTTGTGTGAGGCAGTTTTTGTGGACTCAAATTTTCTAATTTTATTCTGATTGAAGCGAGTGAGAAATTGTTTTATTTCCTCATAGATATTTTATTAATTCATCAAAAATAACTTTATACTGTTTATCGTTTACAAATGAGCGTCATTTGTTTATGAAAACAAAAATAAAGACAGAACAATTTCACTCTTATCAAGATCTATTTCAATTGGAAATAGATATTGATATAAGAGGAAATGTTCTGTCTTTATTTTTTCTCTCTCATCAAGATCTATTTTAATTAAAAATCGATTTCGATAAGAGAGAAATTGTCCTGTCTTTATTTTTTTAAAGACAAATTTGTAATTTAAAAATTTGTCTTTAAAAAAGTTGTGTGGGAATACATCCGTGAGTTAATGATGTAAAAGCCTAATTTTTCTGTAAAATCATTGTTAAACATCTTTTAAATTAAGGGGTTATATTACCAAGGAATATTTTATTTTTATTTTTTTTATTGGCTTAAATGATGCATAAACTATTTAAAAATGATATTCAAAGGCTATTTTAGAAGAGACCATTTTTATCCGATTGATGTGAAATTTTACAATTTTTTTTAAAGGCAAAATTGTAATTAAAAATTATTGAATTACAAATTTGTCTTTAAAAAAGCTGCGTGGGAATACATCCGTAAGTTTACTGATGTAAAAGCGTAAGTTTTCTGCAAAATCATTGTTAAACATCTTCTTTTACATTAAGGGGTCATATTACCAAGGGATATTTATTTTTTTATTTTTTTTGTTGGCTAAAGTGATGCAAAAACTATTCAAAGGCTATTTTGGAAGAGACCATTTTTAGCCGATTGATGTGAAATTTTAACTGCAGATTTTGAGATAAATTATCTATCGGAGTACACATAATTTTTACGGTTAATAAATAACTACAATTTGCAATAAACAATTTGATGTCAATTTTTCACCATAAAAAGAAGATTAAAATCTAAATGGATGGCAATTTGTGAATTTTCAAAAATAAATTAAAATCTTCGGTATTTCCAAAGAAAAATACCATTTTGTACCTTGAATATAAATAAAACATATTTTTGTATACCTTGATACATGTAGAATAAAATCTAAAAACTTTATTTTGATCCATTGTTTGGTTATCGAAAAAAAAAAATTCAGCAATCTTAGCGACTTTCAACGCTAATTTTTCTTTTAGCCGGAAACGATTTTTTTTTTGAAATCCTTGCAATCGAAGACTTGACCGTATCGCAACGATTACCCAATTGGGTTTTTGAACAAATTTTTTTTTTGCCATAAATCGAAAGATCATACATAAGTTTTATAATGAAACTATTTTTTATTTATTTATTTTTTCGTTGTAATTAAAAAGTTATAACAAATTGAAAATAAATTTTGGAACTCGGTACCGAAAACGTGCCGACAGTTCGCGAGCGCGAGTGACGTCATAATGTTCATGTCTACTCCATCATTACATGCAGTTGATACGGCGTTTCAACGTTTCATCAATTAAATCTTTTTATTATCGTCCATATATATATAAATTTATTAGAAATGTCAAATCTTAAAAGTTATCGTGCTTGTTTCGTATCATTGTGTACGAATAATACAAAAACAACACCCCAAAAAATGTTTTCAAGGCCAGGCTAAGGACCCTCTCTCTCTCGCTCTCACAGGACCCCTATAGGCGCTCTCTCTCGCACTCACAAGAGCGGAAAGGCGGGGGGAGCACAAAATGAGAAACGTCGAAACCAATGGTTTCAAGTAGTGCGCCGAATAAATCCCGAAACGCCATCAAATTTATTTACTTGATAAAATTAGTTGTCACAAACAATTTTTGGCACTAAGAGACCGTGTACCATCGTGGAATTATTTTACGGGGAGTGTAAGGGTCAACATAACCTCAAAATTTGTTTTACCCATTTTGCTCAGAGCTGGCTTAGTGGAATAAAAAAAGAAGAGTAGGGGCGCCTGTGTAATTAATGTGTACAGGTGGCCCAACTGTTCTTTTTTCATTTTATCAAGCTATCTCCGAGAAAAATGAGTTAAAAGTTCTAGCTCTGTCTCTGTCGCACTCGCGAGAACGAAACGGCGGGGGGTAGGAGTTTAGCCGGGCCTTGACATTATGACGTCACAAACAAGACGACCAATCATGGCGCGTTTGGAGTCAGGTGATTATTTTTTAATTTTTATCACTTTTAAATTGTTTATAATTAAAGTAAAAACAATTTTTTTCAAATTTTTTGCGTCGTCTATCAAAATTATTTATAATAAAGTTTTAAAATACATTAAAAAAATCGATAATTTTTTTTTTTTCAAAAACCCAATTGATAAAAAAAAAGATTACTCACCCTTTTTTCGCGAATCATTGTAGCGACAGCTTTGCACGATCTCAAGGTATGAATCATGTCAGTTATCGGAGGTTGAGATTCGGCGGGACCGCTGACATACGCGACGAGAAGAAACACACCTCTTCCAATGAACTCAATTAACCGATGGACCAGGCCGATTATTTTTCCGCTGATTTTCATTTTTTGGCTCTTTCGATCTTCCATTTTCCGCATTTGTTTACTAATTATCCGTCTTGCACGCACCCCGCTATAATTAATTTGCCCTCAATTAATTTTACACTTGAATTTTTTTATATTTATTTTATTTATTTTATTTATTTTATTTATTTTATTTATTTTATTTATTTTATTTATTTTATTTATTTTATTTATTTTATTTATTTTATTTATTTTATTTATTTTATTTATTTTATTTATTTTATTTATTTTATTTATTTTATTTATTTTATTTATTTTATTTATTTTATTTATTTTATTTATTTTATTTATTTTATTTATTTTATTTATTTTATTTATTTTATTTATTTTATTTATTTTATTTATTTTATTTATTTTATTTATTTTATTTATTTTATTTATTTTATTTATTTTATTTACTTTATTTATTTTATTGTTATTATTATTTTTTTTTTTTATTGCATCGCAATAAAAATTGTAATCATCAAACAAAAAGGACTCCATGATGGTTAACGCATGAAATTTCGATATGTAATATGTCAAGGGAAGCAACAAAGCGAATAATAAGCGAGAAGAAACATTTTTTTATCCACATGTTTATTCCATGAAACGCGTAATTTCTTGGTTGACGAGTTTTTTTAAAAACATATGTCATTAGCGAAGCGAACCGCGTAATATCCTGTCGAGAATACTGGATTGACCGGAAAAAATCACGTATTATTACA
Source organism: Alloplasta piceator (assembly GCA_946863875.1). Lineage (NCBI taxonomy): Eukaryota > Metazoa > Arthropoda > Insecta > Hymenoptera > Ichneumonidae > Alloplasta > Alloplasta piceator. The sequence continues at coordinate 13,216,613 of OX333078.1, forward strand.
GTGGTTTGTGAATAATGCGTGATTTTTTTAAATTCGCTTATTCTCTGCATACATCAATGCAGGCCCTCTAAATTTAGGCAGCCATTTTAAAAGAATGTTTTTTTTTTTATTAAACAAACAGTTTCTAATCGTAACAACTATGAATTATATGCAGGAGAAATAATTTATTTTTGTGGATAAACATCTGTTGCAAAAATTTCAACCGAAACGTGTTTACAAAGAGCGTTACAAATCTTCGAAACATATTGTAAATTAGCGAAAAGTGTTCGTAAAAAGTTTGATGGTCCTTCGTGAAATTTTTTTGATTGGTAAGAAACACCTAAAAAGCGTTATGATTATTCAAAAAAATTTGTAAATTGGCGAAAAATATTCTCAAAAAGCTTTTTGAGATTTTTTTCGAGATGCGAAATAAATTCAATTAATTTGTTCCTGTATTAACGGCATCACATTGCCACAATTCTTTAAATTTAATTATCACAAAGTATCACTATAAACATTATGAAAATTACGGATAAAATTTTAGCGGCAAAAAGCTAGATTTAATTTGAAATTTTGTCCTTGTAATTTCTTATACGGCGGTTTTTCTAGAATAATATGAATTTATTATTATTTATTTTCAGTCCGATATTTATGTATCTGGGATAATATTTATAACCGGAGGTAGGCAGTACTTGAAGTAGCCCGTACTATGTGACGTACTTGAAGTATACTTAAAAAGTATTTTAAGTATTGTTCCTCAATTTTCAAGTACTTAAAAAGTATTTCAAGTATAGTACTTAAATTTTTAAGTACTTAAAAAGTACTTCAAGTATTGTGCTTAAATTTTCAAGTTCTTAAAAAGTACTTCAAGTATTATACTTAAATTTGCAAGTACTTTAAAAAGTATTTCAAGTATAGTACTTAAATTTTTAAATACTTAAAAAGTACTTCAAGTATTGTGCTTAAATTTTCAAGTTCTTAAAAAGTACTTCAAGTATTGTACTTGAATTTTCAAGTGCTTGGCCTGTACTTCAAGTGTTGTACTTGAATTTTCAAGTGCTTGGCCTGTACTTCAAGTATTGTACTTAAAATTGCAAGTACTTTAAAAAGTATTTCAAGTATAGTACTTCAATTTTTAAGTACTTTAAAAGTACTTCAGGTATTGTGCTTAAATTTCCAAGTTCTTAAAAAGTACTTCAAGTATTGTACTTGAATTTTCAAGTGCTTAGCCTGTACTTCAAGTATTGTACTTGAATTTTCAAGTGCTTGGCCTTTACTTCAAGTATTGTGCTTAAAATTGCAAGTACTTTAAAAAGTATTTCAAGTATAGTACTTCAATTTTTAAATACTTAAAAAGTACTTCAGGTATTGTGCTTAATTTTTCAAGTTCTTAAAAAGTACTTCAAGTATTGTACTTGAATTTTCAAGTGCTTGGCCTGTACTTCAAGTATTGTACTTGAATTTTCAAGTGCTTGGCCTGTACTTCAAGTATTGTACTTAAAATTGCAAGTACTTTAAAAAGTATTTCAAGTATAGTACTTCAATTTTTAAGTACTTGAAAAGTATTTCAGGTATTGTGCTTAAACTTCCAAGTTGTTAAAAAGTACTTCAAGTATTGTACTTGAATTTTCAAGTACTTGGCCTATACTTCAAGTATTGTACTTAAAATTTCAAATACTTTTCTTTACTTCAAGTACTTTTTCAAGTACAAGTATCAAGTACTTTTGAATGTGTCTTGCTGATGGTCGCATGTACAAAGCCTTTGAATATGTAATGTTCCTTAACTGTTGACTACGACAGTTTTTTGAAGACGAACACGAATTTGGAGTAGTTTTAACAATTCATGTATTATATTCTTTATTTCTTCTTTTTCAAACCTGTAGCAAAATAAATCGTAATTACAATCGTCAATGCTATTTTTTAATAATTTTCAATTCTTTGTTTAAATACTTTTGTTCCAATCTGCATAATAGCCTAATCTCAGTTTATTGCACAAGCTGAAAATATGTTTTGATACAAAAAGTACTCGAATGAAAATCAAATGAGAATAAGAAATCGAATGTAAGTACTAGAACTTACGAGATATGCCTGAAAACTTGAAAAGTACTTGATACTTGGTGCTTGATTTTTCAAGTACTTGTACTTCAAGTACTTTAAATCTCAAGTACTTCAAGTAATAAGTACGTAGTACTCCAAGTACTGCCGGGACTTGATACTTCAAGTACTTACGGTATTTTGTACTTTTTACTTGAAGTACTTTCCGGTATTTTGCCCAGCTCTGGAATTAATGGATCTTTTTGATTATTTTTTTTTTACAAAATTTGCATAAGATTTTTCGCACTTGATACATGGTACTTGATTTTTCAAGTACGTTAAATCTTAAGTACTTCAAGTGATAAGTGCGTAGTACTTCGAGTACTGCGGGGACTCGATACTTCAAGTACTTACGAGACTCGGTACTTCAAGTACTTCCGGTACTTTGCACTTGAAGTACTTTCCGGTACTTTGCTCAGCTCTGTTTATAACATATTTTTGTATTTATATATTATGTAAGTGCTTATTTTTACACATGATATAGTTTTCTTAATTTCAAGCGGACAACCTGGCAAATCCATTGAACTACAATAAACGCGCATTTCATAGAGGATTAAATAATGTAAAATTCATGTATTATGATTAAGTTACCACTAAATTATCACGTATATAAATCATCAGTAGAAAATAGTGCATAGAAAATTTTACATTACTTAATACTTAAAATGCAAAAGTTACTCATCACATTTTATTGTTAGTTACTACCAAAATATGATGAACAATTTCTCTAGTATTTCTATACTGAGAGAAAAAATAACTGAATTTGAGAACATGAATTTATTTATTAAATGAAAGTATTAATGCGATTATTTACTTGTTGAACCAAGAAAATCACTCTTCATTAAAAAAAATATTGTCACGAATCTATTACTCTATTATATTAAACTCTTATTTAATAGTAACAATCAAATGCATGATAGATTTGATTAAATTTGTATCCATTCGATTAATTACATTGGTCGCATCATAAACATTAGATTATTTGAATCTAAAATGATGATTATTTGAATCTAAAAAACGACTTCAGTACGAAATTATTTTTTTTGAAGAAAATTATTTATGGCATTATAAACATGAGATTATTTGGATCTAAAAAATGACTTCAATACGAAATTATTTTTTTCGAACAAAATTATTTAATTGCAATAAATGCATCATTATTTTACTTCTAAAAATATTTCTGTAGTACTTTCAATATTTATTAGATATAGAATTGATTAGTGATTATTTAAAAAGAAGCTGTAGTAAAATAAATAACACATTATTTTATTCCAATAGAATATTTGTTTGGAACGATGACATTTTTATTTCCTTCAAGCAAAGAACTATCATTTCTATAGTATACTTTAATAGTATACATAAGTTGTTGAAAATTAAAAAACTAGTTCTTTAAATGTTTTCTTATATTCGAATCTTCATAACTCCTAACGTTTTTCAAGTGTAGGTAAGTAAGTGTAATAGGTAGCGTGTTAGGTAGTTAGGTTGGATAGGTATGATGGTAGGTAGGGTCGAGGGTTCGAATCTCGGTCGAACAGAGAAATTAGATCGGAGAATTGGCGCAATTTGTCTTTTTTTTTCTATTTATCTCTTTTTGAGGTCACTCAACTATGCATATTAAATTATTTGGCAAGGGCTATATATTTTTTATAAAATGTTTCGCAACAATTAATAAACACGAATTTGATGGAATCGATCATTTTTTCTGTTGATTGGACTAATTAATTTGTTGATTTAACAATTTTTTTCTCTCAGTGCTTTCTGTGTTAAAAGCCATGCATGTTTTGAATGATAAAATGTGTTCTTGATTCAAACAACATCTTACATATAATTGATAACATATTGTTAGATTCAAGTAAATTCGTTCATTGAAACAGAAATTTATGGAATTGACTGAAAAAAATTAACCTAGTAAATATATGGTAACATGAAAAAATAGTACAGGAAAAAATACCCGCGGAAAAAATAGTACAGAAGAAATACCCGGCGGAAAAAATACCCGCGGAAAAAATACCCGCGGAAAAAATAACCGCGGAAAAAATATCCGATTCCGTGCATCGCATTCGATGCCCGAACCCACCCCACAAATCCACATATCTCATGGATGCACACACCCCATAGACGCACGCACCCCACCCTGTGCTCGAAACCCACCCTACAATTCTACGTATCCCATGGACGCACGTAACCCACTCCATGCTTCTAACCCACCCCACGAATCCACGTATCCCACGGACGCACGCACCCCACCCCATGCTTCTAGCCCACCCCACAAATCCACGTATCTCATGGACGCACGCACCCCACCCCATGCTTCTAACTCACCCCACGAATCCACGTATCCCATGGACGCACGCACCCCATGGACGCACGCACCCCATGGACGCACGCACTCCACCCCATGCTTCTAACCCACCCCACGGATCCACGTATCCCATGGACGCACGCACCCCATGGACGCACGCACCCCACCCGGTGCTCCAAACCCACCCCACAAATCCGTGTATGACATGGACGCACGTATCGGGTATTTTTTCCGCAGGTATTTTTTCCATCGGGTATTTTTTCCACGGGTATTTTTTCCGCGGTTATTTTTTCTATCAGGTATTTTTTCCGTACTATTTTTTCCGCGGGTATTTTTTCCTGTACTATTTTTTCCTAGAATCAAATATATAAGGGAACCAATCTAAACTGTTTTGGCAAATAATGAAAAAAAATGATTTTTTGCCTTCAAAACTTTATTTCATTGGTTCTAGTAATTTTTTCTCTCTGTGTAGATATCTCTTAAGGGCAGGCTAAAGACCCTTTCTCTCGCTCTCACACGACCCCTATAGGCGCTCTCTCTCGCACTCGCAAGAGCGGAAAGGCGGGGGGGAGGGTGTTTAGCCGGCCCTTAAGGATGTTGAGTCCCAAATCGCAAATGATGAGAAAATTCTGAAAATTTGGTATGTTTTTGGATGAATTCTGGGTCGTGTAAAAATTTCACGACGATTAGGAAGCTCGTTATCGAACAATTAACATTAACAAATTAAATTAAATTAAATGTAGTCTTATGGAAACTGATATAACTTTGCGATAAGTTTTTTTTTTGACCTCTCATTTTTTTAATATCTACACTATATTGAAAGCAACGGAGGCAAAACGAAGTTTATTGATAAAATTTTTTTTTATTTATTTAAAAAACTGTTTTTAACAAAATGTTAATATTTTAATAACGAGCTTCCTGATCGTCGTGAAATTTTTACACGACCTCTTAAATACTTCATACAAAAACATACCAAATTTTCAGAATTTTCTCATCATTTTTCATTTCAACCCTTAAGGAGGTTGAAATAATGATGCTAGAATTCTGAAAGTTATATGTTTTGACATGAAGTATTCAGGAGGTCGTGTAAAAATTTCACGACGATAAAGAAGCTATTTATTGAACAATTAACATCAAAAGATTCCATAGGGACTCAACATCCTTAACTCGAGTACAAGTGCCCGAATCCTACATCCGAATTTGCTCAGACGTTCGCATATGAATTTTTAAATGTACTTGAAGTTTCAAACGTTCAGATGAACGAAAAATCAGAGGAAGTATTTATATAACCAGAAATTAGAAGCGCCTGCACTTGGTACACAATTTCAAAAATTTCAATATATTTCAAGAATTATTTCTGAAGCATTAAAAAAATTTGTCAATCATTCGTTCATCTGATAATTCGGAACTTCAAGTCCATATTTTTAAACGATGTTAAAGTTGCCACGAAAACAATTTTTTTCAATCAATTTTTAGTGAGATTTGCGTTTTGCGCGTGGTTAAAAAATCTCAGATCCTCAATAAAGACCTTAAAATGAATTTTAACAATTTTTCACTTTGGAAATTTCTCAAGAATTACTTTTATTAAAAGATAAATTATTATCGTTGCAAACGATGCAAACTTTAGCATCATATTTTTTAATGAGTACTTGCAATGCACTCAGCCGATTTTTCGAAATTAAAAATATGACCATTTGAAATTAAAAATTTGATCGTGAAATAATGCGTGTCCGGTCGTTCACAGACCAAATAAAATATACGACGTGTTTACACAGTTGTCCTTTCGATTCAGAAACGAAAGGTCATTCTTGCTAATTGGCGGCAATTGAGCTCTCAAGACTATCTCTGCGGTCATACTTTATTTACTAATAAACGAACTTTGTACGAACAGGATACACTATTCTCATCGTTTATACACGCGATGTTTCTCTGGAAATTGACATTGGGGCAAAAAAAAGTGTAGCTCGATGATCGATTGGAATCGCAACCTGTGGCAGTCAAGGTCTCATTTGGATGAGTAGATACGGTAAAAAGAAAAAAAAAGAAAAATATCTGCCCCGATATATAACGGGTGTACGCCTTTGACAATAATTTCGATCGATGCAACTATGAGATCTATTTTTTCATTTTTAACGTACAATTTCATTTACATATTCTTGTGTTAAAATTTTTTATTGTTTATTAAGTTTTAAAAATCTTAAATGTGTTCATATTTACACATTTCGAAGCTTAGAAATGAAAATTATAGTACATTTTTTTCGTATATTAATCTTACTTCAATTATTTGTAAAAAATTTCTTTCTACTATTACGCAATTATATCACTTAATTAAAAAAAAAAATCATTCAAACGGTCACAACATTTCAGTCTGGACAACGATTTATGATCTGAACTGAACTGAGTTTTACTCTTTGACTTATTATTCCTTTAAGATTGTTTCAAATCTAGTCACTCACTATTTTTGCGCAAAGTATATTATTCGTTTATAGTTTTTTGACTGATTTGTTTTCTCACTTTAATTGTAAGATTGTTAAAAATCTTACCGTTAATTATACACCATACGCTCCGATAACTTATAACCTCCCATAACTTTACCGCTCCCATAACTTGACGCGTTACCATGGCAACACGCTCCCATCACTTGACGACCCCTATCGCGCTTTCTCCCCACTCCAAACTCAGCTGCCGCGCTGCGGAAATTTTACACAGGGCAACATAACCTCAATTGTCAAATTTTTTTGGTCAATTACGTACGATCAATTAAGCGTTACTATTAGTCGTTTTTTCGAAGAAACAGGAATTTTTATTTTCGAGGAAGAACGAAATTTCTTTAGAATATTCGTATGTGTACATGTGTATATTGTGTATATATGCAACTTTGCATTACATTTTCTAGCAAAATGTATCTCGCGCGTTTCAACGATCGGATTGATGTATTTTCTGTTCAATTCTTTTCATCAAGAGTTATCCACATTAAATTCTAATCATTCTTTCAAAAATTTGCAAAATATATCGCTGTCATATTTTTAAATGTATTTCTATAACGCGTGAGCACAAATTTCGGGTCGAATTTCGCGCGCTTACTCTACGCATGGTTCGACAAAAAGGCAGGTACGCATGCGTTAAAACACGAGAGTGGGAGAATGAGGGGAACGTCAAGTTATGGGAGCGTTTCCGGTCCCGATGCGTCAAGTTATGGGAGCGTCTAGTGTAATATACATTTTCCAAAGACTAAATAATCATTTTTAAAAAAAATCTTTTATTTATGTCGAATAATAACGCGTTTTAGTGTAACTGACCCTTTTCTAACGGCATTTAACTATGTTAAATGCTTTTTAGGAAAACTAGGTAAAACCTTACGTAAGAAGGGGGAGGAGGAGTCCAAAAAATCTTATGTGTCTTTACATGGGGGTCAAAAATGGCCGAAATTATCCTTAACCCTTCGTCTATAAGCCTGGGTCATTTTTGTCCGACTCAAAATTGTTTGCATCAGGTTGGACATAAATGACCCACGTTTACAGACGGCGTTTGTCAAAAAGCGCAGGTGAGCGAAAATGTTTTTTTTTTGTTTCAACGAGTTTTTTTGCGTTTTAGCTACAGAAGTAGAATTTTTTTTTTCAATTACGTATATTTTTCTTAGTGTCAGTACAAAATGAAACATCGTCAGCACGGGAATAATAATTTCATCTAAGAACGTGCAATTTTGTTTATAACAGTGGAATTAACAATTATAAGTTGAAAATAATACAGTTTATAAGAAAAAAAAATGTTTTGCGATAATAAAATGCGTTTACATCAATATATGATTTATTGCCTACTTTACCGACCGAATTAAATATCACACGAATAAAATCTAATATTTTTTTCCTCAAAGGTGCATGATTCAGCTTCAATTTGCCGTAAAGTACATTAAAATATCTCAATTTTTCGAAAAGTTATGAATTTTCAAGTAAGTTACTGATTTTTTACGGAGTTGTTCTGTTTTTTAAATAAAAAATGTATGTAAAAATAAACTTTTCACAAATTTTATGGTTGGCACATCAAGCTGAAGGTTTCAAATAGTAGCACAAATTTTATGAAATTTTTCCGAGTTCATTAACCCAACGAAAAAACGGCCGGACGCGAACGACCCAGGTTTACAGACGACCGGTGCCAAAAAAACGTTTACAGACGAAGGGTCAAGTAATTAATAAATGGCCCCTCACCAAGTTAAATGAAATTTATAAAAACCTCCTTTTTTCAACTTAAATTGAACATCTGTGATATTTCCGTGAAAAATAGAACTTTTATTCTCGTCTCCAACCTATTCAAAAACTTTCTCTCGTCTTCTCTTCTCGAGAGTCTCAATTATTGCGGGCGATGATACAAGCAAAAAAAAAATGGGACAATCCGCGAATCCGCGGACTTTCTCGCTGAATCCAAATGGAAAAAAAAAAAATTATCGACAGAGAATCGTTCCTATGAATTTGGACCGCGAATTTAGAATTTGAGAAACGTTATAAAAATGTTACATGACATGAAACTTTTTATCGTGATAATGATTACACGCGACATCGTAGCGATAACGAGGTTACATGCGTTATAAAGTTGTAATTTCCATGTATGACGTAACAAGAGTGAAAACTGAGAGCATTTTGCAAAAATTTTCGCTCGAGGGTCGGTTTCGACGCGAGGAAACGAGATACTCATCTTTTTGTATTTGACGGGCTGGTTTGTAACGCGAAACCACTTGTAGTGCATCAGATAGACGTACAGAATTACATATACGAAAATACACTCGAGTGTGACGATAAAGTTTAGAGAGGAGGGTAAACTCGTCACGCCGGCGTAAAAAGAATTATGCCCACAGTTTTACCATCACATATGTATGGGTCATTCCATGTTAAATAGACCAATAGTTGGAATCGACAACTTGCAATTCCGATGAAATTTGGTCAGAAGTTTTCTTTTATTATAAAACGAAGTTCTACCAGAGGAAAAAATGCATTTTTTTTAAAGTTATGCAAAATTCAAAATTTCATCATTTTTTCAAGTTTTTTTTGTTTAATATCGCGAAAACTATGATAGTTACGAAAAAATCGTTCTGGGTTCGTCTTAAAGAGTATACTTGGGGCTACAAAAAAAAATATTCCGAAAAAAAAATTTGAAAGATGATGTATTTGGAGAATTGTGAATTTTTAAAAATCGTGAAATTCCACGATCAACTTTTAATTTTTCGTTTAATTTTTTTTTATGTAATGCCTTCTACTAATCTTAAAGATCTTAAATCTTAAGGATCTTAAAAGATCCCGAAATTTTCAGAAAGGTATTATGTTTTGTTCGAAAATATGAATTTTTAAATTTTGATAAAATTTTTTTTTTTTAACCTCTAAGTTAAGTAAAATTGAGCAATAATGAAATTTTTACTGCTTAAAATTACAAAATTACATGATTGCTCAACTTTACTTAACTTGGAGGTAAAAAAAAATTTCTTTTACAAAAATTCAAAAATTCATGTTTTTGAAAGAACAAAAAACGTAACTCTGAAAATTTCAGGATCTTTTAAGATCAGTTTAAGGTTTTATGTTTAAAAAATTGAATCAAAAATTTAATGTTGTTCGCGGATTTTCACGATTTTTTAAAATTCAAAATCTTCAAATTCATCATTTTTCAAATTTTTTTTTCGAAATATTTTTTTTTGTAGTCCCAAGTATACTATTTGAGACGAGCCCAGAACGATTTTTTCGTAACTATAATAGTTTACGAGATATTTAAAAAAAACTTAGAAAATGAAAAAATGATGAATTTTGAATTTTTGAAAAAAAAAAATTTTTTTGTTTTCTTTGGTAGAACTTATGATAAAAGAAAACTTCTGACAAAATTTCATTGAAATTGAAAAGGGTCGATTCCAACTATTGTTCGATTTGACATGGAATGACCCATATATCTATCACGACGGTTATAAAAAAACGCGGTTCCTCCCTTTTGCGCTCCTAATCGACATTCTTGCACTTTTTCCTCGTAAAATAGATCTCACATAGGGGGGCTATACAACTTTTGTATCACTATTGCCGTGTCAACATTGAAATTTGGGAAAGGGAGCATTTTTTGGAATGTGCGAAAAAAAATACTGCAAAATCCATTGGGTTTATTGACTTAATATAAACTATTCAAATATGATATTCAAAAGCCATTTTGGGCGGACAAGCTTATATAAACGATTTTCGGTTGACTTCTTACCAAAAAAAGAAGGTAAAAATCAAAATTAACACCAATTTGTTAATTTGCAAAAAAAAAAATCGAGTACTTCCAAAGAAAAAAGAAAAAATCTATTGAGAATTTTTTTTTATCTCTAGGTTTTTCTCTGCAGAAAAAACGTGTGTTTAAGTTACCTACTGCAACGCCGCCATTTTGTAATTTAAATATTTTAATTATTTATTTAATATTAATAATACATGTAGAATAAATTCTCAAAACTTTATTTCAATTCGTTGTTTGGTAATCGAAGAAAAAATTCTCAAAAAATAGCTTCGTTTTTCAGTGCACCTGAGTATAACCCCTTAAAGGTCAAGAACAGGTCAAGTTTGCAAAAATTTCGACTCTGACAAGTCGTTCGAAAAAAAAGTTGTCGCGTCACGAACGATTTATACATCCCAAGATTTTGTGATATTTGAATTCCGACATTTTCCAAAAAGCTGTTTTTCCTCAATTTCAACGTTGATGTGGAAGTAATAAAAATCGCATAAACCTCTGCTTATGCCAGATCTTTTTTAGACAAAAAAGTTACAAAATTCTCGATGGTGCGCAATAAAAAAAAATATAAAAAACCAGCTTTAGTTTTTAAAATTTTTTAATTCAGTTTTTTAAATCTTGTTATGTTTATAGTGCATGTAAATATTTTAGAATACATACAAACGGTAAATTGATTATCCAACTCGCATAAATCAAAGGCGTGTAAAACATTTCATATTTTCTACGAAAATTCACGTTCGCAGTAGAGCAATTTTATGTATTGGGAGAAGTCAATACAAAAATGTATTGAAACTTTTTTAGGTTGAATTACATTCAAAATTAAAATTTAGAGAAATTTTACGTAATGGGGGAAGTCAATACAAAAATTTATTTAAACTTTTTTAGGTTCAATTAAATTCAAAATTAAAATTTGACGAAAAATTATGTATTGGGGGAAGATGATACAAAAATTTGTTTAAACTTTTATAGGTTGAATTAAATTTGAAATTAAAATTTGAAGAAATTTTATGTATTGGGAGAAGTCAATACAAAATGTTGTTTAAACTTCTCGAGGTTGAATTAAATTCGAAATTAAAAATTGAAGAAATTTAATGTATTGAGGGAATTCAATACAAAAATTTATTGAAACTTTTTTCGGTCATTTTAAATTCAAAATTAAAATTTGAGTAAATTTGATGTATTTTGGAGACGTCAATACAAAAATTAATAAATCGTTTAAAAAACTCTTATTTAATAAAAACAGATTAAAAAATCATATTTTCTTTCTTAAGGATCGATTTCATGTTACAAACGTAACTACGTTGATTACCCGAATTATTATTTTGTTCAAGGTCGTTTAGGTAATCGGCGTCGGCTTGTCACCGGCGTCGATGACCCTCTGTTGTTTTTGTGCGAAAAACAACAAACGGTTCTCAATTTTGATACAATTATTGTTGGAAGTTGTTTATATTGCAATAGTTTAACGGCAGAGGTCACGACCTGTGCAACCGTAACATGGAGGACAGATTTAAAAAATAATGAAAAAAATGTCTGTGTAACGACGACGACACTCCCGACACGATCACGAGAAGCAGCGAGAAGCTAGACACGACTGACTCGTTCAGAGCGCGAGCTCGTTCTCTACTTCTCTGATTCTCTCTTCCCACACTACACGCTTTCAGTGTCCTCTCCTCTCCTCTGCATCGCCCCCGCCTGTCCGTCGGTCGATCACACGATTCTCCGTGTTGGCCACGGGCAAAAGCAAATTTTCCAAGCATCTGCACGGATCTTCGTGCATCAATGAACGCGTATCAATGTTTCGGAGTCAGAAGGACGTAACTGCGACGTACAAGCGAAATGTCAACGTTCATCTGGCTGTGAGTCATCGACGAAAGCTGTTCGACCAGTTGATTAGCAATAGGGCGTAATGAAGGTCACACTGAGTTCTCGAATGGCGTCGCTTACGCCATTTCCTTGTTCAGCAGCACGACATCAAACGAGAAAATATTTATATTGATTGCTGGGCGAGAAAAAGGGCATAATACTCACGATTCTTCCTCGAGAATTCATGCTGGTCACGCCCTTTTGCTCATTAGCAGTCGACATAAGTTTTTACCAAAAACTTGACTATATTCATTGAAAACTTGTAATAAACTTTCCACTAAAAACCTACGTATTTAAAATTTTATAAATTTCTTCACAAACTCATATATTGACAGCCAATAAGCAGAAGGACGTAACTGCGTGAAATTACGATTTTTAGTCGTATGGTTTAGGCCAGTTTGTTTGCCAGCAGTCGGTATACCAACTTTTTCTGGTTTTACCAACTATCGATACATACGAGCTATTATCATATTGTATAGAAAGGCGTAAAGCCCGTGAGTTTTTCTTCCAAATCATTCGAGTTCCACCATTATGGTTGTTAGAATGGACGTCGGATGTAGTTGGATGTGATGGACGTTCATGTACAATTTCGCCGACCTATTCGAATGTTGTATGATAAATGTTTTTGATAAAATGCGTTGGTAAAGTGGGCCACTGTTGCGCGTGTGCGGGGGTTCAGCAAAGCCCTGGCCCGCCCCCACTTCAGCCGCATTCGTTTTGGACGCTGACGCGCTTTCAGCACCTATGTATAGATATACGTCGACACATAAAATGCTACAGGATGTGGCGCTCACAAGCGCGTAAGCTTCCAAAACGAATGCAGGGCGCGCCAGCACTGAGCTGAAAAACTGCAAAAGTCAAAAAATATGAACCCACACAGCAGACACATACACATACAAACTCACTCGTTGCGATTCATTTGACCGAGTTAGCACGAGAGACTGGAGAAATTGCAGTGAACGACAGAGTTGATTTTTCGTTGGCTACGTCCAATTTGTTTCCACTTGGGCATTCTGATTAAACGACAAAGTGCGAGTAATTGCGTCGGATTATTTGATCCATTATATCGTTCATCTCGTCGCTACGGGAATACCAAGTGTGCACACTCTTGTCAACGTTTACGTGTGTGTAAATTGTGTAGGATTACGCGATGTGAAACTGATCGACCGGTAAGTCGACAACACTGTTTATCGCTGAATTCAATGACGAGGAATTAATTGTCGATGGACAAGTGTAGTTTTTTGAGGTTATGTTCGGCGACAGAGATTGCTTCATCGAAGGGAGTCGATGGGAGATGGTTCTAAATGGTTTTTCCATAGTTTTTTGACCATGAAATCTTAAGGATTGGGGGAAAATTAAGTTGACAAGGGTTAAGTTGTTCTATTTTGTTATCGCGTTTATTGTACTTGTTTTCGTTGCTGCAATTAATCGACGCTGGACGCGATATCAACAGTTTGACCGACCGAGGGCGACTGAGGGACTTTCAATATCGTGAAAACATCATTGATATCGCGTGACACGATTAAAAGGCGGATGGAGGCATAAAAGGGCTTTGTTGAATTATCGATGATAAATAATGCAACGGCAATATTCATTTGTGTGTGTTCATTGTTATAGCCTTATGTAGAACGCGGTTATAATCGGGTTATCGTTCAAACCGTCGGATGGCGCTAGTCGTACGGCAAGTGCTGCCATCTTCGGGTAGTTTTGAAAACTGACGACTGCGCGGGAAACTTCAATATCCCAGAATTTGATAATATTCTGTGGGACTCTTTAATATCCGAGGATTTTATAATTTTTCGAATCTTTATTTCAGGCCACAGATCTGAAAGTTTTGTCGATAGATAAAGATGAAGATGATGATGATTTTTTTCTTAAACGAGGTTTAATCATTTTCTTTTTCATTTCCGTGTGCATAGTTTCCTCTGTGGACACGGTAATGTTGCAGCAATGTTACGGCAATGTTACCGATTGTAACATGTAATATTACACAGACGTTACATGTAAGTTACAATTTCCTACTCAGCAATATAACATGTTAGATATACCCGGTATATAACATTTATATTGCAAGGTAATGTAACGAGTTATAACAGTTATATAACTGCAATATTGGAGTGTAATATTACATTAATGTATTTGTTATATGCAGTTATTCAACTGAAATATTGAAATTATATTACTCCAATATTATTATTATATTACCGCAATACTGCGGCTATTAATTTACCGCGGGTCCATAATTTAAGGACAAATAACGACAAATCACTTCGTTACACCACATTAATCTTACATAAATATAATCAAAGTTACACTCACATCGTTACAAGCATGTTATGTAACGGCTACAAAAAATTTTTTAATTAAATGTAAAAACGTTATACACCAGTTATGTACCCTCTATATAACAAATGGTACATAACATGTTACTTCCACGTTATGTACCAGTTGTGTATCACAAGAATAACATTGGAACATTACATATAAATTCCATGTTTCATTGCCGCAATATAACATATGTTGCATTACTGTAATGTCGCTTCGTTACAGCATGTTACGTAACGGCTGAAAAACTTTTTTACATGACTGTAACGTAACAAAGTTATATGCCAGTTATGCAACCTGCATATAACAAATGTTACATAACACGTTACTTGCACTTTACATAACAGCTATGTTACACAGGAATAACATTGTAACATTACATGTAACTTGCATATTATATTGCTGCAATATAACGTGTTCACTGAGTGTGCTTAAAATTTGGAAAAATTAATTGAATTATTGCAATTTTTTGAATTAAATTGCAAAGATTTTCTAATTTATTCAGTTCAGTTTTCTTTTCAATTTTGGGATTTTTAAAATTAAACCAAGTCGTAAAGTCATCCTTACGAATAAGCGACAAATGTTGAATTAAATTTGTTAGAAATTTATTATTTAGAGTATCAGTATATGTAATTATTATTGGAAGTAAAATTATTTGTTATTCAACTTATAGTTTTAATTTGTGGATATAATTTTAATATAGTGGTGTGTCACATTTTGCGCAGTTTTCTACAGTTAGCAAATTCGTACATTTTTAGTTGCCTTATTTATAGTTGAGATTATTATGAAGTATGTGTTTCCTGGATTACCATAATTTGTGATAAAACGTGGGGTAATCCAGGAGGCATTACCACAATTTATGATATAACGTGTATTACGTTTAACCACAATTTATTTTCGGTGTGGATAGAGTCAATGACGATATCAGTGTTAAAATGGAACCGACTGATACCGAGATGCGTCAGCCGTCGCGTCTGAAGGTAAAGGACTCGACCTTGTGCGATAACGAGGCGAAGAAATTGCCGGAAAAGTTGAAGAAAATCGATGTCAAACCGCCGCCATCGCCGACGAGTTTCCTGGCTAGAAATGCCGCACTTGTACCGTCCCAAGTGGCTCGTCTCAAGCAAATCGGACCTGTACGAGCTGGTCTCGAAATGGGATTACCCGGTACAACAGCTGTTAATAGTGGTTCAGCAACGGGCAAGTATATAGCGAGATTGCTACATGTTAGTCCGAGTTTTTGAGATATTTAAAAAATTGAGAATATTCAAGAAACGCTTGAAAATTCTTAGAAAAAAAGTTTTTAGAAAAGTAATAATTCCAGACCAGAGATGGGTAAATTTGTAATTACCCATTACAAAATTACAGATGCTCGAAGTAATGGGTAATTAAATTTAGTTTAATTTAAAAGAAGAGAGAGCAATGAAAAAGCGGGAAAAGATAGGTTAAGTAGAGTAAGATTAGGATAAGCGGATGTAATAGGCTTAAGGACAACGTGTAAAGGAGGAAGGAACGGAACTCTTGTAAGTCCTTCGGGAGAACAATAAGCTTACATACAAATTAAATTTAATTACACTTTACTTCGAGCATTTTAATTAAATTTAATTTAATTATCCACTGCTTCTAGCTTTTTAATTTAATTTAATTTAATGTAATTAAAATGACTGAAGTAATGGGTATTTTAATTTGATTTAATTGAAATGCTCGAAGTAACGGGTAATTAAAGGCCCTAGGGGTATAAGTATGCTGATTCTGCCCCCGAAAGATTTTCAAATGATACTTAGAGCATGAGTAGATACTAATAAAATAATAAGATTCTGAAAGTTTTAGATCCCTAACTCAATTGGTTATTGGTTAATTTCACCCGTAGTAAAAAACTCCATTCGTCGCCATTGAAAAATCCCCATTCATTCCCCATTGTCAAAATAACCAATGGAGATGAATGCCGAATCGCCTAAGGGGATTTTCGCCATTGAATTCCCCATTTGAAATCGAATGGGAATTTTCCAATGAGGATTGACTTCCCCATTTGAAACGGAATGGGGTTTATGCAATGGGGATTCAATGGAGAAAATCCCCTTAGGTAATTCAGCATTCATATCCATTGGTTTTTGTGGGCAATGGGTAATGAATGGCGATAGTCAATGGAGATTCTTTCATATAGTGAAAAACTCCATTTGTCGCCATTGAAAAATCGCCATTCATTCTCCATTGCCAAAATAACCAATGGAGATGAATGCCGAATTGCCCAAGGATATTTTCACCATTGAATTCCCCATTTGAAATCGAATAGGGATTTTCCAATGAAGATTGACTTCCCCGTTTCAAACGGAATAGGGATTATCCCATGGGCATCAGTCGGCAAGAACTCCTTGCATGGATTTTTTGGACACCGACTTCTGCTAAAATTCCGTGCTCACACTCGTCTAGATAAGCATACTCTTCGCATAATCCGTATGGGAGTTCAGCGGGTTACCGTCCTGCGACATCTCGCGCCAAGTCTCGGAACTAACGCGACGCGGTTTCCAATGGACATCTTTGGGTAATGCTGATCATTCAGTTCATCCGCATTTACTTCCCAATGGACATCATTGGGTAAAGCTGATCATTTCGTTCATCAGCATTTGCCTTCCAATGGACACCATTCGGCAATGCTGATCGCTCGGTCCATCAGCATTTGCTTTCCAATGGGCATCATTGAGTAATGGTGATCATTCGGTTCATCCGCATTTGTTGTTCAATGGACGTCATTGGGCAATGGTGACTTTTCAATGGATATCCATTCACTGATCAATGGTCGTTCCTATACGCTATTGAAAAATGCGGAAATCTCAATGGGTCCCCATTCATTGTCCAATGGAGTCGTATGAGGACCATTGGTTACTATTGGCGATTCAATGGAGTTTTTTACTACGGGCAATTTTTAACCATGATATAATTTTAGCACAATTATGAAACAATTTTTTTTTCATACCTTATATATTACACTATAACACTATGAATTTTAAAAAATTAAAAAAATGGTATGCCATAGTACAAAAAAATAAAAACCACTTTTTGGCTCAAATAATGAATTTATTTATATGTTTTGAGGTTTAATATCTGTATTTTAACACATATTTACATAATTTGTATTTATTAAAAATAATATTTCACATTCGAAATAACAACAAATTTTTTTTTTCCACAGTCAAAGATTAAACCAGGTAAATGTCAATAATCAATTTTATAGTAATTTTAACAAATTTTTTTAAGAACAACATGTTATTATAAAACTGGATTGTTTATATATTTTTTATAGATTTGAGACATAGATATAACCGAAAATTATCGAATTGATGAAAGGCAAGAACATTTTTTTTTACTGAACAAATGTAAACTTTCAAAAAAAATCTAAGTTTAATCTTATTCGTTTATTGTTTTTTCTTAAAAATTAATAAACCCAACAGTTCACACTAATAAAAGAATTTGTTGAAGATTAATAGATATTCTGTAAAATACAATTGCAACATAAAAAAACAGCTTTTAATAAATAAATAATAAAAAGGCAAATAACTATCTCAAAGATATATTTTTCAAAAATATTGCGGAATCACATTTCAGTTGTGAGTGTGCAAATGGTCTTGGGACTATTGGATGTTGCTTCCATGCTGAAACATTGAGCAAATTATCTGATAAAGGCAATGTTTCACCTGCGATTGAAAAAGTCAGTGACCAAGACTGATGAAATGTGATCCTGCAATATTTTTGAAAAATATATCTTTTAGATATATGTTTTCCTTTTTATCATTTTTTTTATTAAAAACTTCTTTTATGTTATAATTGTATTTTACAGTATATCTGCGCAGTCTTTAAGAAATCCTTTTAATAGTGTGAACTGTTGGGTTTATGAATAAAAAAAAAATAATGACTGAATAAAATTAAACTTAGATTTGTTTGAAAGTTTAGATTTGTTCGGAAAAAAAATGTTTTTGTCTTTCATCAATTCGATAATTATTGGTCATTATATCTATGTCTCAAGTCTATAAAACATACAAATAATCGAGTTTTATAATAAAATGTTGTTCCTAAAAATATTTGTTAAAGATACTATAAAATTGATTATTGATATTTACTTGGTTTAATTTTTGACTGTGGCAAAAAATTTTGTTGTTGTTATTTTGAATATGAAATATTATTTTTAATAAATACAAATTATGTAAATATGCGTTCAAACACAACAATTAAACCTCAAAACATGTGAATAAATTCATTACTTGAGCCAAAAAGTGGTTTTTATACTATGGCGTACCGTTTTTAAAAAATTCTAAAATTCACAGTGTTATAGTGAAGTATAGAAGGTTTGAAAAAAAAATTGTTCCATAATTGTGCCAAAATTGTATCATTGTTAAAAATCTGAAATTAAAGGAAAAACATTTTTTTTTCAAAGATTTTATAGAGCTATATAGCTCTTAATTTTTTTTCTCGGAGCTATTATCAGCCCCGAAAACATATACAAAATTCAGATCAATCGGTTCTGTCAATCCTGATAAAAAAAAATTTCTGTTTTTTACATATTTTACTTTTTCTCAATAACCAATTGAGTTAGGGACCTGAAACTTTCAGGATCTTGTTATTTTATTAGTACCTACTTATGCTCTAAGTATCATTAAAAAATCTTTCGGGGGCTTATACCCCTTATACCCCTAGGGCCTTTAATTTCGTTAAAGTGCTCGAAGTAATAGGTAATTAAATTTAATTCAATAAAAATGCTCAAAGTAATGAGTAATTAAAAATGTAATTTGGTGACGAATGTATTTGCTGCTGCCCAACACTGTTCCAAACAAAGATGTCTCAGTCGCAACTACTCAGGGAAAATTATTTTTTCCATCTCGACACGAGAATGATAAAAAAATACCTAAAAATGTTCTTTCCAAAATGTGTTGGGCCTAATTTGCATTGTTTATTTTCTCCCTCTCTCTCTCTCTCTCTCTCTCTCTCTCTCTCTCTCTCTCTCTCACTCTTAACAAGTTTTAAAAAACTGTGTAAAGTCTGTCGTTTTTGCACTTTGGAAAGAGTTTTTTGCTCTCGTGCTTTCGGCTCATGATCAAAGAAGAATTAATTAGTGTGCAACGTTGAATGATGGGACGCGAGATGCGCTGACAAGTGGGTTATAATAGGCCTGCAGTGTCATCAACGAGTCGACGAACCTGTTGAATCGTTTGATCGTTTTACAACCCAAAGGCAACAAGTGGAGTCCAAACCACGCTTGCTTATTCATCATCCGTTTTATGTGCAATTTTTTATTTTTTACCGCTTCAAACCTCTGGACCCTTTAAATTAACCGCAGGCGCGCGCGCATCGCTCAAACGTCCGTGAGCAAACTGGCGAACATGAACGAGGAGTCGAAGGCCCTATACTGAGAGAGTCAAAGCAAGCGTCTAATGTACACACAAACCACAAAGTGGGTTGGGGACGAAAGGGACATAATTTACCGATGGGAGGAAGTATCCACGAAATTTGTGGCATCGACGAAAACTCGCCGCAACGTGACCTCAACGTTGAATATTGAGCCAGAGAATTCAGTATAATGCGAATGAAAATAGTTTTCCTGCTTCCTTATAGAGGAAGTTTTGTTTTCGTGAAAATACTTTCCATCGAGATTTGCCTGCTGAAATGTTTGAAATGTCTCGAACATGTTCCAGAAATTTTGTGAAATTTTCTCAAGAGGTGCAGATTTTTTGAACTCGAGGATTTTTCGAAAAAGCGATCAGTTTAGTTTTCAAAAATTCGGTGAAAGCGGACTTAAAAAATTGACACGCACATTTTTTGGTATTCAATTTAGTAAAAATTGCTTGAGATCGGTCACTTTTTTTCAAAGTTCAGAGTAGATATGTGGATGATATCAAATGTGGGAATATCGTTGGGGAGAGTCTGATTTGATAGCTTTTTGAATTTTTTAAAAAGCGTCGTTATCGTTCTGGCTTTAGGAAAATTTTGAAATATGGAGTCAAACAAATTTATAAAGATTCTAAGTTTTGTTTTCGTGAAAATACTTTCCATCGAGATTTGCCTGCTGAAATGTTTGAAATGTCTCGAACATGTTCCAGAAATGTTGTGAAATTTTCTCAAGAGGTGCAGATTTTTTGAACTCGAGGATTTTTCGAAAAAGGGATCGGTCGAGTTTTCAAAAATTCGGTGAAAGCGGACTAAAAAAATTGACACGCACATTTTCGGTATTCAATTTAGTAAAAATTGCTTGAGATCGGTCACTTTTTTGCAAAGTTCAGAGTAGATATATGGATGATATCAAATTTTGGGAATATCGTGGGGAAGAGTCTGATTAGATAGCTTTTTCAATTTTTTAAAAAGTATCTTTATCGTTGTGGCTTTAGGAAATTTTTGAAAAATGGAGCCAATAAATTTATTAAGTGATTCTAGAGCATATAATTCTTTGGTATCGAGTTCCACGAAATTCGCTCAAGATGGTCAGATTAAGAATGTTGAGTCCCTATGAAATCTTTTAAGGATGTTCCTCTGTTAATTTGCGGGACGAGTCGTCCGAGAGGGGTCCCTATGCTTATACACGGGCCGAGCTCAGCATAGCCAACTTCGAAACCTCTATTCATGAGCGATTGAAAAAAGCGTTTTCTACCCGTACAATGTTCACCTTTACACGTATAGTTTAATTAAGTATATCCAAACTCATTGCATTCGCTATAAAATTAATATTAATATTATTCATCATTGATTTTTGTCAGTGAGATTTGGCAACCTCGTTTTTTTTTGTCGAAGTTTGCACGATTAACGCGCATGCGCCGTGTATAATATTCGAGGTTATGTGCTCCGCAATCTGTGATGCCCTAACCTATAAACGAACCTGTCAATATACAAACTTTTATTTGTAAAATACACTCATAATGAGTAGCAGTCGCGAAAAAAAATTTCGATGGAACCGTAAAGCCGTGACGGAACGAGTTTACTTACGGAGATTAACGCAATCAAGGAAAAAAATCCTAATACAGTTAACGTGTGTGATAACGAATTATTTTTCCTTCCTCACGAGGACAATAATTCCTCATGAATTATTTTTAATTGAGAATAGTTGTATTTTTTTTTACGTACAGTTTTGTGTTCTTTTCTTACGATTCTGTTCTTTTATAGCTGTAAGAATCTATGCTTTTGAAAAGCAAGTTTTTTCTGTCATAAAAATTGTTTCCCGTGCTAATTCATTTAAAAATCCCGCGTTAGCCCATTGCGCATGCGCATGCGAGTTGAGGCTATAGCCCGGGCCCAATACGCAGTGTTGTCGCGCCACGCTTGCTTATTACCAATTTTCAGGATCTTTTTATACGTTTGAATTAATTACTCAGCAAAAAATCTCCTAATGCAGGAAAACTTTTGCACACGGTTTTCTTACATATGGGACTAGATCATACATTTTTTTCAAACTGTTGGCATTTCAGGTTCGTGAACGACAGAACGAATAGTACCGGTTTTTCATGTGTGGCCGTAAGAGCGCATGTTAAATCACGTTTTTTTAAATATTTAATATCTCCACAACGAGGCTCCTAATTTCGTAGAAACTTTGCACACACTTTTGGGGGATAAAATATTAATAGGCTGTAAAAATTTCAAGTCGATGGCATTATTTTGAGATAACAGAGGAACATCCTTAATGTTAATTGTTCAATAAATAGCTTCTTAATCGTCGTGACATTTTTACACGATCTCCTGAATACTTCATGTAAAAACATACTAAATTTTCAGAATTCTATCATCATTACTTCAACCTCCTTAAGGGTTAAAATGAAAAATGATGAGAAAATTCTGAAAATTTGGTATGTTTTTGTTTGAAGTATTTAAGAGGTCGTGTAAAAATTTCACGACGATTAGGAAGCTCGTTATTAAAATATTAACATTTTGTTAAGAACAATATTTTAAACAAATAAAAAAAAACATTTATCAATAAACTTCGTTTTGTTTACGTTGCTTTCAATATAGTGTAGATATAAAAAAATTGAGAGGTCAAAAAAGAAAAATCGCAAAGTTGTATCAGTTTCCATAAGACTACATTTAATTTAATTTGTTAATGTTAATTGTTCGACAACGAGCTTCCTAATCGTCGTGAAATTTTTACACGGCCGCTTAAATAATTCATCGAAAAACATACCAAATTTTCAGAATTTTCTCATCATTTGCGATTTGGGACTCAACATCTTTAAGGATGCTTTGTTCCAGCCAAAAATTGTATCTGATTGCAACTTCCGTACTTCGTGATTCAACAAAAATCTGAAAAAAATCAGCAATATTTGGCATGCCATAAACACCAATTATTAATAATAACATTGCCCGAAAGTTATTAATAAATTGTTGAAAGAAATAATTATTCAACAATTTTTCCATATGTTTCAGAATTTTCTTTCTATTTTGAAATATTATAAAAAACATTTTGAAATACAAAGAAAAAACTGCCAATTTTGTATATGTTTTTGCACACAGGTTTATCGTCAGCTTCAAAAAGTTTTAACGACACTAGGTCAAAAAATACATAAATATAGCCATTCTAAAAATGTCAAAACGGAAATTTCAAAATAGAGAGAAAATTCTGAAAAAATTCATATGCGTTTAGAAAAATCAACGCATTCGATTTGTTTAAGAAAAAAAGAACTCATGGAAAAATGTTTGATTAATTATTGGTTTGAGCAATTTATTAATAACCTTTGGGCAATATTGTTATTGATAATTGTTGTTTATGGCATGCCAAATGTTGCTAAATTTTTTTAGATTATTATTGTATCACGGAAGTACGGAAATTTCCATCAAATAAAATTTTTGGCTGTGGCGATAGGGGCAAAGCATCCTTAAATAAAATTTGGAATGTTAATAAACTGCTTTATCGAAAATTTCCACGGATATTTTGAAGTATGAGGATGTTGGATACGAAATTTCGCTCCGTTCAATCGATGGAATCGAATTGATCGAATTTTAGATTTAAAAAAAATGTTATTTTTCGTTCAGCTGAATTTCAGTAAATTCAAGTACGTGAAATTAAAAAAAGTGTATTATCTTAATGAAAAAAAAAAATTCCTCTCCATTGTCCCATTGATATCTTGGTGAATGGTTATTTGATTTTTCTTTTGTTTATTTACAAAATCAGGACGAATTGATTTTTTTTTTCATTTTAAACAAATGAACATTTTAAAAAAATTGAAAAAAGTCATTTGGAAAAAAACGTGGTTAAATTTTTCGTTGGTCCTAATCGGTGGCATTATTTACTCTCACTAAATCGATTGTAACTGACAATTTTCAGAGTTTCAATTCAAAATTTTACCTAAATGTTTTTGAAAATACATACTTTAAAGGAATGCACAAAATTTTGTTAAAAATTTTTATAGTGCGGCTTTCCACGATAATTTTTTCATAGTTGTCCCGCCTTGGAATGAGCATGTTACAATTTTGACAATATTTGGTAAATATCTGTGAGTTTCCCCGACCATTGTAACCGAACTGAAATTCCTAGTTTGCACATATTGCTTATGTAAGAGATGCAATCACGCCCACGGCGGAGAAACACGATAATTGAGTACCGGCAGATCGCTATTTTCACCGCAAAACCGTCGAGTCTGGTTAACAGCAAAACTTGCCACAATAGAGTTAGCGAGGGAAGATATCGATGAAGCGGAATTCCTTGCCGTTCCATAATTCCTTTGCCCTCCCTTCAATTTGTTGCCAAACATCCGCAAATTTTGGCGATAATTTATCCAACGGCAAAGGCAGGTTTGGGCGATGGGACAATATTGCAAAATACCATTTTCGACAGCATACACTCAGAAAAAAATCTACACCCAGAAAAAAGATGTAGTCGTATGTACTATAATCGTTTATTTGATTATTTTTTAGTTACTTTAAAGAACATTTTCTTTCCATCCAATTTTGGGCGATATTTACTTCTATTATATTTATTTATTTGAATTCCCTGTCATCGAGAAACAGGCGTTGAAGAATAGTACATTACGATACGAGTGCGATGAAACTTTTTCTCGACGAGTGTGAGTTTGCAGCATGAGCCGAAGGCGAATGCTGCAATGACACGAGTTGAGAAAAAGTTTCTCGCACGAGTATCGTACAAAATTTTATCGCACGGAGTGCAATAAAAATTATATTCGTTGTTACTAAATACCTATTCAGCCGTAATCTCATCCGATCATATCTGCAGATTTGTCAGTACTCCAAAAATCCGCCAGGTGGCCACCTCTCGCGCAAGCGAACCTGCCTCTCGACGCCTATATCCTTTCCAAGCTCGTCTATGTTTGATATCCTTATTTTTCAATATGGATATTTAATACATTGAACATTGCGGCAAAACGCAAGATGGTTGAATCCCCGAAAAGGATTCCTATAAAGAGGGTCTTTTTTCTTTTCCCTTCTGTTAAAGAAAAGACGAAGCTCAACGAAATTGTAGACTTCATATGTGTAGCTATACATTCAAAGATTGAAATGTTTAAAAATATATATTGTGTAAATATTAAAAAAAAAAATTATTTCATTTAAATATATATTTGTTCAGTTTGAAATAATATTTATTAATATTAAATAAAAATTTATTAGATCGCAATATATTTTCCTCGTACGTCATTTAAAAAAAAAATTTCGTCGACATGAATAGAGTTGTATTAGGCCGGCCTACAACTAAAAAAATTTATTGCGCTTGACTAGGATTTAGTTAAATGTACTAGATCTTTTTTCTGGGTGTAGTCGTAGGTACTATAATCGTTTATTTGATTATTTTTTAGTTACTTTAAAGAAAATTTTCTTTCCATCCAATTTTGGGCGATATTTACTTCTACTATATTTATTTATTTGAATTCCCTGTCATCGAGAAACAGGCGTTGCAGAGAAATTCTATTCGTTGTTACTAAATACCTATTCACCCGTAATCTCATCCGATCATATCTGCGGATTTGTCAGTACCCCAAAAATCCGCCAGGTGGCTTCCTCTCGCACAAGCGAACCTGCCTCTCGACGCCTATATCCTTTCCAAGCTCGTCTATGTTTGATATCCTTATTTTTCAGTATAGACATTTAATACATTGAACATTGCGGCAAAACGCATGATGGTCGAATCCCCGAAAAGAGGTATCCCCATAAAAAAGGGTACTTTTTCTTTTCCCTTCTGTTAAAGAAAAGTCGAAGCTTTATGAAATTGTAGACTTCATATGTGTAGCTATATACATTCAAAGATTGAAATGTTTAAAAATTTATATTGTGTAAATATTAAAAAAAAAATTATTTCGTTTAAATACATATTTATTCAGTTTGAAATAATATTTATTAATATTAAATAAAAATTTATTAGAACGCAATATATTTTCCTATTAGGTCATTTGAAAAAAAAATTTCGTTGACATGAATAGAGTTGTATTAGGCCGGCCTACAACTAAAAAAATTTATTTGGCTTAACTAGGATTTAGTTAAATGTACTAGATCTTCTTTTTGGGTGTAATATGTACGGATCGAATATGTCGACAGCTGACAAATTTATGTGGTTTGCATAATTTATTCCTCCGTTCGTCGAACCTTCAATTGCACACATCAAACAAAAAATTATTAAAATTCATGTTTGTTAAAATTAATCAATTTAATTGATTAAAATGTAGTTACTGATAATCTATTAATTATAATTGAATTTTATTTTATTTTATCCATTCATTACATCGGCACACAAAATAAAAAAAGTGGTCTGTACTTTTGACCAAACCCACCTATCTATATGTATTTTGATGCGCTGAATCCGAATCCGAAGTCCATTTGGCTCATAGACCCGCAAAATTTTGAGTAAATTGCGAAAATCTGTTAAAAATGGCTAAAAATTGCGAAAAATCGCAGTTATGAGTATGAAATTTTTTCTATTGAACTAGATCAAGTATGTTTTTCATATATTTTGATGCGCTTTTTTTTTTTATCAAACCCAAAAAAACAACAGAAACTCTGCAATGGGGATATTTATTCTAGTAGCTAAATTCAAGAAAGAAATTCGACTCAGCACTATGTTAATATTTCGGCGTGTTGAAATTTCGAATGTTGAAGACGATGTGTGTTGAATTATAGAATGTTGAAATGGCATGTGTTGAAATCGATAATGTTGAAATTGTGTGTTGATTTTACAAATGTCATCACTTACTTGTGATAATTAGACGTGATACCGTTTTTTTGTGCAAAATAGCGTATTTTAATTTCAGATATTTGCGAGACATTGTACTGAAATTTCTTACACATTGAAAATAGTGATCAAGGTTGTTCGCTATTGAATTTAGCAAGAAGTAAATTTGAAAGAATTTGGCAAATTTGCATATTGATTACTCATATTTTTCGATAGTTAACAAAGCTTCCTTTACAAGGAAGCAAAATTTGATCACCATACTTTGTGATGAAGGATTAGAATATATTCTTAATATATGCTGATATATATGCAACATATATGAGAGATAGGTGTGATTTACATATATCTCTCATATATTCTACATATATTCTTAATATATGCTACCATATATGCAACATATATGGTAACATAACTAACTAACTAACATTATATTTATTTAATTATTTAAGTTTATTGTGTTCACACTTTTAATTATTATTTACACTAAAATGTTTATCCCGCGAGAACAAGCGGTCGGGCGCCTGCCACATGTTCGTAACGTATAGGCAGCGTCGCGATAGTTTCCAGACTCGCCGCGAGATGTCGCAGAGCGGCATCCGCTGAACCCCCATACGGAGGATGCGACGAGTATGCTTATAAAGGCGGGCGCGAGAACGGAATATTAACAGAAGTCCGGCGTAAATGGAGCCATATAAGGAGTTCTTGCCGGCTTCTCATGAACTCGTACTTTTGTATTTGATTCTCCTAGAGAATTTCCGATTTTTCGGAAATTCTCATATCGTACACTCATTCTCGATACACGGGTATCGCATATTCAACCCATATTCGGGATGTGTCATGTATGCAGCCCATTTTTTAACTATATCTGGAATACGTGCAACATATATTTAACCTATATTTCAGATGTATGCATCATATATATAGGATATATATTGTATGTATGTGTCGTACATTTTACATATATCTAAAATACATTTTAAATATATTTTATATATATCTGAAATATATTTTAAATACATTTAAAATATACGTACATATGCAAAAAGCGGCAAAATCTATCCAAATAAATATATTACACATCTATAAAAATATATTTTGAATACATTCATTTATATACGGTAATTATATTTTGAATACATTTCGTACGCAATTTTGCATATATTTTAAATATATTAATTTCCGTGTAGGAGTATAAATTCAGGAAATTAGGCATTCTTGGTGACCTTCAATACAAATTATTAGCATTTCGATGATTTTGTCGTTTCACAATAAACCCAAAAGAGTGGCTTCTGCGTGTTGCAAGAAAGGGTTCCGACGGAAAGCTCGTGGTGAAAAGCACGGCTTTTCGAAACGCGCGACCTATATTGATCTATCAGTAAACTCTCGCGCTCAACGTAGCCCCAGACTTCAACGGTCTCCCAGTGTTTTGGCCCAGTTACTTGCGATCCTTCGGTGCGTCGTCATCCTTTCTCTTGCCTTTTATTCCTCTCTCCATCTTTCCCCCAGTATCTAATAAGTAACCCTTCACCCTCATCAACTAAAAAAATGCCTCTGTACCATTCGAGAAAATGCGAAAATTCCGGCCATTACGATGACATCAGCTTGAGTTCTCATTTCGAAATTTCCAAAATAATCCACAATTTCTCAACCAATCGGCAAACTTCAAAAGAGCTTTTGCTATTGATACATATAATCGGCACAGCCTTGACATCCACGTCAAGGTCACTTTGGGACCCAAACTTTCAAGGTCAAGGACTAAAACACTGATTTTTTCCTTTTTTTTTCGAAAAGCCTTGTGCCATTGATACATATCGGCACATCGTTGACATCCACGTCAAGGTGACCTTGGGACCCAAACTTTCAAGGTCAAGGACAAAAACACTGATTTCTTCTTTTTGAAAAGCCTTTTGCTATTTATACGTATAATCGGCACACCCTCGACATCCACGTCAAGGTCACCTTGGGACTTAAACTTTCAAGGTCAAGGACAAAAACACTGTTTTTTTTTCTTTTTTCCTCGACTCCTGCCTCAATGTGCCTCTGGGTCAAATTCCTCTCTCTCTCTCTCTCCCTCTCATCTATTGTTATTCTCATCTTTTCTCCCCACGCAATGACCCATCGAAGAAGATCCTTGTCGCACTGGCAAACCCACACGAAATGGAGAGACATACGACACAATGTGATGACCGCTGAGAGTGATTATTCTCGGGAAGAATAGAGGGAACAAACCCGCGTGCGCGCGTGGGAAAATCAAGAGAAGCGGCGAAGAAAGAAGAGGGGGGGGGGTTGTCGGGGGTTGGGGGTGGGGAGTTGACATTCACGTGACTGACGTCACGAGATATAAACGGACAAATATTCTGGTGTATGCGAGAGAACGAAGTGACGAGAATACAAGAAGACAGGTGAAAAAAAAAATCAAGGTTTTATCAGAAGAGAGCCACATGCCGCGCGAAATCGATGATCCGAAAGAATCCGCGTGATAGAGCCGCGGTAAACACTTTGGTGAATCGTGAACGGCAACTTTTATGATTCGCAAAAGAAAAAAAAATAGTCACGTGCCTCGAAAAAAATTCGCGGACTTTAATCGAGAATTCGGAATATTTACGTTGATAATTGATGAAGCGTGTAAATTGATTGAAGTTTTTTGTTGAATTAAAAAAAAAAAATAATAAAAGGACATGTGTTACAAATATTTATTGTTTATATATTTATTTTTTAATTGGGATGAAAAATGAATTGTGAACGATTCATTTGTGAAAAACGTTGAGAATTTTTTTCATGATTTTTTTGTGAACATGAAACACGTTCTCATTCTTTTTTGGTTTGGTCTAGTGAAATGGTAAAATCGTAGAAAAATGATGAAAAATTTATGTTCCTGAAGGACATTGAGAATTTTGTGTATTTATACTGTGAGATAAAGAAACGAGTGATTTCTTTTTGTATTTTTTGAGTTTTTGGTTTTAGATAGAGAAAGAAAACGAAAAATTCAGTTAGAGGGAAAATTCAAATAAAAATTGAAAATTTTGTCTATGCTTGGAACTTGGTGCTGAAAAAATGTATTTTCTTTCATTTGAAGCTGCAGTGAGTGATAAGCTCGAAGTTAAAGAAATGTATATAAAAAAAATTGAGGTGTGAAGTTCTGGATCTAGGAAAAATCGCTCCCGGAAAACTCGCCCCGGAAAATTGGCCCCTATTATTAGTTAAAAAAACGGTAAAACTTGGTTTTTGAGGTTTCAAACAGCATAAAAACCTCACAAACTTCCTTTAAGCGAGTTTGCTAACGTAAAACTCGCTTATAAGCCACTTTTTTTGGCTTTTTTGTGCTGTTTGAAGTCATTGGATGATTTGCCAGTACCGTTCCAACCAAAAATTTTAACTGATTGAAATTTCCGTATTTTGTGATACAACGAAAATGTAAAAAAAATTAGCAACATTTGGCATACCATAAACAACAATTATCAATAATAATATTGCCCAAAAGTTATTAATAAATTGTTGAAACAAATAATTATTTAACAATTTTTCCGTAAGTTCTTTTTTTTCTTAAACAAATCGAGTGCGTTAGATTTTCTGAACGCATATGAATTGTTTCAGAATTTTCTCTCAATTTTGAAATTCCCGTTTTGACATTTTTAGAATGGCTTTATTTATGTATTTTTTGGCCCAATGCATTCGGTTTCTTTAAGAAAAAAAAATTATTTTTGTTTGAATGAAATAGTTCGATCGACGTTTTAACCGATAATAGGGACCAATTTTCCGGAGGCTATTTTTCCTGTTACCGTGAAGTTTTACATAAAGTTTGACATGAGAACCAAATTTTTTTACAGAATGGTACTTCAATTTCATAGTTTTTAATAAATCATCAATGTAACTAAAGCTTTACAAAAACCTGGTTAAGTAATATAAAGAATTGACTTTTTGAGTTTTCATTAATCCAACTTCATAAAATCAGTTCAAAGTTACGGCTTCTTGTAATTTGAAAATTCAAAACGCCTTGAATCCTAATCTAACAGCATTCTAATGGGATCTAATTCAGGCGTGAAATATCTCCCTTATAAAAAAACAAAATATCTCAAAATTGAAAGATTTCAAAAATTACAAAAAATTCAATTTCCATCTTGCATGTTTCGTATTTCGAACATATCTGAACTTTTCCATGATGAAAGCATTCTAGATTTTTTTGTCGCCAATTTGGTAAAAAAAATAATCGTCACGATTATCAAAAATGTCTTAAAAATCTTCAGAATTCTCCAAAATGAAAAAAAATCTGACAATCGAAAAACAAATTTACAATTCGAAAAAATCTACAGATTAAAAAAAGTGACTGTGAAATACATCGCCAATTGCTTGGCAACTCGTGATTGAAAAGCATTTTTAATTTGACATAATTTGTGGTGTAAGAAGAAACAAATGACTGTCAGGATGAAACACTCGTGATCGTGAGATAAAAAAAAAAAAAAAACTTTTTGCATAATGTCTCGATGTTGCGGGGCATCTCCAATTTCCGTAATGGACGGTGAGGTCTCCCGTTCACCTCAGAGTCTTGGGCTACACGTCCAGGATGGTTAGTAATTGACGCTGTTGAATTGCCAATTAGAGGATTGTGTTATACGTCTAGACGATTCTTGAAGCGTGTGATCGTCGTTCGACAAAGGCGCCTCTAGACATACAAATCAAAGCAGTGACGCGAATCTTTTTCGTAGCTAACCGTGTAATGATTTTTTTTTTAAATAATTACAAACGTTAGTCAAGGTTACAACATTTTCGATTAGTAATCGAAATTAATTGGTCGATTGATTTATTTGATATTGAACTTTGCATTGGAACAAAAACATAATTTTTCAATTTAGTTTTAGTTTTGAGCAGAGTTGGGCAAAGTACTTGCAAGTGCTTCAAGTATCAAGTACAAAGTACTTGAAGTACAAGTACTTTAAAAAATCAAGTACCAGTATCAAGTACTTTTCTAGTTTTCGGGTACGTCTCGTAAATTCTGGTACTTGGGTCATTCCATGTCGAATCGACCGAGAGTTGGAATCGACCACTTTCAATTTCGATGAAATTTGGTCAGAAGTTTTGTTTTATCATAAAACCAAGTTCTACCAAGGAAGAAATCAATTTTTTTTTTCAAAAGTTATGCAAAATTCAAAATTTAACCATTTTTCAAAATTCTTTTCTAAATATCTTGAAAACTATGATAGTTATGACAAATCGTTTGTTTCGTCTTGAAGAGTATACTTGGGGCTACGAAACAAAAATATTCCGACAACATTTTTTGAAAAATGATGAATTTGGAGAATTTTGAATTTTTTTAAATCGTGAAAATCCACAATTAACATCGAATTTTTTGTTCAATTTTTTAAATATAATACCTTGTACTGATTTGAAAAGAGCCTGAAATTTTCAGAAAGGTGTTTTTTTTTCTTCAAAAATATGAATTTTTTTAAGTTGAGCAATCATGTAATTTTGTAATTTTCATCAGTCAAAATTACATGATTGATCAACTTCACTTAACTTAGAGGTAAACAAAAAGTTTTACCAAAATTCAAAAATTCATATTTTTGAAACAAAAAAAAAAAAAATTCTGAAAATTTCAGGATCTTTTAATATCTGTACAAGGTGTTATATAAAAAAAATAAACCAAAAATTTAATGTTGATCGTGGATTTTCACGATTTTGAAAAATTCTCCAAATTCATCATTATTCAAAAATTTGTATCGGAATATTTGTTTTCGTAGCCCCAAGTATACTCTTTAAGACGAATCCAGAACGATTTTTTCGTAACTATAATAGTTTTTGAAATATTTAAAAAATAAACTTGAAAAAATGGTGAAATTTTGAATTTTCGGAATTTTTTTAAAATTTTTTTGCTTTGTTAGAACTTTGTTTTATGATAAAAGAAAGCTTCTGACCAAATTTCATCGAAATTGAAAGAGGTCGATTCCAAATATTGGTCGATTGGACATGAAACGACCCATATTCAAAGGTTTTGCACAGGCAACCATCAGCAAGGCACCTTTAAAAGTACTTGATACTTGTACTTGAAAAAAGTACTTCAAGTACAGAAAAGTACTTGGAATTTTCAAGTACAGTACTTCAAGTACATGAAGTACTTGAAAAATTTAAGTACAATACTTGAAGTACTTTTGAAGTACTTTGTAATTGCAAGTACTGTACTTCAAGTACCTGAAAGTACCGAGTACTTTCAAGTACTGCCCAGCTCTGGTTTTGAGCTTTGCTTGTGCATTTAGCATTCCGAGTCCTTAATTAAATATTTCAACGGTTTTTTACATTGAAAATTTTTCAGGAAGAATGGATTTTATTAAAAAACAAACTATTTCCGTTGCATTCAAACGATTCAAACTTCAACATAATTGATTTCTAGACATTCGCTCAGAGTGAAAATTGAATATGCATTACATATTTGCGATAGGCCAAATATGCATATAATTTTGAAAATGTACTTGCAAAATGATCGTTTGGATTGATTTTTTAAAATTGTGCTTGAACATCCAGTGAATTCTGCCCAGAAATATAATGGTCAATTAATAACACATTTCTCAATGAACAAAATCAAAATATAAATATTGGCTAATTACCGATTAATTGTATCGGTAATCAACGGTTTTCATGGATTTAAATAACTATTTTAATTGTCTTAATAACTTATGACATTCAATAATTATTATCTTGAAGTTTGCATTTTGGGGTGCAATGAAAAACTTTTTTTTAAATAACATCTATCGTCTCTAAGAATGAATGGTTGGAATAAAAAAATTATTGATACGCTTTTTGGGTGTCCATTAATTCTCTGAGGGCCTGAATGAAAAGGCAATCAGTGATCGGCAAAATCGATATTTTCGTCAATTCAATTACCGCTAATTACTCTGTGTTAGGAAATTTTATAATTGTTCCATTAAATATTACTCATTATTAAGGCACTCGGTAATTAGGCAGGAAGGTATTTCTAATATTCGAAAATTCGAAAATTCATGTTCGATTATTAACCAATAAACCTATAACTTGTAATTTAGATCAAATAATTACTCAATAACCAAGTAATTAAAATTTTGCTCTTATGAATTATTGATTTTAAAAAAAAATAAGTAATTGTTCCTTCTAATTATTAATCATCCAAGTAATTAAATACTTAAGTACTCTACTTACTTTTTTTTAATGAAATTAGTTATTTATTCTTTCCAATTGTTAATTATTCGAATAATTATATAATTAATTCATCTAATTACTAATTTTTCAAAAAATTAGTCAATTATTCTTTGCAATTATTAATTATTTAATGATGCATTATTTAATAATGCATATTTATGCTTGTAAATTCGTTTAGTGAAGTTAAGCAGGAACCCTGATTGGTAATTCAAATAGTTCGATTACTAATTACTTGAATAATTACTAATTTAGATATAAACATTACTAATTATTCAAATAATAAGTAATTGACATAATTCAATTATAAATTATTCTAATAATTAGTATTAAAATAATTAAATTATAAAATAATTTAATGACAAGTATTTTAAAGAATACGATAACTAATTTTTCTAATAATGAATTATTCAACAAAATAATACGTAGTATTGGTCTTTAAATGAATGATTATCGAAATACCTAAAAAAATAATGGCTGATAATATTAATTTTGTAAATAACGATTAATTAAAAATCTAAAATTTTGTTTTTGCCGATCTCTGAAGGCAATACAATAACTCTGTTCTTTACTTCTCTATTCATAAATATCTCTATTATTAAATATCTTAACTATTAAATATCTTAACTCGTGACATTTCATAATAAGGTTATTCGGAAGTAGACAGAAAAATAGAGATATTTAAGAGTAGGGATATTCACGAGTAGAGACATTTACGAATAGGGTCATTGAAGAATAGAGATTAAAGAGTACAATTATTTATGAATAGAGATATTTACCCCGAGAAAAAGGTTTGGTAAAGTGAAAAAAATTTGGCTTGGATTAACTAAACCCGGCGGTTACGGGTGGCGACCGAAATGTGTAATTCAGTTAACTCAAAACGGTTATCAAAATGGAAACAAAAATTGCATTCCCATAAATATATATATTCTTGACCCAACAGTGCAGAGAATCCGTTCAATTGAAAATTACATTGTTTTGATTCTTTATTTGGTGAAAAGCATTCAATATGCGATAATAGCATAACCAAATGATTTAGTTGAATGAACAGTTTATATTTTCTATGCAATTCAAATGTTGTTCACCGGAAAAAAATGCATTCAATATAAACCTAGAAAATTTCACTTCAATTAACAAAACATTTGATGATATGCAATAATTTTTTAAGCTACGAGCGTTTTTACTTAACTAATTAATCGTGAGATTAAACAGTTAAGTGAAAACTTAACTTATTTATCCTTGCTCCCATAAAGAGCACGAGTGCCACTAAAGTACAAAGGTCATCTCATTCAAATATGTAGTCTTTACTCTTTAGGCCATAGAACTGCGCGACTACAGAGCGCGGGTAATGTTCCATCAATTTAAGGATGTTCCTCTGTTAGTTTGCGGGACGAGTCGTCCGAGGGGGGTCCCTATGCTTATACACGGGCCGAGCTCAGCATAGCCAACTTCGAAACCTCCATTTATGAGCGATTAAAAAAGGCGTTTTCTGCCCATACAATGAATTTACAATGGCCACCTTTACACTTATAGTTTAATCAAGTATAACCAAACTCATTGCATTCGCTATAAAAATTAAAATTAATATTATTCATCATTGATTTTTGTCAGTGACATTTGGCAACCTCGTTTTTTTTTTGTCGAAGTTTGCACGACTGACGCGCATGCGTCGTATATAATATTCGAGGTTGTGTGCTCCGCAATCTGTGATGCCCTAACCTATAAACGAACCTGTCAATATACAAACTTTTATTTGTATAATACACTCATAATGAGTAGCAGTCGCGAAAAAAAATTTCGATGGAAGCGTAAAGCCGTGACGGAACGAGTTTACTTACAGAGATTAACGCAATCAAGGAAAAAAAATCCTAATACAGTTAACGTGTGTGATAACGAATTATTTTTCCGTCTTCACGAGGACAATAATTCCTCATGAATTATTTTTAATTTAGAATCGTTGTATTTTTTTTTACGATTCTGTTCTTTTATAGCTGTAAGAATGTATGCTTTAATGAAAAGCAAGTTTTTTCTGTCATAAAAATTGTTTCCCGTGCTAATTCATTTAAAAATCCCGCGTCAGCCCATTGCGCATGCGCATGCGAGTTGAGGCTATAGCCCGGGCCCAATACGCAGTGTTGTCGCGCCACGCTTGCTTTTTACCAATTTTTAGGATCTTTTTATACGTTTGAATTAATTACTCAGCAAAAAATCTCCTAATGCAGGAAAACTTTTACACACGGTTTTCTTACATATAGGACTAGATCATACATTTTTTTCAAAATGTTGGCATTTCAGGTTCGTGAACGACAGAACGAATAGTTCCGGTTTTTCATGTGTGGCCATAAGAGCGCATGTTGAATCACGTTTTTTAAAAATATTTAATATCTCCACAACGAGGCTCCTAATTTCGTTGAAACTTTGCACACACTTTTGGGGGATAAAATATTAATAGGCTGTAAAAATTTCAAGTCGATGGCATTATTTCGAGATAACAGAGGAACATCCTTGAAGTTAATTGAGGACTCCGATGCTGGTAATATACTGGTACTTATCGGTGCTCGGTGGCTGTCTCGCTGGCGCGAGAGCGCGCGCCGATCGTCGCCACCTTACGGATCTCGGGCGAAGTGCCGAGATCGTGGTAGTTACTATACGTAATATCGACTAAATTGTGGCCGCATCGAAATATTTAATCACATTTATCAACCAATTTGATCGACTTGAAAGCATTTACTATTCTTCTTAACTGGATGAATAGCTCAAATTTAAACTAGATTTTGTTGATGAGACGAAACATACAGTTAAAACAATTTTATTTACTTTTGGTTATTGATTAATATTCGATTGAATAAGAAAACAAGTTGTTGAATCAATCTCGTTTGAAATCATTTTGATCCAATGTTGTAATTGCGGTGAATGCAGTTTCGAATGGAGTTATTTACGAATAGAGAAGTAAAGAATCGGCATTGTATTGCCAATGAAAAGAGGGCAAGAAAACTTGAGGGATACTGCAAATTAAAGGAATAATTTTTTTTTATCTTTTAATGACCCAAATTTAATTAATTTAATTAATTAATCAGTAATTAGAAGTATATGTTTGAGAAACGTATTAATTATTTACGTCCTCGTTACTTGTAGGGAACCCGAGAAATAAAACAGCCCTGGCACCGGGTCACAGTCTGATGGATTGGATCCGTCTGGGCTCGTCAGGAATCGATCTAACTGGGGTAGGTGGTGTTACTCGCAACGTGACACTCAAGGAACTTGCAAAGCATAACAAGAAAACCGACGCATGGATAGCCATTAGAGGTTTGTAAATAATAAAAATAATAATAATAATAATAAAAATAATAATAGCAATAAATTAATTAATATCATTACACATTATTAATATTGATACTGATCTGAATAATAATAATGATGAGACTAAATTTAATAGTATCCTACAACATTAGAGACACGCAATATTTCCATTACCCGATTGTTTATGCCCCCCCCCCCCCCCTCAACAGTGTGTAATTTCATCCGATGCTGTCATTGAATGTATTGATACAAAAAAATATTCAGCGTAGTTAACTGGAAAATCAGCAAAGTTCGAGCAGCCACAAAAATTTTTCAAAAAATTTAAATTCCCGTCAAATGCACAATTGTTTTGCAATTTCGGAAAAAAATATAACCAGTTAAGGGCTATAGCTCGTCTATTTGTACAATTTGGGACATTTTTAACCTAATGACATGAAAATGTCAGTATGTTAAGCTTTCGTTATGAGAAAGCAAAATTGAGGCTAAAACATTATATATTATTTCGAATGTGAAATTTATGTGTTATATTTGAGTTACCACTTATTGAAATTCAATACTAAAATATTAAAGTATTGATATTAAAATTCTCTCACGCTAAAAACGTTTTCACATAAGTTTGTATTTAATGATTACTCGTAGTGCACTCATCCGTTTTTTTTCAATAATGTCTCTCAAAAATTGAGCTTAATTTTGCAAGGAATGAGCTTTGAAATTTGTATACTTTTGAAATTATCAATAAACCAAAATCTTCTCTATACAGCGGAAATTAATAATTAAGAAATGGGGGATGAATCATTTTTTTTAAATCGTCCGTATTATAAACAAATATAAAATAAAGTTCGAACATATTAAGAGGAGGCTAAATACCATTTTTATTCAATCCCTACATTATCGACGTATCATCGTCGTCCAGTCTTTCTCCGACAACCGTGGATAAAAAATAATTACATTTTGACAATTAAGAGGGGGATAAATTAATTAACAATTAATTGTCAATTGAGAGGCTAGAATGCGTTACAGCTAATGCCAACGAACTCATCCGAGCCCCCTAAATATTATAGGTTACTCGTCAGAATCCATGGTGCTGCCCTCACTCGCACGTCTGTGAACTACATTTCGCCATTTCGTTTTTCAATCAAACTACAATTTATCGATATTTATCTCTTGATGCGCCATCCAAACTTACGGCGTGTCATTTTGATAAAATAATGTCGAAAACGTCTCGATATTTGTATCGTGGCGTTCTTCATGGAGCCTCACTCTTGGTTTTACCCGAAATGCAGTAAAAGTTTAATAATTTAAGTTTTTCAATTACAGTTTCTTGGTGGTAAATGAATCTGTAATTTTTTTTTTGTTTTTCGAAAAAAAAATTGTGAGGCTCCATTCCTGCCATTGTTCCGATGATGTTGTTAAAATTTTATTCAATTCCATCCATTTGTATAGAAGCAAGTTTGGATGGCAATTTCGAGGTGTTAGTGTCGGTATTTAGCCTCCTCTTAACGATCAAGATTGTTGCATCAAAAATATATTTCGAGAATTATTATCGATTTGGCTCGACGATATAATTGATCTAAATTAGTTGAATGAAATTTCTATATGAAATATTTATATGTTTTTCGTCATGAATATTTATGAAAAAGGCTTATTTATAAAAATATAGCATTTTTTTTGTTCTCTTTCTTTTTTAGGAATTGTCTTCAATGTAACGAGATACATGGATTTTCATCCTGGCGGAGTTGACCAATTGATGAGAGGCGTTGGGAAAGATTCGACG
This sequence comes from Alloplasta piceator, assembly GCA_946863875.1. Classification (NCBI taxonomy): domain Eukaryota; kingdom Metazoa; phylum Arthropoda; class Insecta; order Hymenoptera; family Ichneumonidae; genus Alloplasta; species Alloplasta piceator. Next base: position 13,255,784 of record OX333078.1, read on the forward strand.
AAATTATTTGACGACGTGAGTGTTTTGTACTTTTTCTTTTAGTCAATATTTAATATTGTTTTATTACTATTTCTTTACTTTCTAGAAATTAATAACTCACACGCTAACTTAGGAATACTACACTGAGAAAATTGTTTTGTTGAAAATGCAAAAATTTGTTTGACTCAACCAAATATTTGTTTCCGGACGTTCAACGAGATCATTTTGGTAATTCAACAAAGATACAGTGGAAGTTTTAGTTTAATCGGTTAAATCGTTGCTTGAATGGGCAAAGTTTCAGTTCAATCAAATAAATATTTTTGTACCAAATAAATTGTGTGATTGGAAATACGAATTGTTTTTTTGTTACATCTAAATTTATCTAGTTAAAATATACCTAGAAATCAACGAAATATTTCTGTACAGCAACTCAGTAACGTGTAAATTGGACTAAACTGTAACTGTAAATTGACCAAATAATTTCGTTCACCTCATATCTTATGGTTAACCAAATCCATTTGTTGAATTAAATATAGTTTCATTGTTTCAAACAAATTAATATTGAATCAACTAAATTTTTGTTTTAACTAAATGGATTTAGTTGTTTTAACTGAACTTTTTTCTCAGTGTATGTAATATTTGCAACTACTGAGAAGAAACGCAAAATTTGTTTTTAAAAAAATGTATCCTAAATGTCGTTGTATGCGAATCAAGTTGTGCACAAGTTGTCGTTCGTTAGGATGAAGCGAAATAGTGGAAGGAATTTTTACAAAAAAAAAATACACGCAAAAAAATTGCAAATGGTTCAAGATTGATTAAAACATTTGTTTCTGCATCTACAATATGGACTAGACTGATTCAAAAAAGCTACAATTTTTTTTTTTCGAAATTCCCTATTAAATACTTTCGGGTGAGTAGAAAAAGATGCCTGTTAAAAGCAGAACTCTTAATATTAATATTTAGCGGTCTCTCATCGATATTTCGTTTTCCCAATTAAGTAACACAGGAAATAAAATTTAAATTTTGAAATTTTTTATCTTGGCTTCAAGTCAAGGTACCGAAATGAGCGATACATATTCTTGTAGGGAATTGAATGCTATACAGAAAACGTCTCTCATGATTTTTCGATAAACTCACTTCTTGAAAAGTTATTCACGGTCTAATATATATTAGGGTGGTCCTTATTTAGGGCTCGGACGAATTTTTTATCATAGATCCCCCAAATCGACTCCAAATAATTCAAAAACAATACCCTAATTTTTTCAGATTTTTATCTAGACCCTAACCCCTCCCGAAAAGTGTATTCTAAGTGTAATCATTTTTTTTAATCTATAACTGCAATATTTTAGTGATCATTGGTGCTACTATTTGACGAAAAATTTACATTATCATAGAGGTCAATCTAGAGGAATTGCAATTCGTCTAAAATTCGAAAACGGGTCAATTTACACGAATTGCAATTCCTCCAGATTGACCCACATGATAATGTGAATTTTTCCTCAAATTGTAGCACTAATAAACACTAAAATGTTGCGGTTACAGATTTTTAAAAAAATTATTACACTTAGAATAAAATATGTCCTGAGAATATGGCCGAAACGCGTGTATTGCAAGTGGGGAAATCTACCCTTTTTACGAGAGGGATTAGAGTCTAGATAAAAATCTGAAAAAATAAGGGTACTGTTTTTGAATTATTTGGAGTGGATTTGGGCCGCGTCTGATTAAAAATTCGTCCAAGCTCTAAATAAGGACCACCCTAATATATATGTATATTAGACTGTTAATGTGTGATCTACTGTTGGTCATTTCTTTAAAAATTGGATAATTTATGTTAAAACAATTTAAACTTTTTTTTCAAGAAAGATTTTACGATATTCAGTAATAAGTTTTCACATTTTGCCGGAAACTAAAAAAAAAAATTAAATTTACGCTAAATTTAACTTTAACCTTGAATAACTTTCGAAGGAGTGAGTTTATCGAAAAATCATAAGAGACCTTTTTTTTCTAGAGCGTTCAATTCGCTACAAGAATATGCATCGTTTATTTCGGCACATTGACTTGAAGCCAAGCTATAAAATTTCAAAGTTTGAAACAAAAAAATTCCTGTGTTATTTAAATGGCAAAAAGAAATATGCGATGAGAGACAGCTAAATATTAATATTAAGAGCTCTGCGTTTGACAGGCATCTTTTTTCACCTCTCCGAAAGTATTTAATAGGGGAAAAAAAATAGTCGCTTTTTTGAATCAGTCGAATGGACATCTAATTATTTATTGATATTTAAATTGAAAATTCCCAAAAACACCGCTTTTGCTAAATTTCTACTGCGGTTTGATTAATAGTTGATACATACTTATTAGTTAATAAATGCCGGCATATTTTCTATTTATATCGCTTATGGGTCATTCCATACCAAGTCGACCTGAGTGTGACCCTTGACCTCGCTGATTTCGTTGGCGATTTTTTATATGATTCTTGCAACTCAAAATAGCATTAAGAATTTTTTTCAGATTTTTAAAACCAAATTTGAGTACATCATGATTATTTGAACATTTTTTTCGAAAACCTCGAGGGCCGTAATTAAAAAATCTGAAAAAATCCTCAAAAATCCGGTGTCAAAAATGAAATTTTTTAAAGGGTTTTATGAAGAAAACGTAAAAAAAAAAATAGATGCAGAAATTGATCTACCGCGAAAAGTGGCTTGAATATTTTTATCGTTAACCAACAATTTCCAAAAATAGTTGGTTAATTTCTGCATCTATTTTTTTTACGTTTTCTTCATAAAAACCTAAAATCGAGGTGAAAGCGAAAGTCTGGACATCATAAATTTTGGGTCAAAAATTTTCATTTTTGATAATTTTTTCCGATTTTTAAATTACGGCCCTCAAGGTTTTCGAAGAAAATGTTCAAAAATTGATAACGTACGCAAATTTGGTTTTTAAAATCTGAAAAAAAATTCTGAATGCTATTTTGAGTTGGAAGAATCATATAAAAAATAGTAAACGAAATCAGCGAGGTCGAGGGTCACACTCAGGTCGACTTGGTATGAAATGCCCCATATACTTTATTTCCATCGGGGTTTGGCGAGAAAGAATTTCGCGGATCGATGGTAATTCCGTTGCTCTCTGTGTGTATCCACAGATAAATTGATTCCAGGTCCACGCTTGGGTCAACTATCAGAGTATATTACAAAAATGTGTCGTGGGACGACTCACCAGAGGTGGCACAGACGAATTTACCGATATTACGGAAAAATCGAACGCCGGAAGCAAGAATCTTTCGTTCAGGGTCCCAACGAGCGTGACTCCAAGCCAATGCAGTGAGTAAAAATATTTAAAAAAAAAATTCATTTACGATAGAAGATTGTGCGAATTAGAAATTTGTTCATGACTTCCGCATTTTTTCCATCGTTCACCAAACTTCCATTAAGAGCGCTTTTCTTAAATTTTTCTACGATAAATACTTCAATTATAGCTTCCTCCTAAATTTGAGCTTGATAGTTGCAGAATTGGGAAAGTTAGTGTTCATGATGATTTTTTAGAAATTTCAAACAAATTTTTAACGCCAAACCTTTGAAGAAATTTTTTTCCCAATTTATTTCCAACTTTTTTTATAAAGAAGTAAATTTTCCCTGAAAATTTGAGTTTGATAACTCGAAAATTACGAAAGTTAGAGGACACAAATTTTTAAAAAAATTAAGAGTCCAGCAAAATTTAGAATTGGCTCCCATTTCTACAAAATTCGATCCGGGCGTTTTTTTAAGATATTTTACATATTTTTTTTAATCCATGAAAATAAAGGTTCTTTTACGAAAAGGAAAAAAATTCGTTCAATTATTAGAAGAATCATTGAATGATAAATATATAAAGAATCGATGAAATAAAATATTATAAATAATGATTTTTTTAAATTAAGTTCATTATGCTCTTCTCTTTGGGTGAAGAATTTTTTTGAATGATTTTTCACTTTCTATCGAACAAGTTCAATGAACCATACAGGTCATACTATGTCAAATCGACCAATAGTTGGAATTAACCCCTTTCGATTTCGAGAAATTTGGTCAGAAGTTTTCTTTGATCATAAAGCGAAGTTCTACCAAAGGAAAAAAAATCATTTGTTTCGTAAGTTATGCAAAATTCAAAATTTCACAATTTTTTCAATTTGCCAATTTTATTTTTTAACTATCTCGAAAACTGTTATAGTTACGAAAAAATTGTTCTGGATTCGTCATAAAGAGTATACTTGGGGCTACGAAAAAAAAATATTCCGAAAAAAATTTTTGAAAAATGATGAATTTTGAGAATTTTGATTTTTTTTAATTCGTGAAAATCTACGATCAGCATTTAATTTCTGGTTCAATTTTTTAAATATAATACCTTGTACTGATCTTAAAAGATCCTGAAATTTACAGAATGGTGTTTTTTTTTAAATATGAATTTTTTCATTTTGGTAAAAAAAACTGTTTTTCGCCTCTAAGTTAAGTAAAAAAAACAATTTTTGAATGAACTAAATCGTTAGTCGCATACGCACAACTAAATATTTAGTTGTACAATTCAACATTTTTTTGCCTGAATAATATTTTGGTCAACCGAAGCGCAGAATTATTCAAGAAACTAATTATTTAGTTAAACCAAATAAATATTTAGTCGTGCGTGCGCGACCCACGATTTAGTTCATTCAACAATTTTTTTTCTCAATGTAATTTTGAGCAGTAAAAATTACGTGATTGCTCAACTTCACTTAACTTAGAGGTGAAAAAAAAAAAAATTGTTTACCAAATTTCAAAAATTCATATTAAAAAAAAAAACGCAATTCGAATTTTCAGAATCTTTTAACGATTAAGATCAGTACAAAGTATTATATTTTAAAAAATGGAACCAAAAATTTAATGTAGATGGTGGATTTTCACGATTTTTAAAAATTCAAAATTCTCCACAATCATCATTTTTCAAAGCTTTTGTTCGGAATTTTTTTTTTTCCTAGCCGCAAGTCGAACCTAGATCAATTTTTTCGTGACAATAATAGTTTTCGAAATATTTTTTTAAAAAACTTGAAAAATCGAAAAAAATGGTAAAATATTGAATTTTGCGTGACTTTTGAAAAAAAATTCTCAATTTGTTTCCTTTGGTAGAACTTCGTTTTGTGATAAAAGAAAACTTCTGACCAAATTCCATCGAAATTGAAAGGGGTCGATTCCAGCTATTGGTCGATTTGGCATGGAATGACCCATATACTACATTACAAGTGGTAAACGAATGATGCAATAAAAACACCCTCATAAATCGATCGACGTGCGATGGGAAATATCGGGTAAATTCGAAGGAAATGCTCATCGAATAATCTTCTTCCTCCAGCGGAAAAGCCGAACGTCGATGAGACGAAGCCATCAACATCGTCGTACAAGATACAAGTGGATTGGAAACAGACGACGAACTCGATATCCTTCACTTACAAACCATCGTCCGATCAAACATCGACTGCCTATCGATTGATGCGATTAAATGCCTCCGAATTTGTTATAAGCATACATCACGATAACACGATAATCAGGCATGATTATGAATTGAACGGAGACGTAAATTGGCCACCGAAGTCACAAAAAAATTACGAAAATTCCGAGGTACTTATTTCTCTCAGAAATGAAATGAAATTTTCAACAATCATTTTTCACATTTGAAATTTCGATTGCAGAATTTCATGATTTTAATTAATTGGTTGAAAAATTATCTTTGAATCATCTTGTTACCGTAGATTGATTTTTCCTTTGGAAAAACGACGGGAAAATTGTGGGATTCTTACGGCAGTCGAAGCGTCGTCCGAGAGTCGAAAAACATGGAGAGAATTTACAAAGAGTACAAAGTAATCAGCAATACAGCACTTTGCGAAGATGTTCATCTGTTGGTCGTCCAATCCGATGATTACATGGAAATTTTGCCCGTTGGAAGACACGTTGAGGCAACAATGAAAGTAATGGGTGAGTGATGAGTAATCACCCAGATAGAACACTAACGTATATTATACGTATATTATACGTCGCCATATACGTCTATAATACGTATTTAGTACGTATGCTGAAGAGCCAAATGTCCGGCTAATATCCGTATAATTTATGTATATTCTACATATATTAAACGGTATATTTTATGTATACAAGACGTCGAAAATACGTCGAATACAAACGTAGAATATAAACATATTATACGGATACTAGCATATATATATATACGATGAAAATCAGCTCTATATTCACAATTGATAGTTCCAGTAACGAAAAAAAAAATTTTAAAGAAAAAAAAAAAATTTCGCTCCCAGTGGGATTTGAACCCGCGACCCTTGTTTTTAGGCATATCCTTAAATTCAACATGAATTCAATTTAAAAAAAATTGATAAGTTGGAAATTCATGAATTTTTCCGACCGCTTTAGTTATCTTGCATATTCGCGGACCCTAGAATATGTACAAGACGCGACTGGGATCTGAAACCTACCTACCTATCGAGCCTAACGAACGACCCACGACTGGGACGCTAACCACTACACCACCGACTACTTTTGATATACTGATGTAAATATCCCATTTATAGAACACAGGCCGAGAACAATCACGTGCCAAAATCGTATTAGGAATTTATTTTCATTACCCGAAGGCCATTTTTTGTTCAACTTGCGTTTTAACTAAATTTAAAAAATCAAATATTGAATCCAGGGCCGGATTAGGCCCTGTGGCGCCCTTAGGCAGGCTCTGTGGCGCCCCTAGGCGGCACAGCAAGCTACAAATATCGAAACGTTTAATGAATAATAGAACACGGGTGAAAATAATTTATTCGTAAAATTTTTCAACCACCCACGCAAACTCTACTATAAGTTGGTCAAACTGGATATTTTACGTCATTTCTCATTCAATGCACAAGGTGGCAAGAGCATTGAGACGCTTTGGTGACCAGGTTGATCCTAGTGCAGTTTCATCACTGCGGCCGTCCGATGGCGCTGAGTGTCAAATCTCAAATAAAATTCGTATGTATGTAAAAAAACTCTAAGTACAGTCAACTTTCATCTATTTTACCGCCAGCTATTTTACATCGCCGGCTTTTACGAAATCACGACCAGCTATTTTACCGTGGTATCCTTCCCCTATCCCCCACTCTATTCTCCTCTCTGTCAACTGTCGTAATTTCGCGCCTTGCCGTGAGATGTCGCCACCATTTCTATCAGTGGTGGGAAACCCCTCATGCCGTAAAAAAAAGTGGCAAGCGTCAGTTCCGACCATGTAAAATAGGTAAGAGTTCACTGTACATTCATCATAAGATGGAAGAAAAAGAATTTGGTAATAATAATTTTCACTTTTAGTCAAATTAAAAAAGAAAAAGTCCAGGTATTCCGGAGAAAAGAAGACATCGAAAAAAAATCAGAGATCGTGGCGCCCCCCAAATTGTGCCGCCCTAGGCGATTGCCTAGGTTCGCCTAGGCGGTAATATGCCACTGATTGAATCAGATGAATAATAATAACAATTATAATAATAAGTAGTATTATTTCCAAAATCAAAAGGAATAATTTATTATAATGACAATAACAATAAATATTATTAATATATTTGTTATAATGATAATAATAATAATAATAATAATAATAATAATAATAAACAATAATAAATACCATTATTATTGTTATTATAAAAAATTATTGCTCTCAATTGTGGAAATCTGTTTTTATTCTTAAATAACAATAATATTAAATGACAATATACTCAATGAACGTATAATATACGTATATTATACGTTCATTGAATAGCTTTAGATATAAGAATCGCAATCGTAAGATAATTAACATATTATATGGATATGAGATTTACCAAATTCCACCGAGATATGTAGAAAAAAACACGTTCAATATACGTATATAATACGTCATATTCATCTTTATCGTGAAGTACATGTTTCATATACATATAATAAACGTATATAATTCGATGTCAAATGCTTACGGTATAATGTACGTAAATTATACGTATATGAAATTCTTTCACTATTATCATTTCATAGACCCACAATATACGTATAGTATATGTCTAATACAGGTATATCATAGACGTATACATATCATATACATATATACATGTAATATACGTATATTATACGTTCTTGTTCTATCTGGGCAAGGATAATGTGGAGACTTTTTTTTCAATAAAAAAAAATTCCTAGAGCAAGTTGAATTTGATAAATTTGAGTGGTTTACATAGACAATCTGCGAAATCCATAATTGATTCATTACAAAATCGTTTGTCTACAAAAAAACATCAAATTTGAACCGGGCATTTATTGTAGTCGTGTAAAAAGGGTTATTAATCGTCACACAGGGTTAAATCGACCCCACGACTACTTTTATTTTTTTTTCTTTATGATTTTGCTTCCTTATAAAGGAAGCTTTGTTTTTGTGAACATTTTTTTTCGCGTTTTTTATGCTAATATGTTCAAAATGTCCTGAAACATCGAGAAATCATATTTAGATAAAAAATGTCCGGATGGAAATTTTGTGAAATTTTGAATTTTTTTAAAAATAGCCTAAACGCTCTAACTTGTGCAATTTTTAAGATATTGTACTGAAACTCTGCACAGAGCTAATATAGTTACCGAGGTTGTTCGCTATATTAAATTTGGCAAAAATCCATGGAGAGATTAAAATGTTATGAAATTTTTAATTTTTTGAAAAATAGCGTAAACGCTCTGACTTGTGCAATTTTTGAGGTATTGCACTGAAACTTCACACAGAGCTAATATAGCTATCGAGGATGTTCGTTATTAAATTTGGCGAAAATCGATCGAATGATTAAATTTTTATCAAATTTTTAATTTTTATAAAAGGAGCGTAAGCGCTATGACTTTTGAAATTTTTTAGATATTGCAATGAAATTTTGTGAAGCGCCAGTGTAGCTATCAATGTTATTCGCTATCGAATTTGGCGAAAATCGATCGAATTTGCACATTGATTATTAATATTTTTCAATAGTTAACAAAGCTTCTTTTATGAGGAAACCAAATTTGGTCGCCATATTGTATGTTAAAGGAAGCTATGTGAACTATGGATAAAGATGAGGAAGCAATGGGCAAATTTCAATTTGCAGGGTTTTTTTTAAATATAGTGATTTGATTTTTTATAAACTTATTCTTAACACATCAACTACAATGTTTGAAGGATGTTCTGTGATTTTTTGAGATTTTACCGATTGACAGTTTGGTCACAATGTTTGTTCAAAAATGGACAAGGTCAAATCGACCCAGATAAGTGTGACCACGAAGGGTTAATTGTGAACATAATTTGAACCGTAAATTGGGAACCGTAGAAATTCCTCATAAATAAATTGCAAATTATTTGTAATTCTGAATGAGCAACAACGGAAATACAATTTTCAATCACTCAAAGTATCGATTTTATAGATTTTACAAGATTTTGCCGTCAAGTCAATTGACAACTCAGATTTCAAAATTGTTTGTGCGCATTTTTGATAAGAAGCAAGCGCAAAATAACTAAAATAAGGTAAATTTGCATGAGACGGTTTCTATTTTTTTAATATTTTTTATTTGGGTTTATTTGGGTTTCTATTTAATGCAGAAAAAAATTTATGGGAATTATTACTAAAAAAAAAAAAATAACTCAATTTACGCCAATTAATGAATCGACGTACGTATTTCTTACTCAATTCGTAAAGACAAGTTTGTCGTTCGATCTGGACGATTGAAAACTTATCTTAATTCTCGATAGATAGTCTATAAAATCCTCGAAAAATAATTTTATTAATATTTCTTATTAATAGTATTGAAAATATTTATTGTTTACGAACTAAAACCATTTGCTTATGAAAAGAAGGCTCCAACGTTAGTTAACTTTTTCTTTCGATTGAGAATCTAGCAAAATACAATAACTCTCGTGAATTCATAAAATATATGTTAACAATCAAGTTTCCTCTACAAACATCGAACTTGAGTTACAAACTGAACTTTGGAAAAACGACGTAAAAATAATATGTGAATTTATTGGCGTAAGATGAATTATTTTTATTTATAGTCATTTTTATACATTTTCGAAAAAAATCAAATAGGAATTCAGTAATCTAGATTTACCTTTGTTCCCATTAGTTTCTTCTTGAAATTTTGGACAAACAATTTTTGAAATAAGTATTTGTTTAATTAGTTCTGAAGAACGAATCGTTTGTACTGAAAAATATCGATTTGAAACAAATTGTAATTTGTACTTTTTATGTGATTAATATTTTAAAATCTTCCAATTCATTTGCTTTTTCAATTGACGTGAGCAAATTTAAATACCTTCAAGAATTAATACAATTGAAAATATAGCAAAAAAAGTCACCGTAAATTTACTAAAATCGTATTATTTAATTAGTTAAGATGCAAATAAAGTTTTAAAGCGTGCCTTTTATATATATGGGGCGTTCCATCCCAAATCGGACAGTTTGCAAAATGTTTTTTTTTTTATTTCCTCAATTTTTTTATATTTTTTAGTACCCATCAAAAGACCCTTCCTGTTAAATTTTGAGATTTTTTTGATTGCTCGTTCGAAAGATATTAAATTAACAAAAAAACCGCTCTTTTTTTGGTATTTTGGTCATAACTTCTTTAATAATGGTCCAAATTGAAAGTTTTTTTTTCAAAATTTTTGTTTTTTAAGGTTTTTTCGGAAAAAAATACAACAAAAATATTCGATGTGTTTTTGCATGAGATTATTGAGTTTTGAACTTTAAATCGCGTTTTTAAAAGTGAGTGTCATTTTTAATTTAAAAAAAAAAATTTGTTTGAATATCTATCTATTCAACAATTTTTAAAACTAGTCCGATCGTGGGATCTCAATAACGACTATTTTTTTCGATTTTTGAAAATTAATTTTTTTTTAAATTAATTATTATGAATATCAATTTTTGTTACTGTATAGTATTTTTTAAAATCATTTTGAATTAATTTTGACACTTGTTCAATGTTCACAGATTTTTAAAATTAATAATTAATCGATGAGCAAATGACAACAGTTAAATAGTCTACCGAATATTGCTGTAAAATGTTCACGTGAAAAACATTATTTAGATGCAAAAGAAAGATTTTATTTACGATACAATATTGCGAAGTCAATCACAGGGGGACACAAAAATTTCATTCAATTATTCCAATGAGCAACGGAAACGTATTGGCAAAGGAATATTCAAATTCAGGAAATAATCGTATGTGTAAGGTTTTTAAAAAAATATGTGAATAATTAAAAACCGTTGTTATTATTGTTCATAGACAGACTTGACGATTAATTTTTAATTTTGGGAACCTGGTAACAATAAAAAAGTGTCAAAATAAATTCTAAATATTGAAAAAAATACTATATAGTAACAACAATTCGTATTCATAATAATTTATATGAAAAATTAAAAAAAAATTATTTTCAAAAATCGAAGAAATAGTAGTTATTGAGATCACCGGACTAGTCTTAAAAATTGTTGAATAGATAGATGTTTAAAAAAAAGACACTCGCTTTTAAAAACGCGATTTAAAGTTTGAAACTCAAAAAACTCATTCAAAAACACGTCGAATATTTTTGTATTTTCTTCTGAAAAAGCCATAAAAAAAAAATTTTGAAACAAAAACTTTTAATTTGGACCATTATTAAAGAAGTTATGACCAGAATATCAAAAAAAGAGCGGTTTTTTTTGTTAACTTAATATCTTTTGAACGGGTGATCAAAAAAAATTTTAAAATTTAACAAGATGGGTACTAAAAAATATTAAAAAATTGAGAAAAAATAAGTTTTTCAAACTGTCTACTTTGGGATGGAACGCCGAATATATATTTTTAATATTTCAATATTTATCGAGAAGCTCGAGAACAAAATAAATGAACGAAAAAAATCAATGTAAAAAAATTATCAAAAACGAGAGGGTAAAACAATCTAATATAAATGGACGATTCACAATTTTTAAGTTGATCACGTTTTTTTTCTTATTCAATACAAAAATCTCTAATGTAATTTTTCGTTTTATCTCTTTATTCAATAATATTAGAGAAATGGTTGGAAGGGAACGAAAATCAATTTTACTTTCTTCTTCAGGATTGCTCACGCTATTTCTACGTATCTAGGCCTCAGATCCTTCATTAAAAACTCCATGAAATGATTGGACGATTTTTAACCTTTTGAATTTTCCAAAGGAATTAATCTGTTGTAAAGACAATCCATTTTCATTGCAATCCAATAAAGTGAATTTCAACTTCATCATCATGTGATTTCAGGAATGGATGTATCGAGGTATTACACGCCTGTTCCATCGTCCCTTCGCCCTGAGCAAATGGCATTGGGTTACGAGCCCGATTGCATATGCCTCATCGTAAAGCGATACGACGATGGTGCATTGAGTCCGTCCATAACGTCACTGGATTCAGGACAAATCCTGACGCTGAGTAATGGCCTGGGTACCTTTGTGGTCGAGTCCTTTGACGAGTGCTCGACCATTCACATGCTGGCCGCAGGCAGTGGATTGACTCCGATGCTCGGTATTATTCAACGAGCTCTGGCCAGACGCAACGTGTAAGACCATGCAGATAATGCACGTTCCTTTGACGATACAGAATCAGCCTTTTGCGAATCGATTATCAAATGTCCACAATAATTATCAACAATTTTCATGAGATTTCTTTTTTCTCAAATTGCATATTTTCCTATCTCACACCTTAAGAGGAGGCTAAATACCGACACTACCACCTCGAAATTGCCATCCAAACTTGCTCTTATACAAATGGATGGAATTGAATAAAATTTTAACAACATCATCAGAACAATGGCAGGAATGGAGCCTCACTAAAATTTTTTCGAAAAACAAAAAAAAAATTTACAGATTCATTTACCACCGAGAAACTGTAATTGAAAAACTTAAATTATTAAACTTTTACTGCATTTCGGGTAAAACCAAGAGTGAGGCTCCATAAAGAACGCCACGATATAAATATCGAGACGTTTTTGACATTATTTTATCAAAATGACTCGCCGCAAGTTTGGATGGCGCATCAAGAGATAAATATCGATAAATTGAAGTTTTATTGAAAAACGAAATCGCGAAATGTAGTTCACAGACGTGCGAGTGAGGGCAGCACCATGGATTCTGACGAGTAACCTATAATATTTAGGGGGCTCGAATGAGTTCGTTGGCATTAGCTGTAACGCATTTTAGCCTATCAATTGACAATTAATTGTTAATTAATTTATCCCCCTCTTAATTGACAAAATGTAATCAATTTTCATCCACGGTTATCGGAGAAAGACTGGACGACGATGATACGTCGATAATGTAGGGATTGAATAAAAATGGTATTTAGCCTCCTCTAAAGAGGAGGCTAAATACCGACACTACCACCTCGAAATTGCCATCCAAACTTGCTCTTATACAAATGGATGGAATTGAATAAAATTTTAACAACATCATCGGAACAATGGCAGGAATGGAGCCTCACTAAAATTTTTTCGAAAAACAAAAAAAAAATTACAGATTCATTTACCACCGAGAAACTGTAATTGAAAAACTTAAATTATTAAACTTTTACTGCATTTCGGGTAAAACCAAGAGTGAGGCTCCATGAAGAACGCCACGATACAAATATCGAGACTTTTTCGACATTATTTTATCAAAATGACACGCCGTAAGTTTGGATGGCGCATCAAGAGATAAATATCGATAAATTGTAGTTTTATTGAAAAACGAAATCGCGAAATGTAGTTCACAGACGTGCGAGTGAGGGCAGCACCATGGATTCTGACGAGTAACCTATAATATTTAGGGGGCTCGAATGAGTTCGTTGGCATTTGCTGTAACGCATTTCAGCCTCTCAATTGACAATTAATTGTTAATTAATTTATCCCCCTCTTAATTGTCAAAATGTAATTAATTTTCATCCACGGTTGTCGGAGAAAGACTGGACGACGATGATACGTCGATAATCTAGGGATTGAATAAAAATGGTATTTAGCCTCCTCTTAATTTCATTTGCAGAAGGACGATAAATCTCCTGAATTTCAACAGAAACGAGACCAATATTTTCTACGCTTCGCAACTCGAGAGAGTGGCCGAGGATAAAAAGTAAGAATAAAAAATACGAAAAATATGGATCCATGATTAAATTCATCGTTTTATTCCATGTGTTTATAATTTGGGTTCAATTGCTTTGTGATTTTTTAGCGTAAGAATTATCGAGATTTATCAACCTATTTTTAAATTGCATTATTAATCCAGATAAATATTTTTTGTGCTTTGAATCTTTTGTGGGATTTATAAATGACGGTTATTCAACGAAGCAGAAATTAATATTCTGTTTCTTGTCCCAATGAAAATAAAGTACAGTCGTACATTCGATATTGATTTTTACATATATATTCCATATATTTTTATATGTCACATATAAACTTTTTTATTTTTTATACATTGAAAAATATATCCCTAATATATTTTACATTGTATAAATAAATTCGAAATGTAATCGGAATGTATATTAAAATATACATTGAAAGGTGCGCGGAATATATGTTGCACATATTAAATATATATGTGCGTTCAAACGTATTTCATATTTGAATATATAAGTATGTTTAACAAAAACGTTATTGTGATAATCAAGATCAATGGATTTTGGCGGTCATAACAAATTGTTGAAACGATGCAACTATTAGACCATTTCAATACAAGTATTTTATGATTTATATATAACTTAACCTTTAACTTGATATAAATGAATTTCAAATTCTCATGGGTCATTCCATGTCCAATCAATCAGTAATTGGAATTGATCCCTTACAATTTCGATAAAATTTGGTCAGAAGTTTTCTTTCATCATAAAACAAAGTTCTACCAATGGAATGAAATTAATTTTTTTTTTCGAATATTTCACCATTTTTTCAATTTTTCAAGATTATTTTTTAAATATCTCGAAAACTATTATAGTTTTCGGGGCTATACTCGGGGCTATGAAACAAAAATTCCGAAATTTTCGTTTGAAAAATGATGAAATTGGAAAATTTTGGGTTTTTTAAAATCGTGAAAATCAACGATCAACATTAAATTTTTTGTTCAATTTTTTAATTACAATACCTTGTACTGACCTTAAGAGAACCGGAAATTTTCAAAAAGGTGTTTGTTTTCAAAACTATAAATTTTTGAATTTTGGTAAAAAAATTTTTTAATTTTTTTTACCTCCAATGAAGTAAAGTTGAGCAATCATGTAATTTTTACTGCTAAAAATTACAAAATTACATGATTGCTCAACTTTACTTAACTTGGAGGTAAAAAATTATTTTTTTTACCAAAATTCAAATATTCATATTTTTGAGAAAAAAAACACCTTTCTGGAAATTTCAGGATCTTTTAAGATCAGTACAAGGTATTATATAAAAAAAATGTAACCAAAAATTTAATGTTGATCGTTGATTTTCACGATTTTTAAAAATTCAAAATTCTCCAAATTCATAGTTGTTCAAAATTTTTTTCGGAATATTCGTTTTTCGTAGCCCCAAGTATACTCTTACAGACGAACTTCGAATGATTTTTTCGTAACGACAACAGTTTTCGAGATATTTAAAAAATAAACTCGAAAAATTTTGAATTTTGTATAACTTTCGAAAAAAAAATTTTTTCTTTTTTTTCTTTGGTAGAATTTCGTTTCATGATAAAAGAAAACTTCTTACCAAATTCCATCGAAATTGAAAAGGGTCGATTCCAACTATCGGTCAATTTGACATGGAATGACCCTCATGGCAAACTAGTCTTTTACTATATTCTTAATAAATAAAACTTTCCATTCATATATTAGAAATATAAGGACATATACTCATTACTCATGTATTTTGGATATATAATTCATACATGGCATTTATGAATCATATATTCTTAAAGTATCAAAGAGTATACTTTTGATTATACTTTATTTCCATGGGCTTCTTATAATTTCTAAATTCTTGTTTTTCATGTTTTTTCTGTTTTTCTCTAATTGTTGTGTTTTTGCGTTATGAGTCTCATTTGACATGATATCGACGCTTCTTACGAAAACTAGCACGTTTCAGATTTCTTACGAAGACTAGCATGTTTCGATTATCCACGAAAACTAGCATGTTTCGGCTTTCACCGCGAAAACTAGCATGTTTCGGCTTTCGCCACGAAAACTAGCATGTTTCGGATTTTGCCACGAAAACTAGCACGTTTCGGCTTTCGCCACGAAAACTAGCATGTTTCAATATTCACCGCGAAAACTAGCACGTTTCAAAATTTACCGCGAAAACTAGCATGTTTCGGATTTATATTATAGGGCTCGCGAAAAAATTAGTAAAACACTTGTTAAATAACTTCAATTCATTGTTTTTTGTATATTTTACGATATGCAGCGAAAAAATGATAAAACGTTGCCAAATAAAATTTTTATTCATTTCAATTTGACGAGACACAAGTTGTCACGGTGAAATCCGAAACATGCTAGTTTTCGTGGTGAATGGCGAAACGTGCTACTTTTCGCGGCGAAAGTCGAAACATGCTAGTTTTCGTGGCGAAAGCCGAAACATGCTAGTTTTCGCGGTCAAAACTGAAACGTGCTTGTTTTCGCGGTGAGAACCAAAACGTGCTAGTTTTCGTGGCGAAAACCGAAACATGCTAGTTTTCGCGGTGAAAAACGAAACGTGCTAGTTTTCGCGGTGATAATCGAAACGTGCTAGTTTTCGTAAGAAATGTGAAACGTGCTAGTTTTCGTAAGAAGCGTCGATATATTGTTTTTTTTTAATTTTTCAAGACTCAAACTCGTTCAAGTGCTTTCGCAACCTGGAAAATCGTGGCAAGGACGAAAGGGCTTAGTCTCAGAAAGTTTGCTGACGGAACTTGTTGGTTCTTCATCCAAAGAATCGTGCGTTTTTACCTGCGGTCCTAAAGCCTTCATGTCTGTCGTCAAGGAGTAAGTTTTTCCACATTTTTCCACGTGTTCTTCCATATTTTCCATTATCACGAATTAACACAAAAAAAATCTCTTTGTTTTCCTTTTTCAGAGTCCTGACGAAACTCGAGTGGAAAGTGACGCAGATCCACGAGTTCGACGGATAATACAGGTGCATTGAGCACGAAAAATTTCATGAAAGTACGAAGTCCCGAAATTTTAGAGAAGAAAAAACATATTAGTCACAATCGTGAGAGAAAACAGCCATTTTCTTTCTCAAGAAATTCAGCGAACTTCGCGTGCTACGATACCTCAAGGAAATTTTTACCTCCTGCGGGCAATAACACTTTTTTTTTCTCGCAATATTCCACAAGAGCTCATTTCGAGTATAGGCGCTTCCAAACCAGAGTTGTGAAAGTAGTAATGTAAAAGTAATGCATTACCCATTACTTTGAACAATGTGTATTGGACAAGTATTCCATTACAAATTACAAAAGTAATGTGTAATGAATGCGTGTTCCATTACAAATAAAAGAGTAATGTGTAATGGATGCATGTCCCATTACAAATTAAAAAAAGTAATGTGTAATGGATGCACGTGCCATTACAAATTAAAAAGTATTGTGTAATGGATACGTGTTCCATTACAATTAAAAAGTAATGTATAATGTATGCACGTTCCATTACAAATTACAATTTAAAAAGAAAGTAATTTGCAGTGGAGAATATTCCATTACAAATCGAAACATTGCCGTGCTCGTATTAGAAACTTGCACATTGCTGTCTCATTATTTTATTTCGCTCACTAAAAGTTCATCCACAATTATCACAAATGATCCATAAAGTTAAAAAAAAGAACATGCTCATTATTTAGGGATTCAATGAAGCGACAAATTTTGTAACAGTGACTTGTAATTTTTATTAGATTGCTTATAATTATATAAAGTTGGATAATTTTTGGGATTCAGTACATTTTCGTACTTCATATTTAACGATGAACTGTCTGTTTTTTTGTTTCTAAATTTAACTTTATGGAACATTTGTGAGCGAAATAAAATAATGAGACAGCAATGTGCAAGTTTTTAATACGAGCACGGCAATTTTTCCATTTGTAATGGAATATTCTCCACTGCAAATTACCTTTTTTATTTGTAATGGCACATGCATCGATTACACATTACTTTTTTTTATTTATAATGGGACATGCATCCATTACACATTACTTTTCTTATTTGCAATGGAACATGCATACATTACATATTTCTTTTTGTATTTGTTACCCCCAAAAACACCAAAAATAGTGTACAAAAATTGGAGACAAGTACATTTACGAAAGTATCTCTAGTTCAGTCTTCTTACAAAAAGTTGTGAATAATGGAACACTCATCCATTACACATTACTTTTTTTTTTTTGCAATGGGACATGCATCCATTACACATTACTTTTTTTTATTTGTAATGGGACATGCATCCATTACACATTACTTTTTTTTATTTGTAATGGGACATGCATCCATTACACATTACTTTTTTTTTATTTGTAATGGAACACGCATCCATTACACATTACTTTTTTTATTTGTAATGGTAACTTTTAGTGAGCGAAATAAAATAATGAGACAGCAATGTGCAAGTTTTTAATATGAGCACGGCAATTTTTCTATTTGTAATGGCATCCATTTGTAAACGCATCCATTACACATTACTTTTTTTTTTTGTAATGGGACATGCATCCATTACACATTACTTTTTTTTTGTAATGGTACACGCATCTATTACACATTACTTTTTTTAATTGTAATGTAACACGCATCTATTACACATTACTTTTGTATTTTGTAATGGTACACTTATCCATTTCACATTATGCAGTGTAATGGGTAATAAATACAGTAATGCATTATTAAAGTAATGCATTATTTACAACTCTGTTCCAAAATTGGAACACAGAGGACAGTGAGATTGGCCAAAGATAAACTTAAAAAATAACAAACAAAAAAACCCTCGTTCCATCCGATAACAGTACAATTCTTCGATAATGGATGATACCGCACCATCACGCCTCTGGACTTTAAAAATTTATGGGAACAGACAAATCCGCGAAAACATACAAATATATCATCGATGAAAGTTGGCTAACAGGCGTAGAAAAAAAAAATTTTTGACAAATTTTTTTAAATCTCAAATATACATTTATTCCTGAATCGAACAATCATATATTTGTTTATTTATCGAGAACTATATTGCCAATCTGCGAGCTTCCGGCTCGGAGAAATCAATGAATCTTTTAATTGTCCCAACTTGTACATAAGATTCCAAAGTCGACGGCACTTATTCGTACGTATGTACGATTAAAAATGTATAGAATATAATGTAAACTCGACTGTGAATTTAAATGAATAAATAATATGGTGAAAAGTGAAAATTTTTTTCGATAAACAATGGTGAGATTATTTTTTTCATTTTTATGGACCTTTTTGGCCTATTTGAGCCTTCGACAAATATTATCGAAGGGAATTTCTGTCTCCTGACTTATTTTAAGACCTTCGGGGAAAAATATGTTTTCATGACCTTCAATTGTATCCATCATTTTTTCTCCACTTTTTAAAATAAAGGCGCAACTCCAACGTGTTATTTTTATGGAAAAACTTGTCAGATGAACACGGAAAATGGGAGAATATGTTTTCTGCAAATGAATTGTTAGTTTTTTAGGAAGTTATTTTTTGGTCCTGAATTAATGGCGGAAGTTTGGTTTTCGAAAATTGGGCATATCTTCAAAGTTAATGTATCTTTCAACGAATAAAATCGACTATAATTCAATCGACATTACAAGTTTAATCGACATTACAAGTTATTCGTGGAAAAATAAAAAAAATATACTAAGATATTCTTTGTTAAGAATCTGCATGAAATTTTGTTGTTGCAATCAGTGTTACATATGGGGCGTTCCATCCCAAATCGGACAGTTTGAAAAACTTTTTTTTTATTTCCTCAATTTTTTTAATATTTTTTAGTACACATCAAAAGACCGTTGCTGTTATATTTTGAGATTTTTTTGATTACCTGTCCAAAAGATATTGAATTAACAAAAAAACCGCTCATTTTTTGGTATTTTGGTCATAACTTCTTTGATAATTATCCAAATTAAATTTTTTTTTCAAAATTTTTGTTTTTTATGGCCTTTTCAGAAAAAAATACAACAAAAATATTCAACGAGTTTTTGAATGAGTTTTATGAGTAAAAGTTTAAATTTTAAATCGCGTTTTTAAAAGTTAGTGTCATTGTTGTTTTTTTTTTTAATTTTTTGCTTTAAACATCTATCTATTCAACAATTTTTAAGACTAATTCGATCATGGGATTTCCATAACTACTATTTTTTTCGATTTTTGAAAATAAATTTTTTTTTAAAATAAATTATTTTGAATACCAGTTTTTCTTACAGTATAATATTTTTTTCAATATTTATAATTTATTTGGACACTTTTTTCTTGTTAACGGGTTTTTTAAATTAATACTTGATCGTGAAGTCTGTTTATGAACAGTAATAACAACAGTTTTTATTTATTCACGTTTTTTTTTTTAAACCTTACATATACGATTATTTCTTGACTTAGAATATTTCTTTGCCAATACGTTTCGGTTGCTCATTGGAATAATTGAATGAAATTTTTGTGTCCCCCTGTGATTGACTTCGCAGTATCTTATCGCAAATAAAAATTTTCTTTTGCATCTAAATAATGTTTCTCAGGTGAAAATTTGACAGCAATATTCGGTAGACTATTTATAGGTTTAATGCCCACTCTTACAATTCTTGAACTGTTGTTATTTGCTCATTACTTACTAATTACTAATTTTACAAATCTGTTAACAATGAAAAAGTGACAACATTTAATTCAAAATGATTAAAAAAATACTAAACAGTGACAAAAATTGGTATTCATAATAATTTATGAAAAAAAAAATCAATTTTCAAAAATCAAAGAACATAGTAGTTATTGAAATCCCACGATCGGAATAATCTTGAAAATTGTTGAATAAATAGATGTTTGAAACAAACAAAAAAAAAAAAATTAAAAATGACACTCACTTTTAAAAACGCGAGTTAAAGTTTAAAACTCAAAAAACTCATTCGAAAACGCGTCGAATATTTTTGTTGTATTTTTTTCTGAAAAGGCCATAAAAAAATAAAAATTTTGAAAAAAAAACTTAATTTGGACCATCATTAAAGAAGTTATGACCAAAATACCAAAAACGAGCGGTTTTTTTGTTAATTTAATATCTTTTGAACGGGTAATTAAAAAAATCTCAAAATTGAACAGAAAGGGTCGTTTGATGGGTACTAAAAATATAAAAAATTGAGGAATTAAAAAAAAAAGTTTTTCGAACTGTCGGATTTGAGATGGAACGCCCCATATAGATTTATAGATGCAGCACACTGTTAATAATTCTTATTCAATATACAGTTATTTGTAAAAATGATTGAGAAAGTGGAGCATGGATTTTTTTACTGCAAAACGCGACGCCCCCCTTAATTCGCGTTTGGGTTAAAATCGACTCGAAAAATAAACACAAATAAATATTATAATTTTGCATAATATAATAATGGCCATTTTTTATTTTGAAAAATATTCGAATGTTCACAAGTATTAAAATATACCATAATAAATTTGAGGTCGGAATTCATTTGTCACATTTCATGAATTTTTTTGAAGTTGCATAACATTTCATAACATTTGAGAATTTTCGTGACTCATCAGGTCGTTAGAAACTCTTTTTGAGTATATTTATTTTTTTCAACGACGACTTTCTGTTCAATAAATTTCCGTGGTTGAAAATATTTACGGTTCTTCGTCGTTTTATTTCTGTATCTATTATTCAGATTAGCGAATCAGAATTAATGAAAGCAGAGAAAGAAAAAAAATTGGCAATTTTTGTCAAACAGAGAAGAGAGATTATCACCAATCTTATTCGTCAAATCTAAAGTTGAATTTTCTTTGAAAAAAGTTTACCATGTCAGTTTACCATTTCCATCTATATGCGGTTATGGAATTTCGCGGGATTTTTATTTTTTTTCATCGGTGCCATTCTGAAATTATTTTCGCAGACTCTTTACTCAATGACAGACATCCTGTAAAATTTGTACCAAAATCGAAAGTGTGTTATTAGGTTTAAAAAAATGTTGTTCTCATTTTTTTGCCAAATTTCAATTTTCTCAATGCAGAAAAATTATGATTTTAATTTTTTTCGATAAAGTGGAAAAAATAGATAAGTTTTTATTTTTATGTTTTTTTTTGTTTGATGAATATTTTTTGAGATACAGTATTCGTAATGAAAAATTATAAATCTTGAACGGACGCCTAAAAAAATCTTTATATCACTCGGCGTAAAAACATTTTCTGACACGTGTGATTGTAGGACTCGCCTTCGGCTTGTCCTGCAAACTTACGCTCGTCAGAAAATGTTTTTACGTCCTCGTGATGTAATGTACTATTAAAATATCACAGACGTTCCTTTTGACTAATATTTCAAACTGGCAGATTTTGAAAAAAATTGGAGGGGGTGAAAAAAAAGTAGTCCGGTTGAAAAAGAACTCCTCATATGTATATGGGGCATTCCACGTCAAATCACGCGGTCATCGGCCTGACCCCTTCGGATTTTGACGTCCAATGAATTGTGGGTTTCGATTGGCCCAAAATATGACCTCAAATTTTTAGAAATTTTTATTTTATTTTTTAGCGGTTGTCCGATTGAAAAATTATTAAATTGAGGGAAAACACAAAGAGGGGCCTTTTTTAAATTATTCATTTTTTTTCATAGAAACTAGGGCGCAAAACAGAAATTTTCGTCATAGTTCCATAATGGGACAAAAATAATTACTATTTTTTTTTTAAATTATAATTACTATTTTAAAATTTTTTAAAAAATTTATCTGGTTTTTTCGAGGTCGTCGAGACTAATAAATTTTCGAAAAAAGTTGTCATTTCACTCTTAAACCAAGAAAAAAAATGAAGAAAATATTTTTGTCGTTGTTATTCTCACTACAAGAAACAATTAAAATAAAAAATTATAAAAATAAATAAATTAAAATACAAAAAAAAAAAAATAGTAATTATTTTTGTCCTATTATCGAACTATGACGAAAATTTCTGTTTTGGGTCCTAGTTTCTGTGAAAAAAATTTCAATAATTCAAAAAAGGCCCCTCTTTGTGTTTTCCCTGAACTTAATGATTTTTCGCTCGGGCAACCCCAAAAAAATGAAATAAAAATTTCTAAAAATTTGAGGTCATATTTTGGGCCAAACGAAACCCACAATTCATTGGACATCAAAATCCGAGGGGGTCAGGCTGATGACCGCGTGATTTGACGTGGAATGCCCCATATGTATGTGTATGTATATTATATTGAATATATGTACTAAATTTTAGTCTGATTGTCTTATTCTTTGAATGCACCAAACTGGGTCTCTTACTGGCTTAACCTATCAAGTCCTTATTCAAATTTATTGTTGGGAATTAATGGCATCATATAAGTATATATGCAAAATATAAGTATATATGCAAAATTATAGCAAAATATATATTCATATATAATCAGATATGGCAAATGTACTTATGCTAGATATCGGCCATCGCCATCCGCTTTATTTTATATCTTTTCATATCTGACCATATCAACTTACAGATATTATATACATATAATGCTGTCTGGTTAGAGCTTGTTATATATCAATGTTATATATTAATTATTCGTGGACTCCAAAATTTACTATCAACTCATATATGGTCAGATATGGCGCATTATGTTGATCAATTTATAGGTATATATAAAATGACCAAATCTATTCAGAGCTGATCATATATTCAACAATCCACAATTCAAATCTAAAAATATGTAATTAGATATGAGAATATATGCTTTTATATCTAATGATATCTACTTAGATGGAAACTTTTTTTCACGGGGATAAATCGTTTTAGATGCGGGATTAAATCGTTTCCAGATCATCGAAACGTTTTTGAGAATATTACTCGTTCAATCTTGACTTATTGGTTGTAAATCGTATTCGCGAATAAATTTTCTCTCCAATCGAGGACTTCGGATTGAAAGTATAGGGATGGTTACTTGGCTGCGGCTAAATATATAAATCATCAGCTGCGGCAGCCAAGGAAAATAATACAATCGCGAGCGGCTTTCGCATAATTTTATGGCGAACAGCGGGAGACTGTTATGCAAATGATTCTCTTGGTCGGCTTCCTGAGGACAACTTTCGAAAGTGGCACTTCTCTTCCATCGCAAGAGACGTACAATTAGAGGAAAATGGGGATGAAAAACAGGGGTGGGAGTAATGTTTTTTGCTTCCTCATTAAGGAAGCTTTGTTTTCGCGAAAAAATGTTTTTTCGCAATTTTCATGTCAGTATGTTCAAAATGTCCCAAAACGTCGAGAAATCACATTTAGAAAAAATGTCCGGACGTATGTGTGTGTGTGTGTGTGTGTGTGTGTGTGTACGCTTTGCGCTTTCCTTAAAATGAATATGTCTGAAGAACGCTTTGGCCGATCGACTCGAAATTTGGTATATAAGTAGACTACGTATGTCGCTGTTGTAAGTGCAATTTTTTTTGAAATTGCAAAATAATTGTCTAATTGGCTGGATTTAGTATTTTCTGTAAATTGCTTGTTAGTCGTCTAACTTTCTTAATTTTGCAATTACCACCCTGAAATTTTATGTGCATATACACTTTATAATAAGGACGGTTGGGATTGAAATTGAGAAAAATCGCTCTAGAGGTTCGGTTTGAAAAAAAAATTTAATTTTTCGCAAAAAATTTGTAAATTCTCTAACTTTTGTAATTTTACATTTATCGAGCTGATTTTTTTTGTGACGATACAATCAATGACAATGAAAAATAATACCGAATTTCATAAAAATCGCCCGAGGGGTTCGGTTGAGAATTTTTTTTGAAAATTCCATAAAAATTTTGTCAACGCTCCAACATCCGCATTTTTAGACTTATCGAGCTAAAACTCTTTGCATGCATACACTAGATGATAAGAATGGTTAGGGTTGAATTTGGTGAAAAACGCTCAAGATGTTCGGTCGCAAAATTTTTTTGAAATTTTCGAAAAATATTTGTTAACACTAAGTTCCTAATTTAGCAGCAGTCGAGTTCACTTCTCTAGCACCAATACACTGGATGACATAAACAATTAACAATGTAATTGAACGGAACAGCTAAAAAATCATGCAAATTAGAAATTTGCACATAGCTTCTTCATTTGTTTCCGTCGTTCGTGAAGCTTCCTTTATGAGGAAGCCATGATAATAAACATACATGTCATAAAGGTGGTCAAGGAGATCCTCATTAAGAGGAGGCTAAATACCGACACTACGGTTCGAAATCGCCATCCAAACTTGCTCTCATACGAATGAATGGAATTCAATAAAATTTTAACAGCATAATCGGAATTATGGCACAAATGGAGCCTCACTAAAATTTTTTTGAAAAAAAAAAAAAAAATTATAGATCCAATTACCATCAGGAATCTGTTATTGAAAATCTTGAATTATGAGACTTTTTACTGTATTTCGTCTAAACTAAGAGTGAGGCTCCATGAAGAACGCCAAGACACAAATATCAAGACGTTTTCGACATTATTTTATGGAAAAGACACATCGTAAGTTTGGATGGCGCATAAGGAGATAAATATCGATAAATTATAGTTTTATCGAAACACGAAATGGCGAAGTCTAGTTTACAAACGTGCGAGGGAGGGCAGCACCATGGATTCTGACGAGTAACCTAATATTTTTGGGGCTCCAATGAATTCGTTGGAGTTAGTTGTGACGCGTTTTAGCCCCTTAATTATCAATTAATTGTTAATTAACTTATCCTCCTCTGAATTTTCAAAATTTAATAAATTTTCATTTACGGTTTTGGGATAAAGACTGGACGACGGTGATAAGTCGATAATGTAGGGATTGAACGAAAATGGTATTTAGCCTCCTCTTAAGGAGGGTTGACGAACGACGGAAAAAAATGAGGAAGCTATGTGCAAATTTCTAATTTGCATGATTTTTTCTATTTTAATGCCTATCATCACATCGTCTACTCTTAGCAATTCGAACGGTGCTTCGAAAATCTCCTCTCTCGCTTTTTTTTCGTACTTTTTATACCGTCTCATCCACCGTGTTGAATGAAATAAGAGCTCGATTACGTATTGCACAGGGTGAGGGACATTAGCGCTCCACTTTCACAGCAATCTCTTTTTCTCTGTCTCTCTCGAGTTTCTCATTATCGTCATAACTACTTCGACAACGAGTTAAAGGAAAATTTCCTTCGTAGTACAGGTTTCATTCACGAGACTAAGGTCTTTGTGAGTTAACTTTTTTTGCACGAATTAGTTTTTGTTCGATGTTGATAATGGCAAAATTAATAACGAGGATAATTGAAATGATCGAATTCGAGAAATTGGATCGAAAGTTGTGTGACTTTATGATGGAACCTTGATAAATTCGTTATTTTCAATTACAAGATTTTTTTATAGTCAAATAAAATTTCGATGTTTTGTAATGAAGCTTAAATTTCACTGCAATCTCAATTTTTTGATAACAGCAAAGGAGGATTCAAGGTAGAATATATGGGTCATTCCATGTCAAATCGACCACTTTTGAACCCGACCCCTTTCGATTTGGTTGAAATTTTTTGTCTTTTTTCTACCTCATTAAAAACATTTTTCAGGAAATTTTCAAATTTTTTCACCCAACCCAAAAAAAGTTATGAATTATTCAAAAAAAAGGCTTTTGTTCTTTCAAATAGCTATAACTTCTTCAAAAATTGACTAATCGGGACGTTTTTTTTCGAAAATTTTCGTCTTTAAATGTACTTTTCGAAAAAAAATACAAAAAAAATTTAAGATATTAAAGTCTACAAAATTTTTCACTTTTTCGAGAAAAATCATCGTTTTCTTGGAAGCGCACTTTTTATTTAATAGTTTTTTTTACTAAAAAAAACTTTATTCAATTCCAGAAAGAATGCCGCCCAAACGGGAGTGGGTGGAATTTTCCTTCTATTTTTTTTATCGATTGGAATTTTTTTTTTCGCAACTGGGCTTATTTTACAAAACACACCACTCTGTAAATTTTTGAGGATTCATGAAGGACCTCAGAGTTTGAAAAATTGAGAAGAAAAAAAATCGAAAGTGGTTATCCGCGAAAAAATTTTGATTTTTTTTCAAAAATGTTAAAGAAGTAATAGAAGACACCTATATATAATTTTTTTGTATTTTTTTCAAAAACTACATCTAAAAACAAGAAGAATGAAAAAAATTGCCATATAGGCCCATTTTTTACCAAGCAACAGGCTTTTGAAATATAGAGAATTTAAGTATTAAGTTAAATTCTGAAGAATATAGAACATGTAAAATATTTAAACGCCAAAGGAAAATAAAAAAGTTTTTGAATTTGTATTAAATAAATGTTTTCTAATCGTATCATATAACCAGGAAGTCCTTAGTAGAAATCATTAAGCTAGATTATAAGTTTCGTCGTAAACACCGTTAAAACATTTTCTCAGATTCAATTTAGAATTTTAAAAAAATCATCAGAAAACGTAAAAAATATAGAATAAATGATAAGAATTTTTTTTCAATCAAAGAAGAAATATAAAAAGCAAAGACGGGCCAAAATTAAAAAATAACGGATTCAAAATTATATGCGTTGGATGTCTTTTTCAAAAGCCTTGGTCAAAAATGGGCCCAGATGGCAATTTTTTTCATTTTTTTTTGTTTTTGGATGTAGTTTAAAAAAAAAAAAATACAAAAAATTATAAATAGGTGTCTTCTATTTCTTCTTTAACCTTTTTGAAAAAAATCAAAATTTTTTTGCGGATCACCACTTTTTTCTTCTCAATTTTTCAAACTCTGAGGTCCTTTATAAATCCTCAAAAATGTACAGAGTGGTGTGTTTTGTGAAATAAGCCCAATTGCGAAAAAAAAATTTCCTATCGATAAAAAAAAAATAGAAAGAAAATTCCACCCACTACAGTTTGGGCGGCATTCTTTCCGAAATTGAAGGAAGTTTTTTTTTTAGTAAAAAAACAATAAAATAAAAAATGCGCTTCCGAGAAAACGATGATTTTTCTCGAAAAAGTGAAAAATTCCATAGACTTTAATATCTTGAATTTTTTTTGTATTTTTTTTCGAAAAATTCATTTAAAGACGAAAATTTTCGAAAAACAACGTCCCGATTAGTCAATTTTTGAAGAAGTTATAGCTATTTGAGAGAACAAAAGCCTTTTTTTTGAATAATTCATAACTTTTTTTGGGTTGGGTAAAAAAATTTGAAAATTTTCTGAAAAATGTTTTTAATGGGGTAGAAAAAAGACAACAATTTTCAGCCAAATCGAAAAGGGTCGGGGCCAAAAGTGGTCGATTTGACGTGGAATGCCCCACCATGTAAAGAAATCGAAGTTGCGAAAAACAAATTCGTTTTTTCAAAATAAATAGCAAAATTGTTTATGTTTAATGATAATTAAGATAAAGAAAATGAAATAAACGATCATTGAAATTACAAGAGAAAGAACGTTTTTGCGTAAAATAAATTTTGATGGTATTTTTATATTATTATTATTATTTTGATCGCATTTTTTTATATTTCATCAACAAATTTTGCATAAAAATTGTATCTAAAAGTACAAAGTACTTAAACGGTTTGCAGTTATCATGAATATGTCAATTCCATTGAGAATTGTAATTTACGGGTCGATTTTTAAGAACAAAGCTTTTAGCTTTTCAGCCTACAATATTTCTCGGTTGACTTTAATGAAAGAATGACCAAAATGACAACAGTGGAATGCTAAATGCACTGAGAAAACAATATCTTTCTATGTACCAGTATTTGTTAACTTTTAACAAATGTAAAGTTGGAAATGGCAAAAAAAATATTTTTTAACAGTTAAATTATTTTGACACAAATAAAATTTTGTCATGAGAACACGAATATTTCTTAACGACTAATAAATTTTGTAACAGTCAAGGAATATTTAAATAAAAGTGCCCACTAAATATATTTCTTTACTATACATAAACTGTTTTCTCAGTGTGGAAAGTATCGAAGAGCAAAAAAAAAAAAATTCCATGCACAGTCCACAAATTTGTCAATATGTTTTCTGCCTCGAGTTTTTAATCGTCGCAATCTCCGATATTGGGTCATTGCTGCAGTATTCTGAGGTTAGAAAAAAAAAGTTCGATATCTTTTTTCGATAAACGAAGAGTCTTTTTTATAACAGATTTTACCCTCCGTGTTCGTTCTCACTCATGTTTTTATCACGTCTCTAAACTTAATCAAATGAGCACAATCGCTTCTAACTATGATTACACTTAGTGCTTTTTCTATGTTAATTAATTTCTCTATTTGCAATTTCTTTGTTCTTACTGTTTTGCTAAAAAACTGTGGCAGCTTTAAAAAAAGCTAGTGTAGCCACAAGTGAAATAATAATTATTTTTTTGAATAAGATAGCAATTAAGTGCTAGCTTTATGATTTGCAAATTTGTCATTGGCTATTGTATTGGAAGGGCCCTTCATGAAAAAACACCCTTATCAATCTGAACGTCGAAAGAGAAATCGGGATAAGCATCACAAATTCGATTCAACCGACTGTTTTTGGCTGCTTGAATTTATTTGCCCTTAAGATAGCTTCTGTCTAATTTTACTGCTCCATTAGTTCTGACAAAAAAACAATCCTTATCTTTTAAAGTCTCAAGAGAGAACGTAACGAAGTAAACAGCACAATCAGATTCTAGGGAGGTTTTTCATTACTTGAGTTGTGTGATCTCCAGATATTTTGTGTTCAATTTTATTTTCCGACCCCTTCTGATATAATAAAAACAACCCTTATCGTTCAAAGGCGCAAGAAAAAACGTAACGAAATGAGCAGCACGATCAGATTTAAAGACTATTTTTAATTACTTGAATCATTTGCTCTCTCGATATCTGGTGATCAATTTTATTTTTTCATCCCTTCCGATAAAAAGCAACCCTCATCGTTTAAGGGCTCAAAAGAGAATGTAAAGAAATGAAAATGTGCCTGAAGTTCCGAACGTTCAAAATGAACGAAAATTTCAGTTGAAAAAGTGTTGGATTGAAGATCAGACAATGTTGAAAATCGGAATACCAATCCAATTTTTTGTCAGTCATTTCGAGAACAAGAATGAAGATTTGTTTATTTTTTGCGAAACGCTAATGTTTTTGGAACGCACCCCTCCCAGCTACCCTTAACATTCACTATTTGATTTCGGAAGTAAATATGAAAATATCAATCCAATTTTTTCTGAGTAATTTTATAAAAATACAAAAAGATTTTTAGAATTTTTTCGGGAACTCTAGCTTTTTCGGAACGCACCCCTCCTAGCCACCCTTAACATTCTCTATTTTATTTCGACAAGTAAATATGAAAATATCAATCCAATTTTTTCTGAGTAATTTTATAAAAATACAAAAAGTTTTTTAGAATTTTTTCGGTAACTCTAGCTTTTTCGGAACGCACCCCTCCTAGCCACCCTTAACATTCTCTATTTTATTTCGACAAGTAAATATCAAAATATCAATCCAATTTTTTCCGAATAAGCTTATAAAAATTCATAAAGATTTTTAGAATTTTTTCGGAAACTCTAGCTTTTGCGGAACGCACCCCTCCTTGCCACCCTTAACATTCTCTATTTTATTTCGAGAAGTAAATATTAAAATATCAATCCAATTTTTTTGAGTAAGTTTATAAAAATACATAAAGATTTTCAGAATTTTTTTGGAAACTCTAGCTTTTCCGGAACGCACCCTTCCCAGCCACCCTTAACATTCTCTATTTTATTTCGACAAGTAAATATCAAAACATCAATCCAATTTTTTCTGAGTAAGTTTATAAAAATACATAAAGATTTTTAGAATTTTTTCGGAAACTCTAGCTTTTCCGGAACGCACCCCTCCTTGCCACCCTTAACATTCTCTATTTTATTTCGACAAGTAAATATTAAAATATCAATCCAATTTTTTTGAGTAAGTTTATACAAATACATGAAGAATTTTCTAATTTTTATAATTTCAGAATTTTTTCCGGAAACTCTAGCTTTTCCAGAACGCACCCCTCCTAGCCACCCTTAACATTCTCTATTTTATTTCGACAAGTAAATATCAAAACATCAATCCAATATTTTCTGAGTAAGCTTATAAAAATACATAAAGATTTTTACAATTTTTTCGGAAACTCTAGCTTTTCTGGAACGCACCCCTCCTGGCCACCCTTAACGTTCACTATTTTATTTCGATAAGTAAATATTAAAATATCAATCCAATTTTTTCTGAATAAGCTTATAAAAATACATAAAGATTTTTATAATTTTTTCGGAAACCCTAGCTTTTCTGGAACGCACCCCACCTAGCTACCCTTAATATTCTCTATTTTATTTCGATAAGTAAATATCAAAGCATCAATCCAATATTTTCTGAGTAAGCTTATAAAAATACATAAAGATTTATAGATTTTTTTCGGAAACTCTAGCTTTCCTGGAACGCACCCCTCCCAGCCACCCTTAACATTCACTACTTTATTTCGACAAGTAAATATTAGAATATCAATCCAATTTTTTTTGAGTAAGTTTATAAAAATACATAAAGATTTTCAGAATTTTTTCGGAAACTCTAGCTTTTCCAGAACGCACCCCTCCTAGCCACCCTTAACGTTCACTATTTTATTTCGACAAGTAAATATCAAAATATCAATCGAATTTTTTCTGAGTAGGTTTATAAAAATACATTAAGATTTTTTGAATTTTTTCGGAAACTCTAGCTTTTCCGGTACGCACCCCTCCTAGCCACCCTTAACAATCACTATTGTATTTCGACAAGTAAATATCAAAATATCAATTCAATAAATAAATACCACAATCCGATTCAAAGGACCGTTTCTACATACTCAAAATGTGTGCTTTTGAGATATTGAATTTTGCTGCTCCACCCGCTCTGACAAAAAAAAAACAAAAATCGGGAATAGAGCAATGAATCGGCCCAAAAAGGCACTAAATTGTTGAGGTAGAGCAATCAAATTTAATACAAGATATCTTAAGAGTACATAATAGAAGTATTTAAAAACGAAAAAAAGCCAAATGTAGATTTCGAAGAACGTTTTTAGCTATTTGAATTATTTGTTCTTGAGATATCTTGTGTTTTATTTTAATTTTACAACTTCACCCCTTCTGACAAAAGCAACCCTGAAAATGAAGCCCGTGTGACTTTTCGAACGCCAACCGATGTAGATTCTTGGTGAGAGGGCCAAAACTTCGATAATGGTAAACTTTTGCAACCTTTTTTGGATGGTAATTTTCCGGCGAAGATGTGGCAGCATGGAAAACGTACAATGGTCCGGTTTTAGGGGTAAGTGTGCTTGGTATGTGACCATAATAACGACGAGCACTGATGATAAGAGGAAGAGATGGAGAGAGAAAAAGAGAGAGAGAGAGAAGGGGCGAGAGAGAGCGAGATCTATTGATCGTTCAGCACCAACGAAACTTTGTTCGTTTTTCCGCAATATGACATAATGGCTCGACAGAAGAAGAGAGAAGAGGACATATACTGCCGTGAATTCTTTCAAGGAGACGAATTCCTTTTGGCTTCACGGAGCACGTGACAAATATATACACATTATATATACATATATTAGACTGGATCGAATAAAAGCGACTATTTTTTGTTTTTCGAAGAAACGCATTAAATACTTTCGGGAAAGTGAAAAAAGATGCCTGTTAAAATTAGAGCTCTTAATAAAAATATTTAGAGGTCCCTCTTCGCATATTTTCATTTCCCATTTAAATAACACGGGGAAAAAAAATTTCAAACTTTGACATTTTATATCTCAGCTTCGAGTCAATGCACCAAAATGAACGATACATATTCTTGTGGAGAATTGAACGCTCTACAAAAAAGATCTCTTATGATTTTTCGATAAACTCACTCCTTCAAAAGTTATTCACGTTTTAATATATATGTATATTAGACTGTGAATATGGGTGAACTTATGTTGTTAATTTCTTCAATAAATAAGAAATTTATGTTAATGCAATTTAAACTTTTGTTTCAGGGAAGATTTTACGATATTTAGTAATAAGTTTCAACATTTTGCCGTAAACTAAAACAAAGAGTGACATTTATTCTATATTTAGATTTAACATTGAATAACTTTTGAAGGAGTGAGTTTATCTAAAAATAACAAGAGATCTTTTTTGTAGAGCGTTCAATTCTCTACAAGAATATGTATTGTTCATTTTAGTGCATTGACTCGAAGCCGAGATATAAAATGTCAAAGTTTGAAATTTTTTTTCCCGCGTTATTTAAATGGGAAATAAAAATATGCGATGAGGGACCTCTAAATATTTTTATTGAGAGCTCTAATTTTAACAGGCATCTTTTTTCACCTTCCCGAAAGTATTTAATGCGTTTCTTCGAAAAACAAAAAATAGCCGCTTTTTTTGAATCAGTCTAATATATATATATATATATATATATATATATATATATATATATATATATATATATATATATATATTTGTGTGGACATAAAATATGTATATGCTGCTCTGTATTATAATTAATGGACGTAGTCTAACGGATCTTGCCAAAGCCGTGAACCAGATTTCACACGACTCCGCACTGACTTGTCCTTGTGCCGGTAAATATCGTCAGAATGCACATAATCATGCGTTCAATTCCATTTCACGTATTCGTCGCGATTACCAAAGAATACATGATTTCTCATGATATTTCGTGGATTAACTAATAAAACGAAGCGCACACACATTAATCGAGAAAAAAAAGCTTGTACCAATTCGATTTATCGGTTGTCAGAATGGATTGGTCATTTGCTCGAGGGATGATTCACCATTTGATAACAATTAGGGGAGGGTGGAGCACGACGGCCATTTTGAAAATTTTCTAAAGAAAACAAAATTATCTATCATCGAAAAAATTAAAAAAATAGTACATTACGATAGATGTACGATATTTTATATCACGAGGTGCAATATGGACGTTTTCACGTCCGCTTGCGGACGTAAAAGCGTCCATTATTGTACTGAGTGACATAAATTTTTTCTTTAGCAAAAAAATAATATTTTAAAAATATAAAAGTTATCTATTATTTAACGATTCTTACATTAATCTGGATATTTTTGATGTTAAATAAATAAACAATAACACTAATTATGATGTATGCTAATTATTTAAAAACGTAGCAAGAATAATTTTTTTAAATAAAACATCAAATTACGTGAAGAATGTAATAAATTACTTTATTTCACTCCGTGCGTAAAGTGCCCACTTTACGTACTCGTGCAATAATAGTACATTACGAAACTCGTGCGAGAAACTTTTTCTCAACTCGTTTGATTGCAACATTCGCCTTCGGCTCATGTTGCAAACTCACACTCGTCAAAAAAAGTTTTATCGCGCTCTTATCGTAATGTGTACCATTTCACAATAGTCACAAATAGATTTGTCGGGGTATTCTTTGTTTATACGTGCACAGGAATCATAAGACCACCCCTTACAATTTTTACACTTCATCCATGATTTCTCAGATTCCGAATAAATTTTTCAAGTAAAATTAAAGTAAATAGGGTAAATAAGATAAAAAAATATTTTCAACGTTGGAAACCATTTTTTAAGTAAAAAAAAAATTATCATTTTTTAGAGGGCCCCAGAAATTAAAAAAAATTTTTTTTTGAGTTTCGGCAAAATGATGGTGAATTCGTTCCAGATAGAACAAAAGTAAATTTATTTGATGGTTGAAAGCCACAAAAAGTATTAACCGGCTTAGGGGGTCCCTCGTGCCCCAGCCTTCCCTATTCTTATATATTTTGACTCACTGATCACGAATATGACGGTGAAAATACACGGAAATTTTATTTTCAATGTCAAAACTAAAAAAACTGTTTTTTACAACGTGTTCTTCTAGTTTATTTCCATAAGTGTTGATCTTAGGCCCAAATTTTGAGATCTTAAGATCGATCTTAAGATCAAACTTAAGATCAAACTTTTCATCGAACTCAAGTTTGAACTTAAGATCGAATTTAAGTTGAACCTCAAGATGAATCTTAAATTTAAACTTAAGTGTCATTATAAGTTCATACTTAAGTTCAAACTTAAATTTGGTTTCAAGTTTGATCTTCAGATTCTTCTTGAGCTTGAACTTAAGTTCGATCAAACTTCTTTCATCGCCTCCCTCCACCGAGATTTTTCGCATTAGTTGTCAAAATAACCAAGTTCATTCGAACTTATAAGTTCCAGCTCAAGATAGATCTTAAGATCAAACTTCTAACCAAGTTAAAGTTCCAACTTAAGATCGAACTTGAATTAAAGTTCGAAAGTTTGAATTTGAGTATGAACTTATAAAGACACTTGAGTCCAAGCTTAAGATTCATCTTGAATTGGAACTTGAGATCGACCTTAAGTTCCAACTTGAGTTCAATGGAAAGTTAGGTTTTAAGTTTGATCTTAAGGATGTTAAGTCCCAAATTGAAAAAGATGATAAAATATTGAAATTTTGATATGTCATTATGTACAACATTTGAAAGGTTGTGTAAAAATTTTACGACGATTAGGAAGCTGGTTACTGAGAAATTTGAATTAAAAAATTACATGTAGCCTTATGGAAACTGAAGTAAATTTGCAATTATTTTTTTTTTGTTATAAAAAATGATGCCAAAAATACAAAAAAAATTGCACTCGGGGAAAAACATATAAGAAGCATTGTGTAATTTTTTCAAGACATTTAGGGAGCTCGCGTTCCACTAAATAAATAATAAAACACAGTACGTGGTTTTCACAGCAAGAAACAAGAAAATTGCGGCACCGTTGCATAGACTGAAAGTAGCGGGAAATTCAAATACTCATTTTCGTTCACGGACGACGCCGTTTCATGCACGATAAAGATGTTTCGAGGTTATGTTTGCTGTCAGTTTGACATTCAATCGCGACCGTCGCGACTGCTCTCGATCGTACAGTTCTCAGTCGTGCCAACTTACGAATGCACGCAACGTTGCCAAATGTAAAGCTAATACAGCGACTACTTTAAATATCAATATTGTTTAAAAATATTGTTTTTTTTGCAGTTCAAAGTAATTTCATGTTATATTTCTATAGTTGCAACATAAAATAATTAACATTTTTTTGAGAATGAACGGTTTCCACTATCTAGATTTTAGCGTTGTCAAGTTTGGACAAAACATCCAAAAGTTAATCCTCGCTTGTAAAAACATTGTGAAAACTTGATATAATACGTAAATAAGAATTTGCGATCATTAATATGCACAATTGCGATACTTCTTTTCACATCAATGGTGTTACGATACGAATTGAAGTATTAATCAATCCCAATAAAATTCAGTAGAATGAAAAACTTTTGGACGGAACGGTACGGACTCAACATCCTTAAGATCGATCCTAAGATAGATCTCAAGATCTTGAAATTTGGGCCTTAGAGAGAGAGAAATCTTCAACAAAAGTTCTAGCTTATTAAAAAATGCATCTTTTTTTGTCGAAATATATCATTAAAAAGGACTCCGAATGAATTGGCCGAGAATCCCTCATACGTGCGTGCATATATACTCAAATGGACGAAAATACAAGTACCCACCGTTGCCTTATAGATATATGACGGCAGAAAAGCGTGTATAAACAGAGAAGACACGGACCGTTCTCATTTCCTTCGAGCGAAATGGTCAATAGCGTCGCCGGCTGGTCTGACCACACGTACGCCGTATCTACTGCGCTCCCAGCCTCTTCTTTCGTTCTCCTTTTACCCACTCTCTCTCTCTCTCTCTCTCTCTCTCTCTCTCTCTCTCTCTTGCTACTCTTGCTATACCTTTTGCCTTTCGTTTTTATTCCTCTCTCCCAGATCCTCCCACAGCTATATATTTCCACTTGTGGCGCAATCTGCTCTCAGTTCGCCGTTTCTAGCAAAAAAGAGAGAGAAAGAGAGGGAGAGAGAGAGAGAGAGAGAGAGAGAGAGAGAGAGAGAGAGAAGAAGATTGTACAAATCTCCAAATAAACTCAACGAAAGTACTGAAATTAT
This sequence comes from Alloplasta piceator, assembly GCA_946863875.1. NCBI lineage: Eukaryota > Metazoa > Arthropoda > Insecta > Hymenoptera > Ichneumonidae > Alloplasta > Alloplasta piceator. Next base: position 13,292,819 of record OX333078.1, read on the forward strand.
GAAAATGCTAATGAGATGTAAATTTTCAAATGTCTCGACAATGAATTTTTCAATTACAGAAAAAATAATATATTTTGGCTTGAAATTTATACATGAGTATGTTGCGGTGTATAGTGAAAGATTAGTATGTGCAAAATCTTTCGGTTCAATGCTAATTTCTCTCTTTCATGACATTTCTGTTCTAGACGATGCTATGAGATTTTTAAGAGCTAGATCACTGATATATACAGGGTGTCCCAGGAATGAAGGGCAATACCGTGAGGGTAGATTCGTGACGTAATATCGAGTAGAAAAGTCCTTTCCCATTTTTTAATATTTTAAACTCCGGAATTGTTATTAATTTAATTAATTATTAATGTATTATTAAGTAGAAAAGTCCTTTGTCATTTTTTGATATTTTTAATCCCGGAATTGTTATTAAGTAATTGTTGTTGGAATAACAATTGAATTACTGTTAATTTAATTAATTAATAACAATACAGGTGTGCAAATATCAAAAAATAGCAAAGGACTTTTCTACTTGATATTACGTCTCGAATCTACCCTCACGGTATTGCCCTTCATTCCTGGGACACCCCGTACAGAGGAATGTAGGGCAGAATGACGATCTATATGGAAATAAAATATATTGGCAAATATTACGGAAAATATATTTTTGGATATATTAAGTATATTTTGTCCGAAAATGGATGTATTACAAATAAGATTTTAGGTATATTTTTAATCTATTTAAAAATATTACAATATAAATATAAAAAATGTATTGAAGATATATACTAAATATATCAAACATATCGATTGAGTGCATGTTCTATATATTTTAGATACATTTTTAATTGGTGTTTAAATATACACAATATATGTTTTTACATATATCTAAAATATATTTAATATATATTTCAAAGAAATATTTTCTGCCGAAAATGTACTTATCACGAATATATTTTTGAGTATATTTCTTATATGGAATATACATATTAAATATATATTTAATATATATCTGATATATATTTTAGATACATCTGAAATGTATTTAGAATATATAATGTACACTTCAAATATATTTTAAATATATTTTTACGTATATCGAAAAATATATTTTCTGGTATATTATATTTTCGTGTGGGTAGGAGCAAAACGGCCATCCTCCAAAATAATCGACAAACACGGAAAATTAAAAAATCTAGAAAACGAGAGAACTGCGATTCAAATAAGTGTAAATATTCAAAAATAGGCCCTCTACAATAAGACAGTAGAACCACGGTAAAGCAAAGTATAAGTAAAATTTCTAATAACACGGAAAACATTATTTTTCATTATTTAACCATTTCCATGCAGAGATGAGACTTTATTAACGAGACATTCGTAGTCAGTGAAAAATAAAAAAATAAAGTAAAAATTGAACGGCTAAAATGACATTAGACGGCAAATTTTCACTCTTCGTCTGTAAACCTGGGTCATTTTTGTCCTATCCAAAATTGTTTCCGCCGATTACTTCCGAACGAGCGAGCTATGGGGACCGCTACCCCCACCTAAAAAAACTTACATAGGAGAGGGACTTGTCACCGAAAATGCAAGGCCCCAGCTGCCATTGAAATTCGGGTTGGACATAAATGACCCACGTTCATAGACGGCGTTTGCCAAAATCGCAGGTAAGCAAAAATGTTTTTTTTTTTATTTTAACGTGTTTTTTTTGCGTAATGAAGCTACAGAATTGGATTTTTTTTTCTAAATTACGTATATTTTTCTTAGTGTCAGTACAAAATGGAACATCATTAGCTGAGCGGGTAGTACGTGTACGGTAATAATAATTTCATTTAAGAATGTACAATTTTGTTTATAACAGTAGAATTAACAATTATGAGTTGAAAATAATACAGCTAATAAGAAAAAAAAAAGTTTTTTGATAATAAAATGCGCTTATATCAATACATGATTTATTGCCCATTTTATCCACCGAATTTAAGCACTTAGTATTACACGAAAAAAATTTAATTTTTTTTTCCTCGATGATGCATAATTCAGCTTCAATTTGCCGTAAAGTACATTACGATATCTCAATTTTTTGAAAAGTTATGATTTTTTAAGCAAAGTACTGATTCTTTACGGAGTTGCTCCATTTTGTTAATAAAAAATATATGTAAAAATAAACTTTTCACAAATTTGATAATGGATATATTAAGTTGAAGGTTTCGAATAGTAGCTCAAATTTTATTGAATTTTTCCGAGTTCATTAACCCTACTAAAAAGCGACCGGACGTGAACGACCCAGGTTTACAGACAACGGGTACCAAAAAACCGCTTACAGACGAAATTTATTGGATTATTGTCAGCTCACTGCTCGATAGTGAATTAAATACATTAAAATTAATTAAAATAATTGAGAAGAACTTGAAGAAATTTTAGTCATGGACCGGGCATTTATCTGAGATTGTGGATCAATCTGGAATTCCTCGGTGATTGGTGCTATGAAAATGTTTCGTGATCGTTTTTGCAGAAGTATTGAGGCAAAAAATTATCTCCATTTAAAAGAAATTCATCAAGGCAATGCCTCCAAGTTGATGTAATTTTTTTTATGCCGCTGTGTTTTACTTTTATTTCCTACGCTCAATACTCTCGATAATGAATTCCTACGGATTGAAAAGTCAAATCTGTCGGCATACATACAGTGTGTCACAAAAGTAACGGGACGGCTGAATATTTCCTCAGCTAAGATATTTTTCAAAAAGTTCAAGGTCATTCTTGTAGTAACTTATGACGAGGAATTCAATGGTGAACTGAATTTTGACCTTGACGATTACCTTCAAGGTTATTTCAAGGTCACCTTTTTTCAAATGGAAACGCCCTTTTTTGAATTGATAGAGCGGAGAATTTCACGTTCAAACATGTACTTAGGTCATAGGTACATTTTGACCTTGAAAATCCTGAAGTAATTGAAACTTAATCAAGGCGTGAATACCTCTTTTTAAATTCTCTGGTGACGAGCAAAATTATTAATTTTAACAAGGCGCATTTAGTAGTGACCTTGACGATGACCTTCGAGGTGATTTCAAGGTCAACTGTTGTTTTTTAATGGAAACGTGTATTTTGCATTCTAAAATCGAACTTATTCTAAAAAAATTGATTGACCTTTTCCGAATCTATTGATGTAAATGTAAAACTGTTTGTTTTATTGATTTCAGAACTCAAAGAAACAAATTTCCATTTTAAAAAGTTGACTTTGAGGATTACCTTCAAGGTTATTTCAAGGTCACCTTTTTTTCAAATGGAAACGCCCTTTTTTGACATTGGCAATCGATAGAGCGGAAAATTCCACGTTCAAACGTGTACTTAGGTCATAGGTACATTTTGACCTTGAAGATCCTCTGAGATAATTGAAACTTAATCAAAGCGTGAATACCTCTTTTTAAATTCTCTTGTGACGAGCAAAGTTATTAATTTTAACAAGGCCCATTTAGTAGTGACCTTGACGATGACCTTCAAGGTGATTTCAAAGTCAACTGTTGTTTCTTTAATGGAAACGTGTATTTTTGAGTTCTGAAATCAAACTTATTCTGAAAAAATTGATTGATCTTTTCCGAATACATTAATGTAAATGTAAAACTATTTGTTTTATTGATGTCAGAACTCAAAAAAACAAGTTTCCATTTTTAAAAAGTTGACTTTGAGGATTACCTTCAAGGTTATTTCAAGGTCACCTTTTTTTCAAATGGAAACGCCCTTTTTTGACATTGGCAATCGATAGAGCGGAAAATTTCGCGTTAAAACATGTACTTAGGCCATATAGGTCCACTTTGACCTTGAAGATCCTCTGAGATAATTGAAACTTAATTGAGGCGTAAATACCTCTTTTCAAATTCTCTTGTGACGAGCAAAGTTATTAATTTTGACAAGGCGCATTTAGTAGTGACCTTGACGATGACTATCAAGGTGATTTCAAGGTCAACTGTTGTTTTTTAATGGAAACGTGTATTTTTGAGTTCTGAAATCAAACTTGTTCTAAAAAAATTGATTGATCTTTTCCAAATCCATTAATGTAAATGTAAAACTGTTTGTTTTATTGATTTCAGCATTCAAAGAAACAAGTTTCCATTTTAAAAAAGTTGACTTTGAGGATTACCCTGAAGGTTATTTCAAGGTCACCTTTTTTTCAAATGGAAACGCCCTTTTTTGACATTGGCAATCGATAGAGCGGAAAATTTCACGTTCAAACGTGTACTTAGGTCATAGGTACATTTTGACCTTGAAGATCTTCTGAGATAATTGAAACTTAATCAAGGCGTAAATACCTCTTTTCAAATTCTCTTGTGACGAGCAAAGTTATTAATTTTAACAAGGCGAATTTAGTAGTGACCTTGATGATGACCTTCAAGGTGATTTCAAGGTCAACTGTTGTTTCTTTAATGAAAAAGTGTATTTTTGAGTTCTGAAATCAAACTTCTTCGGAAAAAATGATTGTTCTTTTTCGAACACATTAATGTAAATGTAAAACTATTTGTTTCATTGATTTTAGAACTCAAAAAAACAAGTTTCCTTTTTAAAAAAGTTGACTTTGAAATCAATCAATTTGAAAAATATCTTAGCTGAGGAAATAATTAGCCGTCCCGTTACTTTTGTGACACCCTGTAGATACGAGAATATAGCGAGATTGACACGTGTTGGTGTAACCACGGGTTTAAGGGTAGTAATCAATTTATCAGAATTCAACCGGCTTCGGTTTGACAGTTCAATTGCTACAGGGCAACACATATATATATATATGTACGAAATCCAGATCGAGGATGGAAATGGCATGACCGACGCGAACGCCTTAAGGCACGTCACGTACGCATATATCCCTCCCTCCAGCGCTTTTTTTTCATCGTGCTACTGGCGCACACCTCTCACGAATAACAAAAATTATTTTTTAAAAAAAGTAAAAAAAAAAAAAAATGAACGAGAAACGACTCTCCAACTGCTGCATGCGATATGCGATGTCGCGCGAGTTTCAACACGTTGAAGGAAACTTTATTCCCGACGGTAAAATATATCGCAGCGGTATAAGCGTAGTTTGTATATGGGGCATTCCACGTCAAATCATGTGGTCATCAGCCTGACACCCTCGGATCTTGATGTCCAATGAATTGTGGGTTTCGATTGGCCCAAAATATGACCTCAAATTTTTAGAAATTTTTATTTTACTTTTTCGGGGTTGCCCGAGCGAAAAATCATTAAATTGAGGGAAAACACAAAGAGGGGCCTTTTTAAAATTATTATTTTTTGTTTTCAAAGAAACTAGGGCCTAAAACAGAAATTTTCGTAATAGTTCGATAATGGGACAAAAAAATTACTTTTTTTTTTTTAAATTATAATTACTATTTTTAAAAATTTTTAAAAATTTATCTGGTTTTTTCGAGGTCATCGAGGCTAATAAATTTTCGAAAAAAGTTGTCGTTTCACTCTTAAACCAATATAAAAATGAAGAAAATATTTTTGTCGTTGTTATTCTCACTACAAGAAACAATTAAAATAAAAAATTATAAAAATAAATAAATTAAAATACAAAAAAAAAATAGTAATTATTTTTGTCCCATTATCGAACTATGATGAAAATTTCTGTTTTGAGTCCTAGTTTCTGTGAAAAAAGTTCAATAATTTAAAAAAGGCCCCTCTTTGTGTTTTCCCTCAATTTAATGATTTTTCGCTCGGGCAACCTCTAAAAAATAAAATAAAAATTTCTAAAAATTTGAGGTCATATTTTGGGCCAAACGAAACCCACAATTCATTGGACGTCAAAATCCGAGGGGGTCAGGCCGATGACCGCGTGATTTGACGTGGAATGCCCCATATATACAGGCGAAGGGAGTGAAATCTCTGCGAGAGGCTTTTCGATGAAAATAAAAATGAAAATAAGCACCTTCCCAACAAGTTGAAATAAATTACTGTACGTATTTTTTTTCACGGCGTCGATGGAAAGTTTTCGCGTGTAGCTTCTCGTGCATGAGCTCGTGTGCACAAAGGGGTGGAAAGTAAGGGATGAAAAAAATACTCGAGCGCGTTGCATGAGAGTCTGCCGGGAAAATTCTATTCTACACATTTTTATTCTACACATGAGAGTTTCAACACAAAAGTTTGTACACAAATTATTCTACACAAGAATTAAAAGGTGGCAGGAAATGATATTCTATTCTACACATTATTATCCTACACGTTATTTTTCTGCAAATTACAGCCTTTAATGAAATTTACTACTGGAATGGATAAGTGTAGGATAATAATATGTAGAATAGTAATGTGTAGAATAATAATGTGCAGAATAGAGGCCTCTTCAGCACTATCCGTCTGTGTATATAATAACCCGGTGTAGAATAATATTCCTTGCCACTTCCCTTGTGTAGAATAATGTTTGTAGAAACCGATGTAGAATAATTTCGTGTAGAATAATATTTCTTGCAACTTCTGTTGTGTAGAATACTTTGTGTAGAAACTGTTGTGTAGAAAATGTCATGTGTAGAATAAAAATGTGTAGAATTCCCGAGGCTGCCACGTGTTTTCAAATCACACCGATAAGCATATCCGCGCACGTCGAATATATGAGGCATTCCACGTCAAGTCGGCCACCTCATTTTTTGAAATCACAAAAAATCGCATACAAATTTTTATAAAGTAGCTCTAACTGTCAAGAAAATTAGTGATTTTTTTCAGATTTTTATATTACATATTTTAGCCGGAAAAAAATACAAAAAAATTTCTTGTTCCATTTCGTAACTCGAAAATTGTTCATCGTACGAAAAAAAAAGTACAACATCAAATTTAGGATTTTCAACGTAATTTTCACTGAAATTTTTTACGTTCTCCTCCAAAAGCTCTATATGCCATTTTCGGAGTAAATAATGTTTTGATATTTTTTTTCTCACAATTGACATCTTCGATTTGTCTGAAGTTTTAACAGTTTTTTACTTGATATATTTACAGACTATAACAAAATTGGCTCAGTGGAGAATCCATTGCTTCCCATCCGTTTTTCATCCCAAATGAATACACAAATTTCTCTAAGCATTAACAGGGTTGAGACTATTTATAGATATTTTCTAGAGCCCGCTTTTTTGTTTATTTTTTCTACTTTTTCATTTTTTTCAACTTTTTTCATTTTTATTTTTTTAAATATCTTTTTGTTCATTTTAATAAACTAAACTACCATGTACACCGATAAAGTTTATTCAAATTTGAGTCATAGGCTACTCACGTCTCTCGATTGCAAAAAATAATTAATTTACCCTCCTTGGATACACCGACCTTTCCATGGCCAATGAGAACTTTTTTAGTTCGATTTGGGCATGATTTTTGGGAATGAAGCAATGATACTGCTTTGTTCCTGGAATCGTTTTCGCAGTATCAAAACGAGATTATTTCTTATTTTTCCCTGTCTACGATTAATAATGATAAAATATCAATATCTACACTATTTCGTTAAATCACTCTATAATGATAGATTGTATGAATAAAACTGCATTTCAAATGATGGATTCTCCACTACGCTAATTTTTTTATAGTCTGTAAATATATCAAGTAAAAAACTGTTAAAATTACAGACGAATCGAAGATGTCAATTCTGAGAAAAAACATATCAAAACATTATTTGCTCCAAAAATTGCATATAGAGCTTTCAGCGGAGTTTGTAAAAAATTTCAGTGGAAAGCACGTTGAAAATCCTAAATTTTATGTTGCACTTTTTTTTTCGTACGATGAATAATTTTCGAGTTACAAAATGGGTCAAACAAATTTTTTGTATTTTTTTCCGGCTAAAAAATGTAATTTAAAAATCCGAAAAAATTCACAAATTTTCTTGATAGTTGGAACTACTTTTTAAAAATTTGTATGCGATTTTTGGCGATTTCAAAAAATGGGATGTCCGACTTGACGTGGAATGCCTCATATATTAAATGAATTTATAGTATCGGTTGAAATCGTGAGACGATTCAAGTTGGGATAAGTTCATCCGTGTTCATTCATACAAAAGATCTTTTGTAATTTGTAAACACAGTTGAGGGTGTGTTGAGTTTATTAACATTACGTTAATACTCATAGTTTTGAGAATTATTGAATTTCGCGTTGTAAGATTTATTTCGCTTGTTCATTGACAAATCTTTGTTCTCGTTAAATTTTTTTTTGTGATTTGCACATTAGCTGAGCCACACGTCCCCTTTTTTTGCTATAAATTTTGCAAAAATTCATTGAGTTGTGCAATTCGTAGGCAGCTTTGTTCGTCTTATATTTTTGTTGTTTTTTTTCTGAAAAGGCGATAAAAAAACAAAAATTTTGAAAAAAAATGCACTTTTAATTTGGACCATTATTAAAGAAGTTATGACCAAAATACCAAAAAAAGAGCGGTTTTTTTGTTAATTTTATATCTTTTGAACGGGTAATCAAAAAATCTCGAAATTTAACAGGAAGGGTCTTTTGATGGGTACTAAGATATATAAAAATTGAGGAAATTAAAAAAAAAAATTTTCAAACTCTCTGATTTGGGATGGAACGCCCCATACATACGCGCACACTGCTGAGTTTTTCTCGGAACGCAGCGCGTCGAGTCAAGGCCGCGAGATTTGTTACCCTTAGGGAGGGTGGGGGGGGGGTCTCCCAGATCGAGAGTCCAGTGTATTGTAGCACTCAAATAATTTTCACCGGATCCTAATTTTTACTGCGAACAACAGTGAAAAGTACGGTAACTAGTCTAGTAACATTGGAGTATTACTGGACACTTGAGTTGTTATCACTATCTTGTCCATATATGTCCATTAGTATTGACTTTCTTTTTCGTGCATTACTTAAAAGGTTTATTTGAGCGTGGCAAAAAAAATGAAAAGTGGGTAATATGTAGGTTCAGTGGTGTACGAATGGGAAAAGAGAAAAGGTGAGACTGCAAATGTGAGAGGAGGAAAAAGAACGAGCTCCAGATCACTGTATACATATTTCTATATATATGTATACAAGGGCGATTTTTTTTGACTTTTTTTTATTTCTTCCAGTCCCAAACCGAAAATTTATTGTATACGTATGAAAGAAAAATCCCTGAAAGTTACAGCACTTAATATTAATACAAAGAACTTTCCCTTCGCGTGATAAGTTTTTCCATCTAAAATACACGTAAATGAAAAACTTTTTTCGTCAAAATTTGACCACTCCGCGGTTTTTTATGCTATTAAATTGATTTTGGTCGCAATTCACGTAGAATCGAACGATCTTTAAAAGTGTCCATGACAACGTAAGTGTAACTTACACTGGTGCGATTTTACGGGTCCCTGAAGTTGTTTTTTACCCAAAATTCTTGATTTTTTGCTGTTATCTCCGAAATGATTAACTTAACCGAAAAATGATGAAAGAAAATTTTGTTGGAAATTTAATTTCCTACAAAAAGGGTCCTTTAGACCTAACGGCTAAAATTAATATTTCTTGAGATATTGAACGTTAACTTATTTATGGTATAAAATTTGTATAGTTTATCGAACCAAAAGTTTTAATTTGTTGATATTCCATATCATATCACCATATCACATATCATATCACCAGTATGATATGAAATATCAACAATCTGAAACTTTTGGTTCGATAATCCATAAAAAATTTCACATCACAAATAAGTAAAGGTTCAATATCTCAAGAAATATTAATTTTAGCAATAAGGTCTAAAGGACTTTTTTTGTAGGAAATTGAATTTCCAATAAAATTTCTTTTCGTGATTTTTCGGTTAAATTAATCATTTCGGAGATAACAGCAAAATATCGAGAATTTTGGGTAAAAATCAAATTTAGGGACCCGTACCATCACACCAGTGTAAGTGACACTTACGATATTCTGGACACTTTCAAAGATCGTTCAATTCTACGTAAATTGCGACCAAATTCAATGCGGTAGCATAAAAAACCGAGGAGTGACAAAATTTTGAAGAAAAAAGTTTTTGATTTCCCGTCGTAAAAAACTCCATTCGTCGCCATTGAAAAATCCCCATTCATTCCCCATTGCCAAAATAACCAATGGAGATGAATGCCGAATCGCCTAAGGGGATTTTCGCCATTGAATTCCCCATTTGAAATCGAATGGGAATTTTCCAATGAGGATTGACTTCCCCATTTGAAACGGAATGGGGTTTATGCAATGGGGATTCAATGGAGAAAATCCCCTTAGGCAATTCAGCATTCATATCCATTGGTTTTTGTGGGCAATGGGTAATGAATGGCGATAATCAATGGAGATTCTTTCATATAGTGAAAAACTCCATTCGTCGCCTTTGAAAAATCGCCATTCATTCTCCATTGCCAAAATAACCAATGGAGATGAATGCCGAATTGCCCAAAGACATTTTCACCATTGAATTCCCCATTTGAAATCGAATAGGGATTTTCCAATGAAGATTGACTTCCCCATTTCAAACGGAATAGGGATTATCTCATGGGCATCAGTCGGCAAGAACTCCTTGCATGGATTTTTTGAACACCGACTTCTGCTAAAATTCCGTGCTCACACTCGTCTAGATAAGCATACTCTTCGCATAATCCGTATGGGAGTTCAGCGGGTTACCGTCCTGCGACATCTCGCGCCAAGTCTCGGAACTAACGCGACGTGGTTTCCAATGGACATCTTTGGGTAATGCTGATCACTCAGTTCATCCGCATTTACTTCCCAATGGACATCATTGGGTAAAGCTGATCATTTCGTTCATCAGCATTTGCCTTCCAATGGACACCATTCGGCAATGCTGATCGCTCGGTCCATCAGCATTTGCTTTCCAATGGGCATCATTGAGTAATGGTGATCATTCGGTTCATCCGCATTTGTTGTTCAATGGACGTCATTGGGCAATGGTGACTTTTCAATGGATATCCATTCACTGATCAATGGTCGTTCCTATACGCTATTGAAAAATGCGGAAATCTCAATGGGTCCCCATTCATTGTCCAATGGAGTCGTATGAGGACCATTGGTTACCATTGGCGATTCAATGGAGTTTTTTACTACGGGTTACGTGTATTTAGATGGAAAAACTTATCACGCGAAGGGAAACTACTTAATATTAATATTAAGGGCTGTAACTTTCGGGGAATTTTCTTTCAGACATATGCAACAAAGTTTCGGGTGGGGAGTGGAAGAAATAAAAAAAAATAATAAAAAAAATCACCCTAATGTATATGTATATAAATATTTATGTATATATAGGTGGATAGAAAAGATGCAGAGTTTGAGGAGTGTGCGGTGGGTTATCAAGGGAGGCGATGCTGCGCGAGATGTACGGGGGAGAGAAAGGAAAAGCCAGGATAGAGGGATGCTGTGCGGCAAAAGCATTTTCAGTCGCGCGACGGCTCTCGCCCCGGCCAGTCGATCGAGCTGACAACGATTCGGGGGAAGTCTAAACACATTAAAAGCTCCAGAGCAATTTTCTCCAGAGCTCCTCACACGTAAAAATAATTTAAAAAAAAAAATTATTCGTAGTACCATTTCGCGATAAATTCCGATAAATGAGAAGTTTTTTGATTTTTTTTTTAAATATCTCATCTCGATTATCGTTCGATATCGAAGTAAGGAAATAAAACATCTGTTGATTATCTAAGTTGTTTTTTTTTTTAAGTGACAATGTAATGCTGGCTCGTACTTTTATGTCGGGCCACGAGAAACTGTACTCGATTTTGTGGCTTTGTTTTTTAAAACATATGGAAATTTTCTCTCTGTTAGATTTTTTTTTCGATCTTAGGGATTTTTTTTTCGGCTTTTGCTTTTCGATTTATGATTTATTATTTCACGTTTTGGGGAAACGAATGATTTTGGTGAAAATGTGAATTTAAAAAAAAAGTTGATTTTGATCCCGCCGTTGATCTTTTCAGCGTTTCACAGTATAATTTCGAAATTGAAATTGATTTTTTTTTGGGACGTAATCTTTTTGGATAAATATTCATTCTTGAATTTGCTCGCAGATTGTGAGACACGATTAATTGATAGGATAAAAAAATTAATGCAAAGGATTTCGTCTTGACATCGGTTTAAACGATAATACATTATTATGATTGTTGTTGCCAATGTTGGCAATTAAGGGAGTAATTTTGCAAATTCAACCAGACAGATTTGAAATCAAAATAAAAGTGATTTTCCGACATAGGAATTTCGTTGTCATTCACGAATTTTCCGAGACTAAAATAGTTGTTTCATTTTTATCGATTTTGAGCTTTATATTTATTTTTGCAAAACCTTTTCTGTGATATTGGAATATTTTACTAAACAACCTCGTCGAGGTTAATTCATATAATTTCGATATATTTTCGTGATCTGCGATTTTCATGGAATATCTCGATCAAGCCTCGACGATTTTAACCAACGAACGCTGAAAAAATGAACGAGGGGCAAAAAAATGGGGTCAAATGAAAAAAAAAAAAAAAATACTCGAATGGATGGAGAAATTGAAAAAAGAGTATCGAAATTATTTTCTTAATGGTTGGCGGGGAAGACTTCTATTCTACACATTTTTATTCTACACGAAATTATTCTACACGAGAAAAGTTACAAGCAATGTTATTCCACATAACAGAAATTGGAAGAAATTTTATTCTACACAAAATTATTCTACGCAAGAGACGTGGCAAGGAATATTATTCTACACGAAATTATTCTACACTGGTTTCTTCTACAAACATTATTCTACACATTACACTTTCTACACAAATGTTTCTACACACATCATTCTACACAAGAAAAGGAAATAATATTCAATTGTGCACATTATTATTCTACACATTATTATTCTACATATTATTATCCAAACATTATTCTACACATTACACTTTCTACACAAAAGTTTCTACACACATCATTCTACACAAGAAAAGGAAATAATATTCAATTATGCACATTATTATTCTACACATTATTATTCTACATATTATTATCCTACACATTACAGCCTTTAGCAAAACTCTGCATGTGACGCTTTTATAGTCAATCCAAAAAAACGACAGACACTCTGCAACGTGATTATCCATTCAAGTAGTAAATTTTGCCAAAGGCTGTAATGTGTAGGAAAATAATGTGTAGGATAATAATATGTACAATAATAATGTGTAGAATAATATTCCTCGCCATTTCTCTTGTGTAGAACAATATTCCTTGTCACTTTTCTTGTGTAGAATAATTTGTGTAGAAAATATCATGTGTAGAATAAAAATGTGTAGAATAGAGACCTCCCCATTTGAATTAATTTAAAATAACGAAAATGTTATTTCTCCCTTATTGTGGAGAAAGAAACATGAATTTATTATCTGAATAAAATTTGTCGGAGTTTCACAAAGTTTGTCGGAACGAATGAAAAAAAAAAAATATATGGGTCATTCCATTTCAAATCGACCGAGAGTTGGAATCGACCCCTTTAGATTTCGACGAAACTTGGTCAGAAGGTTTCGCTTTTAACCAAACGAAGTTCTACCAAAGGAAAAAAATTAAAGATTTTTTTTTCAAAACTTATCTAGTATTTAAAATTTCACATTTTTTCAAATCTGTCATGTTCATTTCTTAAATATCTCGAAAACTATTATAGTTATGAAAAATCGTCCTGGATACGTTTTGAAGAGTATACTTGGGGCTATGAAAAAAAAATATTCCGAAAAAAAAATTTGTAAAATGATGAATTTGGAGAATTTTGAATTTTCAAAAATCGTGAAAATCCAAGTTGTACGTTAAATTTTTTGTTAAATTTTTTTTATATAATACCTTGGACTGATCTTAAAAGATTCTGAAATTTTCAGGATGGTGTTGTTATTCTTTAAAAATAAAAAGTTTTGAATTTTTGTAAAAAAAAAATTTGAATTTTTTGGTTAAATTTCGAAAAAAAAAATTTGAAACAAAAAAAAACACCATCTGGGAAATTTCAGGATCTTTTAATTATGGGAAAAAAATTGTTTGTTCTTACCAAAATTCAAAAATTTATATTTTTGAAACAAAACAACAACATCCTGAAACTTTCAGGATCTTTAAAGATCAGTCCAAGGTATTATATAAAAAAAATTTAACCAAAAATTTAATGTTGATAGTGGATTTACGCGACTTTCAAAAATTCAAAAATTCATATTTTTGCAAAATCTTTTAAGATTAGTACAAGGTATTATATAAAAAAAATTGAACGAAAAATTTAATGTACAACTAGGATTTTCAGGATTCTTGAAAATTTAAAATTCTCCAAATACATCATTTTTTAAAATTTTGTTTCGGAATATTTTTTTTTTCATAGCCCCAAGTATACTCTTCAAAACGTATTCGGGATGATTTTTCATAAATATAATAGTTTTCGAGATATTTAAAAAATGCACATGACAGATTTAAAAAAATGTGAATTTTTAAATACTGGATACCTTTTGAAAAAAGAAATTTAATTCTTTTCCTTTGGTAGAACTTCGTTTGGTTAAAAGCGAAACCTTCTGACCAAATTTCATCGAAATCGAAAGGGGTCGATTCCAACTCTCGGTCGATTTGAAATGGAATGACCCATATATATTCGAAGGAGACTCATCGAATCGTCGATTGAGCATAACTTCTCACTCGAGAAAATTCATTTTTCTAATAACTAATTTCCCCCGGGCGAATTTCGAGACTCTTGATGAAAGTTTACTTTACTCGCGTTTCGCTCTTCTTTTCGCTTCATTCTCTTGGGAAACAGGTTTTTTTCCGTGAAACTCGGTTGAATAAATGATGAAAATTCCGATTGTGCAGACCCTCGCATAGTGTTTGACTCCGGTGCGCGCGCGAATTGCAGCGAAAGTGCGAAGAGGAAGAGAAAACCGTGGAAACCTTTATGGCAAAAGCCATATGATCCCCGTGAATTAAATTTAATGAAATAAATTGACAATAGATGAAATAAACTAAAAACAAAATAATGGAAGTTTAAATAATTAATTCAAGAATTTTCGTGTCTGGTGTTGTCTGTAAAATGTGTGAAAAGGGAGTCCAAGTCAACGGTATTAAGTTCCCATAAAATTGTTTTTCCGGCAGGAAAAGTCAGCATCACCAATGAAAATGAGGTAAATATATCGGTTTATCGCAGATAATGAGATTCGATATGAGAAATTTAATTTAATATAGGGGAATATAGGGGAATATAGGGGAATATAGGGGAATGTGGGGCAAAGTGGACACGCGAAAAATTTGAAATTTGGGGGCAAAGTGGACACGAGCTGGAACTGAAAATAATGTCAAGGTCATAAAATTGTTACTTCGAATTCAGACTATATCTGCACGATTCTCGTAACGTTTCATACACTGTTGAACAATTTATTCAAAATAAAAAGCACAAAACACGGAAATCGTAAAATTAGAAATTTTTTTTTTTTACAAAATTCAAAAAACAATAATGGCAAACGAAAAAGTCGATGAAGATGTGAAAGTACCATGATTTTTTCACTAACAAAGAGAATTCCTAGTACATTTTCCACATGGAAAAAATCGGAGCCAAAAGAATCTGAAGATCTACCTCGTTTTTTAAAAATTTCATACGAGGATCGATTCTATCGGCTTCATTTCTTTGTTTATATTGTTAAGTTAATATTTTATTCGGGCATAGTCGATTACAGTGTCTCTATTTTTGAGAATCGCCAAGTATAGCTTTTCTGCATCTGAGAAGGCGTGTCCATTTTGCCCCCAA
Organism: Alloplasta piceator; assembly: GCA_946863875.1. Taxonomy (NCBI): domain Eukaryota; kingdom Metazoa; phylum Arthropoda; class Insecta; order Hymenoptera; family Ichneumonidae; genus Alloplasta; species Alloplasta piceator. Next base: position 13,308,471 of record OX333078.1, read on the forward strand.
ATTTTTTTTTTTACAAAATTCAAGAAACAAGAATGGGAAATGAATTTCACGATTCAAAAGTCGATGAATATGTGAAAATACCATGATTTGTTCACTAACAAATTAAATTCGTAGTACATTTTCCACGTGGAAAAAATTAGAGCAAAGTGAATCTGAAGAATTACCTCGTTTTTTTTAAAATTTCATTCGAGGAACGGTTCTTTTGGCTTTATTTCTTTGTTTCTATTGTTAAGTTAATATTTTATTCGGGCGTCGTCGATTACAGTGTCTCCATTTTCGAGAATCACCGAGTATAGATTTTTCTGCATCTGAGGAGGCGTGTCCATTTTGCCCCCATTTTTTTTTTTCAAAATCAGGGAAATTAGGATCGGGAATCAATTTTGGGTCATGAAAGTAGTTAAAAGACCGCGTGCTTACCGATGAAAATCGTTAAATTCCTTAAATGTCCACTTTGCCCCACATTCCCCTATATAAAAAAAGGCACAGGGTACGATATGATAATAGACATTGATAAATTAAAACGCATTGTCATGAAAATAAAATTAATCCCAATCGTATCGTTCGATATTAAATTTCCGACTATTTTCTATTTTTTTTCGGTACAGTGGGTTTATTTTTTGCAGCTGTTAAATCTCGCCTTGCTCGTCATCGTGAAAAGGGGATTTTCTCCCTTATATATTCATGTATACGAAGCATTCCACACCGATCCGACCTGGGTCTGAACCTTCACCTCTCCGTTTTTGTCCGCAATTTTTCATGGTTTTGTAGTACATCTGAAGAGCACTCAGGATTTTTTCAGATTTTTTTTAGAGCGATTCGACTTAATTATAATTTTGTGAACAAATTTTTTTTTGCCCAAATTTAAAAATCTGAAAAAATAACGAAAATGCAGTTTTTTTAATGAAAAATTTCAGGTGTTGAGCCAAAGTTTGCAGGGGTTTCCTTCGGTTTATTTTTCGATTTTTTTTTAACCGAAGGAGGAGCCTGAATTGTGTGAGCCGTTATCCAAACATTTTTGTATGCATTGAAGGTGTTTAAAAAAATGTTTGGATAAGGGCCCACTCAATTCAGGTTTCTCTTTCTATTAAAAAAAAAAAAATCGAGAAAGCTTGTTATGAACAGAAGGAAACTCCTGCCAACTTTGGCTCAACGCTTAAAATTTTTCATATAAAAAAGGGATTTTTGTGATTTTTTTCAAATTTTTAAGTTTGGACTAAAACTAATTTGTTTATAAAATTATAGTCAAGTCAAATAGCTCCAAAAAAATCTGAAAAAAATCCTTAGTGCTCTTCCGAGGGACTACAAAACCATAAAAAATCGCAGACAAAATCGGAGAGGTGAAGGGTCAGATCCAGGTTGAATCGGTGTGGAATGCACCATATGTAAAGAGATATGGATTGGAAACAATCCACGGATTCGAACGATGGAGGAAATGCGGGGCGGTTTTTTTTTCTAATCGAGCGAATGGGACAAACGAGACGCGACATGTGGTCAAGGAAAAATTATGTTAATACATATGGACACATATGTACGAGCGGATAAACAATAGAGTGCGTTCTTATCACCCTGAAAATTTATCGTCGATGACGAGGCACTTTAAACGGTTATCACTGACTGAAACAATAGTATTTATAGGAAAGCGTTTCATTATATAGTAGTAGTACATTTTTTAGGTTGAGCTAAAACTTTTGTAATTGCGTTGCATAACTTCTTCATAAATAAGGAAACCTTGGTGAAGCAAAATTTTTTTTTTATGTTCTCAGAAGTACGTTCAAGATATTCCAATAACGTTGAAAGAAATTAGATTTAGGATAATAATATTGCCCAAAAGTTATTAATAAATTGTTTAAACAAATAATTATTCAATAATTTTTCCATAAGTTTGTTTTTTGCTTAAACGAATCGAATGCGTTGATTTTTTTGAACGCATATGATTTTTTTCCGAATTTTCTCTCTATTTTGAAATATTATGAAAAACATTATAAAAAATACAAACAAAAAACTGCCAATTTTGTAAATGTTTTTGCATACACGTTTATCATCAGCTTTGAAAAGTTTCAAAGACACTAGGCCAAAAAATATATAAATGCAGCCTATTAAAAATTTCAAAACGGGAATTTCAAAATGAAGAGAAGATTCTGAAAAAATTCATATGCTTTCAGAAAAATTAACGCATTCGATTTGTTTAAGAAAAAAAAGAACTTGTGAAAAAATTGTTGAATAATTATTTGTTTAAACAATTTATTAATTACTTTTGGGCAATATTATTGTTAACAATTATTTTTTTGGCACGCCAAATGTTGCTGAATTTTTTCAGCTTCTTATTGTATCACGTAGAACGAAAATTTCAATCTTCAAATTTCAAATTTCAATTGTATAGGCAAATCATCTTTAATGAGAATAACTTATTCTCATTGCACCCCAACAATGCAAACTTCGTCAGCCATTAGCGTCGCCTGGAATTGATGAAATTTTTTAATTTTCGAAGAGCGATGACGCCGATGACAAAATCAGAACACAGTCCCCTGATTTATTTCCACCTTTTGTTGAGCTTCCTTTGTGAATAAGCCACAATAGAATTTCCTCGTCCCGGAGGAGCTTAAGGAACAAGCTGAGCGAATCTCAAATTGGCACGTTTACTTTTTGCCTCAACAGAATTAATTAAAAAATTTGAATATAAGGTAAATGTCCCAATTATTGAACAGCTAAGGATCTGGGGATTGAATTCGGTGAGAAAAAAATATAAAATCAAGAAAAAAACCACCCCTTTCATGTTCAAATGATACTTTGATATTTTTACTTTCGAAAAATCACCCTTCGAATTATTTTTAAATGATTTCAAATGAAAAAAAAAGAATAACAATGCGAAGCATGCAAATGTCCCAATTATTGAACACTGGAAGTGCCTATGTCCCTAATATTGAACAGGCATGTCCTAGTTATTGAACACTCTCGAGAATTCTTTTTCCGTTATGAAAATATTATTTTGGGTACAATATTAAGAAATAAAAGCAAAATCAAACACTAAAATAATCTTTTATTAATCATGTAAGAATACAAAAATATATATTTAGTCTCTTTTGACAGGTTTTTGGTTCATTCGCATTTGGTTTATTTTTTATTTTCAACTCGAACTTTATTTTATTTTTATTTTCAGCTTCCTCGTTTTTATGTTCTGTTTTTGTTTGATTTTGTCGCAGCTTTCTTGTTTTTCGACTGAAATATCGGAGAGCAAAAAATATAGAACATTACATTCGTATTTTTAGGTTACATTTAGGCTATATTCTCTTTTTACTTTTCTTTTTACGTTTATTGCACGAAAATACAAATAAAAAATATGTTTGACGATCTTAGAGTTATTATTAAAAGAATAAAGATAAGTTTATTCAGGAATTTACAGTTTTTGTTTGAATAAATCCGCTTCACACGATTTGTCACGCGTTAACTGTCGCGATGTTTTGATGGGTTTAATGACGCCATCTTGGAGATTTCGAGTGTTCAATAATTGGGCCACACTGCATTTTCTATGTCCCAATGATCGAACACCGTATTTTTTAACAAATAATTAATTTTTAAATTTTTTAAAAAATTGCTATTTGTAAGAAATTTTCTGAGGAACCTGAAACGCCTTTACTTTTTGAGATGCGACAGTTTTTGAATTTTTTATGCCCTTACGCATAAAGCGGCCTCTTATAGCAAAAACGATAAGCAGTTACCACGAGATGTCAAATCGAGTCTCCGTTGCTGATTAAATAATTTTTTTTCTCTATTAATTGAAGCTTTTTTTGCACAAGGTAACATTTCCATATAGCTAAAAGTTCCATATATGTAATAAAATTTGTATAAATAAGTAAATGAATGAGAATGAGAAATAATAAAAATACAAAATACTGTTCAATAATTGGGACATTTACCTTGGAGGAATTGAATTTTTTTTCCGACAAAACCTTCAATACAAATTAACTAGATCAAAAGATATAGTTCTCCACGAATTTAGTAATTAAGATGTAAAGTAAGTAAAGTAAGATGCGATTCCGATTTTGAACTTCGTAATATTCAAAAATTGTCAAAAAATGCTTGTTACCGCTCGAATTTTTGTAATTCTACATCTCTGGAGCCATAATTTTTTATATGAAATAATCGAAGACATAAGTATGAAATTTGATTAGGCATTAAAAAACAATTCCGAGAAAATTTTGAATTTCCCAAAAAAATTTAAAAACCCGTCGAGCTTAATTTATGAGAAATAAAAAATTAATAAACGTGATCACTTATAAAGGAAGCTTAGCCAACGGCAGAGAGAAACGTGAAAACAAGGAAGAAATCTCGATTTTTTTTCTCTCCATTAGCAGGGTCTGAATTATTATTTTATTGCACTCCGTGCGCAAAGCGCCACTTTGCACGCTGCGCGTGCTCAAACTGGCACTTTGCGCACTCCTACAATAAAATTTCGCACGATACTAGTGCGAGAAACTTTTTCTCAACTCGTGTGATTGCAACATTCGCCTTCGGCTCATGCTGCAAACTCACACTCGTCAGAAAAAGTTTCATCGCACTAGTATCGTAATATACTATTTTTCAAAACTCCATCAACAGTTATATCGTTCACGGTGTCAATGATGATAAGGTTTGAATTTTCTCCGCTACTTTTTTTCTATCGTTCAGCCTGGACAAAATCGATTCGTGGATGAAAAAAAGAAAAAATCGAGATTTCCCTTTTTTTTCGAACTGACGATGAGCCGAACCTTTTAGCGTTTATCCTTTATTGCTATTCGTTAGTTCCTATTCGAATTTTTTTTTTTTCGTTTTACCTTCGATAGAAGTCGAACGATGAAAGAGACACAGAATCAAGCCTATATCTATGACTAAAATTTACGCATAAAGACACCAACTGATGGTGTCCTCTCTATGCTTTCGATCAATAAATTCCAGCGTTACCGAGGAGTTTACACGAGGGTCCACGCGACACGGTTGTTTGTTTAAAATTTTCAGCCCAAACATTTTCCAAGCACCCACGAGAGATTCGATCGTCACGCGAATTCATCACATTCGTAAAAACACACTCGCTCGTGTGCAGCTGTATATAGGGGAGGCTGGGGCAAGACGGCCCCCTTAAAATGTTTGGTTTCTTGTCAAATTATATCAAAAATTTTATGTATTGACTCATTTTTCGGCCAATCCGCGATACCTGGGGCATAATGGACCACTAAAAAATTAGGTAAGACATTTTTTTTTCTTCCTAATAAGGGAAGCTTTGTTTTCGTAAACCGAATTTTTTTCGAGATTTTTATGTCATTGTGTTTGAAATGTCCCAAAACATCGAGAAATCATGTTTAGAACAAATTTCCGGATGTGTGTGTGTGTGTGTGTGTGTGTTCGTGTGCATCCTGAGTTGCAGATGTAAATAATTAATTAATAATAATTAATTAATAATTCGACAACGCTTCGAGATATCGAGCTGAAATTTGGCACATTTGTCGAGCACACATTGCTCTTCATTATAGAAAAACTTGTTTTAATTCTAACGGGTGTTCAGATTTCATCGACTTTTTTCGTTTTTCCAAAAATGGCGTAAACGTTCTAACTTCTGCAATTTTCAAGATATTGCACGCAAACTTTGTACAGAATTAGTATAGCTATTAAGGTTGTTTGGTATTGGATTTGGCAAAAATCGATCGAAAGATTAAAATTTATGAAATTTTGAATTTTTTGAAAATAGCGTAAACGCTCTAACTTGCACAATTTCCAAGATATTGAACTGAAACTTTGTACAGAACTAGTATAGCTATCAAGGTTAGTCGCTATGGAATTTGCAAGAATGGCGTAAACGCTCTAACCTCTGCAATTTTCAAGATATTGCACTCAAATTTTGTACAGAATAAGTATAGCTATTAAGGTTGTTTGGTATTGAATTCGGCGGAAATCCATCGAGGGATTAACATTTTATGAAATTTTGAATTTTTTGAAAAATAGCCTAAACGCTCTAACTTCTGCAATTTTTAAGATATTGTACTGAAACTTTGCACAGAGCTAATATAGCTATCGAGGTTGTTCGCTATTAAATTTGGCAAAAATCCATCAAGGGATTAAAATTTTATGAAATCTTTAATTTTTTGAAAAAAAGCGTAAACGCTCTGACTTGTGCAATTTTTAAAATATTGCACTCAAACTTTGCACAGAGCTAATATAGCTATCGAGATTGTTCGTTATTAAATTTGGCGAAAATCGATCGGATGATTAAAATTTTATCAAATTTTGGTTTTTTTGACTTCGGCTATTTGCGAGATATTATACTGAAATTTTGTACACATTCAAAATAGTGATCAAGGTTGCTCGCTATTGAATGTGGCAAAAATCAAATTTGGCAAGAAATAAATTTGAAGGAATTTGGCAAATTTGCACATTGATTACTCACGTTTTTCGATAGTTAACAAAGCTTCCTTCATGAGGAAGCCAAATTTGATCGCCATACTTTGTGATAAAGCAAGCTGTGTGAACTAGGGATAAAGACGAGGAAGCAATGTGCAAATGTCCAATTTGCAGGGTTTTTCTTCAATTTATGATGAATTTAATGTACTGATCGATTTTCAGGCCAATGCACTACATCCGGAATAAAATAGGGTATCAAAAGAAATTTTGAAAAAAAATGTATTTATAACAAAATTGAAAAATTCTCAGAAAAAACAAAATTATCTATTATCTAAAACCTAAAGAAATTTTTTTTTGGGTTAAAAAAAATAATAGTTGAAATATATAGAAGTTATTTATTATTCAACGAATTTTTAATCAGTCTATATATTTTTTTATGTCAAGCAAAGAAATAATAACATTAATTATGATTTATAGAAAAGAATTTTTTAGGATTTAAAAAAGAAAAAAAATTGCATCATTTTTTAGAGGGGGGCCTCAGAAACTTTTTTTATTGAGTTTTGGCAAAATGTCAGTGAATTCGTTCAAGACAGAACAAAAATTAACTGATTTGATGGTTGGAAGCCACAAAAAGTAATAACCGGCTTAAGGGGGCTGTCGTGCCCCAGCCTCCCCAATCGTCCATATGTGAAAATATTCATCGAAAAATCGATCTAAAGTTATGATGCCAACTTTTTTTGAGATTTTTTTCGAAACATCTGCAACTCTACCGCGTAAAAACTTTACTAAATCGTAAAATAATCGAAAATAAGTAAATAAAAATATCGAGCAACCAACATCTCTTCCGGAAAACAAACCTAGCGCATGAAACTCTGCCAGACCCAAGTCATCATCGATATCTTCATCACAAAACATCTCTACCGAAAAAAAAGTTTCCAAACGAGAACTGACTGGATTACATCTCTACCAGATCCCATTCTCTGCACATCAATGCACAAAGCGTTTACCACTATTCAAAGATGGAGAAGTGTTTTCTGGTAGAGTCTTCATTTTGAAGGATTATTATTTTGATAGATTTTTTGTCACGATATTCAACGAAACTTTTTCAGGTACAGTTGCCAAGATTCTTTTTCACAAGAATTTTTTCGCTCTCGCTATAATCGACACATTATAAACGTGTCGGTTTTCATCCCTGAAGACCGTGTTCATAAATGAAATACGAATCGTTTTTCTCGTGAAAATTGCTTTGCCCTGAAAAAGCTGGTTCGCGGCGGCGAATGACATTTAATCAATCGATGGAAAGGAAAAAAAGGAGGCGGATTAATGGATGAGTTTTCTCTGTCATTGAGTATCTATTGTAGCAAAAAAAAAGTCGAAATTCATTTTGCCGGCTTTCACAGGTCATGTTTTTACCAAAGTAGCACGGTACATTATTCAATTATGAAAAAAACCGCACCACTTAAAAATCACGTATTAAGAGGTTTATTTTTCAAAATACGAAATTTGTAAAAAAAAAATAATCAAAAAGGTCCATCACTCCCAGACCTGGGCAAAGTACCGGAAAGTACTTCAAGTACAACTTACCACAAGTACTTTAAGTACAAGTACTTAAAAAATCAAGTACCAAGTATTAAGTACTTTTCAAGGTTCTAGATATACCTCGGAAGTTCTATTACTTACATTTGATTTCTTATTTTCATTTGATTTTTATTCGAATACTTTTTGTATCAAAACATATTTTTACCTCGTGCAATACGCTGGGATTAGGCTGCCTAATCTCGGTGTATTGCAATCTTCTGTTCCAATCTGCCTATAATTTAGGCAGATTGAAAATTTAAGTACATTGCTTAAAGTACTTTTCAAGTATTTGGAAATTTAATTACTATACTTGAAGTACTTTTTTAGTACTTGAAAATTGAAGTACAATACTTAAAGTACTTTTTAGGTACTTGAAAATTTGAGTACAATACTTGAGGTACTTTTTAAGTATTTGAAAATTCAAGTACAATACTTGAAGTACTTTTTGAGTACCCGGTACTGCCTAGCTCTGATTAATTCCTCTGTTTATATTGCTTATACAACTTTCACGTGGGTTATTCAAACAATAGCTGTATAAACGTGTTGTCAATTGTCATTCACGTTATTGGCAATATATATATATATATATATATTATTCTGGCGAATAATAACGGGAATGCTCATCAAACGATTGCAAAGAGTTGAGACACGCGTCGAAAATGTCGACACACACAGATACCTAGATACAAATTCAGCCTGAATATAATTCAAAAGATTGGTGTGCGGGTGTGAAAATTCGTCGCAGTGTGCGAAATACGTGACGTATAGCCTCACTGTCTCTCGTTAGCGCTTCCGCCATACGAATGCGTTCACCGAGTGAATAGGGGCAAAAAAAAAAAAATCCCGAAAAAACCAGATACGCGTAGTCAAAGCAGAGACAAACGTGTTTTACGCAAAAAAATGGGGGGATGAGCAGTCACGTATACAGGGCGAGTTTCCCAGGGAAATTATTATCATTATTTTTTCCACCTCGAGGGACGAAAAAACATTCGGGGAATGCAAAAGCGAACGTGGAAAACAGAGACGAAGGGAATATATAGAAGGGTAGCAACGTTCTCTCTGATGTTCATGCTGCTCACTGACACGAATGTGTCGTTACACGTGGAATACTGGACGTGGAACAAATTGAATTACCGGAGTGCTACCCCTCTCCCCTCCCTTGCTCGGTCCTCTCGTTGCCGCGTTCTGAAGGTTTACCAGGACGCAGTCCGGGTGTGTGGGAGGAGGTTCGATGAGGGGCGGAGGGTTGCTCCACGTACGTGCATGTGGTTCTCGCCAAAACCATTTGCTCAGTGATAAAGTGGGCAATTTTACAAATTTACGAAGCTGTATCTTGCTCTTTGTCGTTTCCTGTCTGCATATAAACATATGTTTGTTGGTCACTATTTGATGTAAAATTATAGGACAATCGGGCACAAAGATTTGAGGGGTCCAATATAGGGGACGCAAAGGTAGTTTACCAAATGGGACTCATGGGAGTGATCTAGCATAGTATATTGAAAGGTCTGGTACAGGGGATTTGCTAAGGGTGGTAATATGTATGGAACTAATGGGGATGATCTAATGCTGCGGGCTTTTGAGAATGGTCCATGTAGATGGCTATTAGGGGTGGCCCAATGTGGAAGACCATTGAAGGTGATCCAATATAGAGGCCTATTGAGGGTGATCCAATATAGCGCACTTTCGGGGATGGTCCATGTGGACGGTTATTTGGGGTGGCCTAATATGAAAGACCATTGAGGGTGATCCAATATCGAGGACTATTGAGGGTGATCCTATGTAGCGGAATTTCGAGAATGGTCCATGTTGTCGGTTATTAGGGGTAGATCAGTATGGAAGACCATTTAGGGTGATCAAGTACTGAGGACTATTGAGGGTGATCCAATGATGCGGACTTTTGAGGATGGTCCATGTAGACGGTTATTAGGGGTAGACCAATATGGAAGACCATTTAGGGTGATCAAGTACTTCGGACTATTGAGGGTGATCTAATGTTGCGGACTTTCGAGGATGGTCGATGTAGATGGCTATTAGGGGTGGCCCAACATAGAAGACCATTTAGGGTGATCCAGTATAGAGGACTATTGAGGGTGATCCAGTGTAGCGGACTTTCGGGGATGGTCCATGTAGATGGTTATTAGGGGTGACCTAATATGGAAAACCAATGAGGGTGATCTAATATCGAGGACTATTGAGGGTGATCCAATGTAGCGGATTTTCGAGGATGGTCCATGTAGACGGCTATTAGGGGCGGCCGATCTAATATAGAGGACTATTGAGGGTGATTCAATGTAGCGGACTTTCGAGAATGGTCCATGCTGTTGGTTATTATAGGTAGATCAGTATGGAAGATTATTTAGGGTGATCAAGTACTGAGGATTACTGAGGGTGATCCAATGTAGTGGACTTTCGTGCATGGTCCATGTAGATGGCTATTAGGGGTGGACCAACATGGAAGACCATTGAGGGTGATCCAATATAGAAGACTATTGAGACGGATCCAATGTAGCGGGCTTTTGAGGAAAGTCCATGTGGACGGCTATTAGAAGTGATCTAACATAAAAGACCATTGACGGTGATCCATTGTAGAGGACTATTGAGGGTGATCTAATACAATAGACTATTAAAGTTGTTCAATAAGATAGGACTATTCAGCGGCAGGGGTCAGTGGACGTGATGAAATATCAGGTACGATTCGTGGTTGTCCATTACAAGGTCCTATTGAGGTAATTCGATACAGGCGATTATTAACGGTGGTCCAAATCGAGGATCTATTGAGAGTGATCCAATATAGAGGACTATAGGGGATGATCCGATCTTGGGCATTTTTAAGGGTAGTTCTTGTAGAGGCTACTGGAAGGTAATTTCAAGGACGATTGAATAAGCGATACCTTTAGGGGTGATTTAATATGGGGAACTATTGGAGGTATTTCAAATTATGGGAGGTATTCAAATTACCCAATAAAAGGGATCGCTGCAGGTCCTTATATATAAAATGCCATGCGGATGGTCCGATACATGTGTGACATAATAGGAAAATTATGGGGGATGGTTTAGTCGGTATTGGCAATAATCTGCTACGATAGTTGAGGGTATTCCAAAATAGGGAACTACTGTAGTTGATCCAATATATCGGAAACTATTAGAGTGACCTGATGGGCCAGACTATTAATTTCAATTCACTATAACGGAGTATTGAAGGTGGTATGTAAGGGATTATTGGAGATATGCTAATTTACAGGGTTTGCAAATAGAAGGACTATGGAAAGTTCTCACTTTTTGTCAAACTTGATGTCTTTTGATTAAACGGAAAGTGCTATCGGGGATGGTCCAATAAATGATCTAATGATCCAATACAGAGTACTATTTCGGGTGATTCAATACTAAAGTAACAGATGATGGTGTTATATGAAACGTGTGATCTGACGTACTGGACTATTAATTTCAATAGAATATAAAAGATTAATAAATGTGGTACGACTTGGGGTTCTATTCCAGGATTGGAGGTGATTCAACGTAGACAACTATGATAGATAGTGGCCCAATATATGAGCAACCAAGCGTTGAATGTGCACAATAACTTTCTGTGATAGACTGAGTGTCAATGGAACAAAAAACGCATAACAAATAGATGCGAGTGTGAAAAAAATTGAGCAAAAATATGAAACAAAATATGACTTCGTACTCGTGACGTATTTCATGTTTTATAATTCCAACTGTTGCGGAATAACGAATCCAGGATTTATTCGCATACGGAAACCCTCCGAATTTTTAACGTATGACACGATGAAAATGAAAATTCAATCTCTATATATGATGAATAAACATAGACCCATCACAACAGTCTTGATAGTTTTTTGGGAACGGGACAAAAAAATGAGAGTTTAAAGAAGAGAGGAATGCAAGAGTTTGAAAAAAGTAATTTGCAAGATATTATACCGTGGAAAAAAAGTAACTACCTTCCTATCATACGTTCATATAAATTTGTACATATTTGAGGGGTTGCAGATCGAGGGAAACGAATTGTGGCTTGAGTAATTATTTACAGTCCAATATTCCAGCGATGGCTGAAAAAAAAAATCCCTCGTAAAAATCGGAATTCATATAGAGAACGCTGAAATAGGAATCATATTTGATGAGGAAACTTTTGGGAGGCGCTTTGCGAAATTTTATAATGGATTTATGTCAAATACGAAGTAAGTTACATCTACATCTACATCTACGTTCATCTACATTACATCTACTTTCATCTGTTTTGAGAATAGTATCTGCTTTTTTAAGCTACCTCTAGAAATATCCTTTAAGGATGCTTTGCCCTTACCACCCCAACAAAAAATCTTATCTGATGGAAATCTCCGTACTTTGTGATAGAATAAAAATCTGAAAAAATTCGGCAACTTTTGCCATGCCATAAACAACAATTATCAATAACAATATTGCCTAAAAATTATTAATAAATTGTTCAAACAAATAATTATTGAACAATTTTTCAGTAAGTTCTTTTTTTTATTAAACAACTCGAATGCGTTAATTTTCCTGAACGCATGTGAATTTGTTCAGAATTTTCTCTCTATTTTGAAATGTTATAAAAAACACTTTGAAATGCAAACAAAAAATTACCAATTTTGTATATGTTTTTAAACACGGATTTATCGTCAGCTTTGAAAAGTTTCAAAGACAGTAGGCCAAAAAATACATAAACACAGCCATTTAAAAAATTTCTAAACGGGAATTTTAAAATAGAGAGAAAATTCTGAAAAAATTCATATGGGTTCAGAAAATAAATGCATTCGATTTGTTAAAAAAAAAGGACTTACCAAAAAATTTTTGAATAATTATTTGTTTAAACAATTTATTAATAACTTTCGGGCAATATTATTATTGATAATTGTTGTTTATGGCATGCCAAATGTTGCTAAATTTGTTCAGATTTTTAAGTATAGAAATTTCAATCAGATACAATTTTCAGCTGGGACGATCAAACGATCCTTAATAAAAAATGCTTTATTTCGTGATAGAATACCCTGTACCTGTAACCAGTGTAATGAAGGTGTAATTCACGGAATTTTTCTATGCACAAATCAATGGATTTTAACGTCAATAGGCAGATCAATATTGGTGTTGAAGAGGAATTTGCGATCGAGTCAGCAACACTCGCGTCGATTAATTGGGCAAATTTCGTTCATTAAAAGAATTTATTTGATCACGGCCAAAAAAAAGATTTATTAAATAAAATTTGTTTGAAACATGCGTATTTAAAGAGATAGAGCACTTTATACTAATTATACTACTAGTACTAAAATTTGGAAATCGTTTTTGCAAATATTCATGAATCAATTGGCAATAAGTAATTCATTGATGGCGGATAATATTAATTTTTACAGATTCTTTTAAAGCTCGGCGGTTTTACAACCTATTGCAATAAGTTCCATTATCGTTCAGTTTTCTTCAAGAATAATCCGCAATTTTTGTGAACTTTCATTGCTTTGAGAATAATTATTTGAAAGACACTCCCTAAATTCACGGTGCAGATTCTCATAAGTCAATGAAAAATTAAAACTTTTTAGCCAGAGGTAAAATTCGAAAGTTTTTTTTTAATGATAGTTATGAACAATAATTTCAATGTCAGTCCATATCTAATCTTTTGAAGAAAAATATGATTCTTTTTGGGATTGGTAAAGAATTCTCAAAATTTAGCATTAATTTTACTAGTCCCAAAGGCTCCAATCCTTTATTATTATTATTATTATTATTATTATTATTATTATTATTATTATTATTATTATTAATATTATTACCACGTTTTAATTAACTTGTTTTTTTGTTTGTGTGGCTGGAATTTTGTATTTGTTTTTAAACTAACTTTCCGTTGAGCTAGAGACTTGAAATTTTGAACGTAGCTCGGAATTGGATGACAATGTAAGAAAATGTGATAAATAATTCGTAATTATGATTATAATTTTTTAAAATAATTTTATAATTTTCTCAATAATAACTATGATAGAAACGGTTACCACAGCAACGGTTACCACAGCAATGGTTACCATAGCAACGGTTACCATAGCAATGGTTATCATAGCAACAGTTACCATAGCAACGGTTACCACAGCAATGGTTACCATAGCAACGGTTACTATAGCAAATGTTACCATGGCAACGGCCATCATAGCAACGGTTAATACCATGGCAACGGTGATTATATTTAAACATTAAATACACAATACTAAAAAGGAGAAAATGAAATAATACGAATAAAAAAAATTTGTTTAATATTCCTCGTTTTTAAAGCGGACTAAAAAGTATAAAATTATTTCTCCAAGCTTCATGAAGAATAAAACGTTCACATACAGGTTTCTAACCTCTTACAGATTGTCCTGAAAATGTACAATAACAATTTTTCAGGACAATCTGTAAGAGGTTCGAAATCTGTATATGGTTTTATTCTTCATGCAGCTTAGAGAAATTATTTTATACTTTTCAATCCGTTTTAAAAACGTGGTATATTAAAATTTGTATTTATTTATATTATTTTTTTTAATTTTTACAAGTTGTTCGAAAATAAATTGACAAATCTTGAAACTCTCGTAGTCTATTGCTTCTTCCGTGATCAATTCAAATGCTTTTCAATATTTCCCCCACGGAAATTTATATATTTAAAATATATGCAAAATTGCGTATGAAATATATTCAAAATATAATAATTGTATATAAATGAATATATTTAAAATATATTTTTTTGGATAGATTTTGCCGCTTTTCGCATATGTACGTGTATCTTAAATGTATTTAAAATATATTTTAGATATATGTAAAATGTACGACACATACATACAATATATATATTTTATATATATGGTGCATACATCTGAAATATAGATTAAATATATGTTGCATGCCATATTCCAAATATAGTTGAAAAGTGGGCTGCATACATCCCGAATATGGGTTGAATATACAATACCCGTGTAGAAATTTCCGAAAAATCGGAAATTCTCTAGGAGAATCAAATACAAAAGTACGAGTTCATGAGAAGCCGGCAAGAACTCCTTATATGGCTTCATTTACGCCGGACTCCTGTTAATATTCCGTTCTCGCGCCCGCCTTTATAAGCATACTCGTCGCATCCTCCGTATGGGGGTTCAGCGGTTGCCGCTCTGCGACATCTCGCGGCGAGTCTGGAAACTATCGCGATGCTGCCTATAGTACGTTACGAACATGTGGCAGGCGCCCGATCGCTTGTTCTCGCGGGATAAACATTATAATGTAAATAATAATGAAAAGCATGAATACAATAAACTTAAATAATTAAATAAATATTATGTTAGTTAGTTATGCTACCATATATGTTGCATATATGGTAGCATATATTAGGAATATATATAGAATATATGGGAGATACATGTGAGTCACACCTATCTCTCATATACGTTGCAAATATATCAGCATATATTAAGAATGTATGCTAATATATATGCAACATATATGTGTGGATTAAAAATATAAGTACATATATTCGAAATATATCCACATATATTTTGCGTATATTAAAAATATATAAATTTCCGTGGGGGTTATTTCAATTATTTTTCTAAGTCCGACGCGAGAAAGTAATAATTTATCAAAGGGCTTAGTGCAATTTATTCTAGAATTGAAAAGTTTTATAATTATCGCTCCAGGGGTGTTTTATCTTTTTTTTAAGCATAAATTCAACGTGGAAATACGAATATACATCGCTATGGTGCACTGCACATGAATTTCCTTCCTCTCTTCCTCTCTCTCTTTCTTTCTCCCTTCCTCTCTCTTTCTCTTTATTGAACGATATATATATATTGTAATATCGCTATGCCCGAGTGCGTTTGACGTGAAACGACACGTGTGAGCCAACAATAAAGAGAGAAAATACATAAAACGAGTGCCGGCCTCTGTGAATCGACGTTGATTTTTTTTCCGTTTTACTCAACGTGAAGATGAACTTGCATAATATTTTTTTATTTATAGATTATTAATTTTTTCCCCGCTAGAGTGAAATTTCCTTGAACTTGAAAAGAAAAAGAGTATCTTTAGCATCGTCAAAAGGTCATTATTATTAAACATTGGCGAGGAATTGAGAGGAAAATGACAAAAAAAAAAATCGTTACTTTCGTTTATTCAACGGAATATTCAACCATCCAGTGAGAAAACTGAGACTCTTGTTTTAGCTACTGAATTTTTCCATCCCAGAGGAATAAAATGCATGTGCAATATTATATGCGGGCTTTTCCAGGCATATGGGGCATACGAAATGCGATTTTTTAAAAATCAATTTTCCAAATTCTTTCAATTTGCAAATAGTAGATATTGAGTAAAATTAAAATTCCATAAGCAGCCAAAAATTTGTCAAGCTCTTTCCAATTTACATTAAAGTTATTAAATTTAATATGAAAATAATTTTTAAATGATTTCAGTGAGTAAAATAGTTGGTATGAAATTTATAATTAGACAAATTTGAAATAATTTTAGTGATTACAACAATTTTTTTGTGATTTTTAAAATGATCACAATGAATTATGGATGTTCGAAAATTGATTCAAATATGGCTAAATTCGTTTATTTATTCGATTCTAATGAAAAGTTAGAGTCACAGAATTTGAGGCTATAGAAAATTTCACATTTATTACAAATTAACCATAAAAAAACGTTGAATTTCACGAGATAACTGTTGAAATAATTGAAAATATATCACTCTTATCTCGTCGAGCTTTCTGAATCGGCGAGCCGTGGAAATTTGAAAAAATGAGTAAATGCCTGAAAATTTAAACGTTCAGTCAATAAAAAAAATCGACAAAAGCATTTTTTCGCGAAACAAATTGAAGGAATTTCACCAATAATTGGTCAATAATTCTTTTGCATATTGGAAAACGTTTGTCAATTATCATGTTTTGGAGAAATATTTCAATTTTTGGATAAGTCGACGAATACGATTTCGACTTTAAGTTCATGTAAATTTCTTTGTTATCTCAGAAACATCCGCAACGTTTTACGAATTATCGCTATTCTCAGGATCAACCCATTAAAGTGATTAACTTTAACACCTTATAACCCCAATGTTGATTAACATTATTATTAACATTTTAACATTGACATGTTATCTAACATTGATGTTATCTAACATCAATGTAAATTTACATTGACATGTTATCTAACATCAATGTAAATTTACATTGACATGTTATCTAACATTACTGTTAGTTAACATCAACGGCTCAACGATTATTTTCCATAACGTGGAAATGCCCATATACATTGACTTAAAAATATAAGCGAAAATGCATTTACATATGTGCATGTATAATGTAGCGCAGTTTTTCATATACGTATCACGTATGGAAACCAAAATGGCAGCGCACATAGCTTTCAACAAGCATGGATATATATGAATTTACGCCCTCTCGTTTGCGAGTCAACGATATTATATAAAATATCGTTTATATGCATAATACTTTTACCCGGTACATGAATGCATATTCCATGCAACCCTCCGGGCTCGCAATATTCTTTTCGAATTGTTATGAGGGTGTTAGGATCATACAGTGCTAACCACAAACTAAATATACAAAAATATTCGAATAAAAAAATTAACGATAGTGGAGAAACTAATAGTGTTGCTTGTAAATAATAATAGTGCACAAAAAGCATTTTTTAAAAACGTTTTATAAAATAAGTGATCTCTTAGAATAATCCCATACGGAAATTTATATATTTAAAATATATGCAAAATTTCGTACGAAATATATTCAAAATATAATTACCGTATATAAATGAATATATTTAGAATATATTTTTTGTAGATGTGTAATATATTTATTTGAATAGGTTTTGCCGCTTTTCGTATATGTACGTATATCGTAAATGTATTTAAAATATATTTTAGATATATGTAAAATGTACGACACATACATACAATATATATATTTTATATATATGGTGCATACATCTGAAATATAGATTAAATATATATTGCATGTATTCCAAATATAGTTGAAAAGTGGGCTGCATACATTCCGAATATGGGTTGAATATGCGATACCCGTGTAGAAATTTCCGAAAAACCGAAAATTCTCTAGGAGAATCAAATACAAAAGTACGAGTTCATGAGAAGCCGGTAAGAACTCCTTATATTCGCCTCCATTTACGCCGGACTTCTGCTAATATTCCGTTCTCGCGCCCGCCTTTATAAGCATACTCGTCGCATCCTCCGTATGGGGGTTCAGCGGTTGCCGCTCTGCGACATCTCGCGGCGAGTCTGGAAACTATCGCGACGCTGCCTATACGTTACGAATATGTGGCAGGCGCCCGATCGCTTGTTCTCGCGGGATAAACATTGTAATGTAAGTAATAATGAAAAGTATGAATACAATAAACTTAAATAATTAAATAAATATTATGTTATTAGTTATGCTACCATATATGTTGCATATATGGTAGCATATATTAAGAATATATGTAGAATATATGGGAGATACATGTGAGTCACACCTATCTCTCATATATGTACATATATTCGAAATATATCCACATATATTTTGCGTATATTAAAAATATATAAATTTCCGTGGGGGATAAAATGTTGGAAAAATAAATTCGATTTTATTTCCAAATTTTGTTCAGGTGCCTCCGGTTCAGATTTTCAGATTTTTATTGTATAACGAAGTACGGGAATTTCAATCAGATAAAATTTTTGGCTGGGGCGGTAGGGTCAAAAGCATCCTTAATATGACTTTTAAAGTGTGTTCGCAAAATAATTTATATTGTCGCCTCTCACATCGGCGAATTAAAAAACTAATAAGTCGACAACGATGCATCATCGTATTTGCGAGATATTTTGGGCATAAATTTTATAAATTATTTATTTAAATTAAAGTATTTTTTTAAATAATATATTTCATAAAAAAGATTTTGTGGATAAAGATTTTGGCGCAGCGACTGCCTCAACAAAGATTCTATGAGAGGGTCATTTGACGCAGATGGACCGCTGCATCTGCCTCAATGTTGTCTCAGACACATCGCCTCGGGTGACCATTGATATATACTCTTTTGCGTCGAAATGAGAAATTTTATCCACTCTGTATCGCATTTGCTATGATAACTGAGAAAGCTCTTTCTCCTCTCTCAGGCTGCTTATATTGCGCATGTGTGTGCGCGTGTTAGGGGCTGCTATAGGGGTCGTTTTGGGACGCTGTATAACCGGTAGATAAATCTCAAATGCCACGAGACAGAAATCCGGTGGATAGTAGCGAGGTAAGAGATGGAGAGGGAAATAAGTATGTGTGAGAGAGAGCGAGAGAGAGAGAGAGAAAGAAAGTGAGTGAGAAACCATTGGACGGGAAGTTCGCGGGTCTGGTGAATAAATTCGCGTCCCGGTGATTCATCTCTCGTCGCGTGGTGTTCCGCATAGCAGCAGCAGCAGCAGTAGCAGCAGCCCTTCTTTGCATTCACTGTTCGCGAATACGAGCTCACCCCATATTCCCTTGCTCTATACTGGCTGCTGCCCGGGTGGTGAGCACACGGGGAAAGTGAGATCCCGCGCTCTCGCCCCAGAGTTTGGGGCCTATTCCCCCACGGAAATTTATATATTTTTAATATACGCAAAATATATGTGGATATATTTCGACTATATGTACATATATTTTTAATCCACACATATATGCAACATATAAGAGAGATAGGTGTGATTTACATATATCTCTCATATACTCTACATATATTCTTAATATATGCTACCATATATGCAACATACCGGGTGGTCCACGCAACATGTACACCTCTTTTACGGCTAAAATATGCTCTGCACAAAAAAATGTTGTGTACAAAAGTTACACCTATACAAAATATAAATACACTCCATAGTGCAGCCTTATAAACCATGTAACTTTTGTATATAACATTTTTTTGTGAAGAGCATATTTTAGCCGTAAAAGAGGTGTACACGTTGCGTGGACCACCCGGTATATGGTAACATGACTAACTAACTAACATAATATTTATTTAATTATTTAAGTTTATTGTGTTCACACTTTTAATTATTATTTACATTATAATGTTTATCCCGCGAGAACAAGCCATCGGGCGCCTGCCACATGTTCGTAACGTATAGGCACCGTCGCGATAGTTTCCAGACTCGCCGCGAGATGTCGCGGAGCGGCATCCGCTGATCCCCATACGGATGATGCGACGAGTATGCTTATAAAGGCGGGCGCGAGAACGGAATATTAACAGAAGTCCGGCGTAAGTGAAGCTATATAAGGAGTTTCTGCCGGCTTCTCATGAACTCGTACTTTTGTATTTGATTCTCCTAGAGAATTTCCGATTTTTCGGAAATTTCTACACGGGTATCGCATATTCAACCCATATTCGGGATGTATGCAGCCCATTTTTCAACTATATTTGGAATACATGCAACATATATTTAATCTATATTTCAGATGTATGCATCATATATATATAAAATATATATTGTATGTATGTGTCGTACATTTTACATATATCTAAAATATATTATATATATATCTGAAATATATTTTAAATACATTTAAAATATACGTACATATGCGAAAAACGGCAAAATCTATCCAAATCAATATATTACACATCTATAAAAAATATATTTTAAATACATTCATTTATATACGGTAATTATATTTTGAATATATTTCGTACACAATTTTGCATATATTTTAAATATATAAATTTCCGTGTGGGTCTTTGTCCTGGATGTGTGGGTGTGTGTGTGTGTGTGCGTGCGTATGCGTGCGTGTGCGTGTGTGCGTGCGCGTGTGTGAGTGTGTGTGCGTGTAAGTGTGTGTGTGTGTGTGTGTGTGTGTGTGCGCGTGCGTGCGGTAGCTCTCGATGACTGCACGGGAGTAGTATTCCATGGGCCAAGAGCGAAATTCTAGAAGCACTTTCCACGGGGAATGAGGAGGGAGGAAAAAAAACCTCGAGTGACTCTCCACGAGCGCGAGCGACTGAATCGCTGAGGCTAGAATTGAGCTGACTACGTGGATCAGCTCGTAAATATTTCAGGGCTTATTTACCATTTCCACGAACAAATTTCTGAGATAATTTCATATAAAAAAATAGATATGGAGATCATGAATTAAGTTTATCGATTTTTGTCTCAAGATTTTCTAACTTGTGTTAGAGTTTCGTAAAAAAAGGTAATCCTGATACGGAAACTTAGGGGTGGTTTGGTTATGGATAATACTAGTTTTTATTAACCGTTATTTGACACGCTGGGGTACAAAACGACCCATGCCTAAATTATCTTATATTTAAGTACCTAAATTTAAAAAAAATGGGACCTACAGCGACGTCTGTCATTAGTAAGATGATGCCATTACTCTTTGCAGCTTATAGCATCACTCTGAGACAGTGAGTTTTTATGTAGTAGCCATCGAAAGTGATGTCGCTTGTACACCCCTCACGAAAAAAACGACTTAGCTGTCGTAACAATACAATTAGTTGACTCAACCGACTATCTTTGTGCTCTAATGGTAGACTAACTAATTTTTTAGTTCGGCCAACCACGACTAAAATAGTTGTATTAACAATTGTGCCATGGTTTATTATAAATTTGTTTTTTTATATCTACACAATATTTTCAAACCTTTTAATCTTTGAATGTCGCTACACATATGAAGTTTACATTTTCGTAAAGCTTCGTCTTTTCTTCAAGAGAAGGTGAAAGAAAAAAGACCCTTTTTTTAATGGAAATCCTTTTCGGATTCAACCGTCGATGGATGAGTTTTGCCGCAAAGTATTAAATATCCATATTACAAAATAAGGATATCAAACATAAATGAGGAGAAAGTTCGTTTGTGCGAGAGAAAGCCACCTCCCGGATTTTTGGGGTACTGACAAATCTGCAGATATGATCATATAGTTGGCTACAGTACCCATCGTTGTCCATCCCTTTTGAATACTATTTCCTTAGTTAGACTGACTAATCAAGTCAGTTGTGTTGACTAATCGCGTCAACTAACTATGAATAGTAGATGGAACTAATGCTAGGTGGTTATTGTAACGAAGCAGAGAGTTACGGCAACCGAACCAACTAATAATCAGTTGGTTTTGACCCAACCAACCTTTTTTTCCATGCAGTGTGTGAATTAAGTAAGGCTGAGTGCGAAAATTGTGTGCGAGTTTTTATCCTGTTCTATAATTTACTACCAAAATTTTTTTTTCTCGTAGTGTTATATGTTAAGCAAACTCAGTTAAATTCTTAATCATTTTTGTCGAAAAATGAAAAAATTATGATTTTTTTGCCTGAAGTTATCAATTTTTCAGTTTTTTTGGATATTTAAATTTTTTAATAATATTCAACTTCGATATTTTACTATAAATCCTGTATAACTTTGGCAAGTAATCTCTGAAGAAGTTCTAATAAAATGTGCAAGTTAAAATATTAAATGGTATATTTCTTGTAAGAATTGTTATCGCTGAAGTACAAACGACCCCAGTGTGTCAAGTCCATACGTTATTCTGCAGAAGTCACGTAAGGGTTAAACAATTTTTTTTTTTAAATAAAAATGCAATTTCTCAAGGGTCGTACGAAATAGATTTTAACCCCTATTCCCAAAAAAGCAAACAATGCCAAAAATAAAAGAGAAAATTGATATTCCATTTAATTCCAACGACGCAAACTTCAACATGATTTCAGTCGAACGTTCGGAAGTCCAAGTCCTTGCTGATTTCGTCTGCCTCATACCTAAATCCAAATCAGAGTTTAGATGGAAACTTGAGCGAGGGCGATTGGGGAAGGGCGAATCGACACTACCGTGATCTCCTCCAAATTTCTCTCCTCATCCTCAGAAATCACGGAGAAGTTTCTCTCCTCAGTTTAGTTTGTTTCAACGTTGCACAAAGTCCACTTGCTTAGGTACTATTTTCCTGTTCTTCCCTTCCTGTATTCGTCAATTGCCACTAACGGGGCACTTCATGAGGAAGCTTATCTTTGGGAAGCTTCCACGGCAGATAGCCCTACATACCCTATATTTGGCCTCTTCTTCGTGGTCCACGAAAATGCACGGATACATCGAGTAACGTCCAACCACGAAAAGGAGTTGGTATCATGAGCTGACCTCGATCCTGGCGATGATAAGCCTCGTCATTCGCGACGAAAATCGCGATCACCTTTGTCAAAGTTGTACGACAATGTTGTTTTCGTCTTCAAACTGTCTTCGGCATCGATGAAATCGAACAGAATTATCTCGAGCAATTTCAACAACTTTTTGGGCCAATCGAGAGACAGAGTTCAATTAAGGAAAATCGTATTATCGAAGTTGACCTATCAATTTGTAGGGAAACGATTTGCCATTCCGCAGATTTTCGATCGAACTCTCAATGAGATATTTAATTCCTTAACCCTTTGCTCATAAATGTCAGAGGTTCAAAAGCATTTGAATTTTTATGTGGAACCCTTCTTCAGAAAAATTAAACGAACAGTTTGGTCATATCCTTTAAAATCAAAAGGTGCAGTAATTTCGTAAGTACTTCGATTACGAAATTTGCATTTGAGGGTCATGTTTTGGTTGCATTTTAACAGCCGGTGCGTGAAAATTCTAGGAAAGCCCTGACTTAAGTCGGGACCTCGTCAGGCTTGAACGTGGATGCCTTGTCAGGAATTGCCCTTACACCACCAGGTTGGGCCCCGACAGGGCAATGCCAAGGTTGCCAGGTCTATTTACAATATGGCTGACCTAAGGCAACCCGTTGAGGACCTTGTCGGGCTTAAACGTGGATGTCCTGTCATGAATTGCCATAACACCGCCAGGTTGGGCCCCGACATGGCAGTGCCAAGGTTTCCAGGCTCATTTACAATATGGCTGACATAAGGCAACCCGTTGAGGACCTTGTCGGGATTAAATATGGATGCCTTGTCATGAATTGCCACAACAACGTCAGGTTGGGCCGTGACAGGGTTTCCAGGCTTACTGACAATATGGTTGACCTAAGGCAACCCGTTGAGGACCTTGTCGGGCTTCGATCGGGCAACCCATATGTAAAGAAGTCGGTATAATTACAACAGAACCAAATCGGGCCCAAATAGGGCGAAAGTATCGGAACCCTAATTATTTCAAACATGGCAGTGACGAGGCAACCTTTTGAGGGCCTAATCGGGCTTCACGCGGAGTTAGTTCCGAGACTCGCCATGAGATGTCGCATACAACGTGCGCTCTCTCGCATACGTAATATGCAAATAGTATGCTTATATAGCCGAAGTGGGAGCACGGGTTGTATTCGACACCGCAGAGTCAGGCCTCTCAGGAGGTCATGCCTCGAGGGAAGTCATACCCGCAAGATTTCTACATAGAAATCCTCTGCTTTATACTATTTTTTTGTAAAAATTCTCTTGGAGCATTATTAATGATTACTATTAATAATAATAATAATATTTTTATTATTATTGAAATCATTCAATTTTAGAATCTACACGTATAGCGATACTACGTACGTACTAGGGCCCTGATAGGGCTTGACCATGGGCTTGTGTGGATTCGACATGGCAGACGTGAGGCGGTTGTAAAGGCCCTCATTTGGCAACCTTCCAAGGCCCTTGTCGAAAAAGCGTGACCGTCCATTCAGGGGCCCTATTGGGCATCCAGTTAAGGGCCCGAAGTAAGTTAGGGAAAACCGATCGGGGCCTAGTCGGGGCCTCAATCAAATTCACGCACGGGAGTGTAAAGTTTAGCATCATCTGGTTCAGTCGGGACTTAAAAATCTAATTGAACTTACCTATTTTATTTTCACTTTGTTGTTTGGTTTTTTGTACATGTTGCCTTGTTCCAAAGACTTCGGGATTCCATTAAACTTTTCCCTGTGTTCAATATCGAACGTTTGTTCAAAAGCGCATCCTCTCGAGGAGATTTTTCGATGTAAACAGTGTGGCGTTGGCACCGTTCACCTTCCTGAGAAGCGAGTAAATGAGATGTCGAAGGCGCGGTTAACGGTCGAGCGCTCTCGAAGATGGACCGATAATCGAATCGAATCTCTCTCTATCTCTCTCGCTTATCGATACGGTAAACATTGCCTACGAAGCCACACACCGAGACCGGATGAACACTTACTGATTACAATTCACTGAAATTCGAATATCGACGATGGAAGCCGTTTCCAATATGAGGAGTTCTTTGTCAACCGGGCCACTTTTTTTTTTACCCTCTCCATTTTTTTTTCAAAATCTGCCAGTTTGAAATATTAGTCAAAAGGAACGTCTGTGATTTTTTTTTAGATTTTTTTAGGCGTCCGTTCAGGATTTTCAATTTTTCATCACGAACACTGTATCTCAAAAAATATTTATCAAACAAAAAAAACATGAGGATAAGAACTTTTTTATTTTTTCCACTTTATCGAAAAAAATTAAAATCATAATTTTTCTGCATTGAAAAAATGGAAATTTGACAAAAAAATAAGAATAAAATTTTTTAAAACCTAATAACACACTTTCGATTTCGGTACAAATTTTACTGGATGCCTGTCATTGGTCTGCGAAAAAAATTTCAGAATGGTACTTGCAATGGTTACGATGAAAAAAAATAAAAGCCCTGCGAAATCTATGTGCGGTTATGAGATTTCGCAGGGTTTTTATTTTTTTTTCATCGTAACCATTGCAGGTGCCATTCTGAAATTATTTTCGCAGGCTCTTTACTCAATGGCAGTCATGAAAAAAAATAAAAACCCTGCGAAATCTTTGTGCGGTTATGAGATTTCGCAGGGTTTTTATTTTTTTCATGGTAGCCATTGCAGGTGCCATTCTGAAAATTTTTTCGCAGACTCTTTACCCAATGATAGACATCCTGTAAAATTTGTACCGAAATCGAAAGTGTGTTATTAGGTTTAAACCAAATTTATTCTCATTTTTTTGCCAAATTTGGTGGAAAAAATAAGTAAGTTTTTATTCTTATGTTTTTTTTGTTTGATGAATATTTTTTGAGATACAGTGTTCGTAATGAAAAATTGAAAATTGAAAATTGAAAGGGGCACGACGGCCCCCCTCTAAAAAATAATTAATTTTTTTTCTGATCTTAAGAAATTGTTTTCTATAAATCATAAATAATGTCATTGTATTTATTTGTTTAACATTAAACTATATAGATTAATTAAAAATTCGTTAAATAACGAATATCTTCTATATTTTTTGACTACTTTTTTTTAACCCAAATAAAATTTATTTTAATTTTTTGGATAATAGATAATTTTGTTTATTTTTTTAATTTTTCAATTTTGTAAATAATATTTTTTTTTCCAATGTTTTGATGGTCCATTTTACCCCGGATGTAGTGCATCTGCCTAAAAATGAGTAAATACATTAAATTCATCATAATTTGAAGAAAAAAAAAAATTTCTGATCAAATTTTTTAGGGTGGTCCATTATGCCCTAGGTATCGCGGATCGGCTTAAAAATGAGTCAATACATCAAATATATGATAAATTAACAAGAAACCAGAAGTTTTTTTTTACTAGGGGACAAGGGTTGTCAGCACTGAATTTTGAAAGAAACCCTCGGGCGGTTAAGTTGAAAAAAAAACATTTTTTGAAAATTCTTATCAATGCTCTAATTATCATATTTTTATCAATTGAACTCAATTTTTTGCGGAAATCCAATGAGTGAAAATTAAGCGTTTAATGAATGGAGATGAAAAAAAAATACGTTAAATTTGAAAAAAAATGAAAAGATTTATCCCTACGCCGATGGAGGAATCGTCGCTCGGTTAAGGCACGAACATATTTCGACGCTTCTCTGGATCTTCCATCTTGGATTCTGCAGTGATTTCGTCCCGAGTGGGAAATTGGAAAAGTTTTAGAATTTTTTTTATTTCCTAAACGACGATTGATCGAGCACCGAGAGTAGATATATATACATATATCTTCGGGGAAGAAATAGTTGGTGAAATAGTTCGAGAGACACGTGAAATGTGAGTCGAAGAAATAAAAAATAAAAAAAATACAGTAAAAGTTCATTGAGTAGATTGACGATTGGAAATTGTGGATAGGGATCAATCGAGGCGTATCCTTCGAGTTTTTTTTTTGAATCGATACGAAATAATAAAAGTATTGAAAAAAAATGAAAAATTCAAATTTCATTATTTTAAAAAATTATATGTTTAAATATAATATTAAAATGTTAAGAAATATTCGTAAATCTTTCGTTTTTTTATTCGTAAATAGGAGGAGAAATCTCATTTTTCCTCCTATCGCGCTCTTTTATGAAATAAAAAAATAATCCCATCTAGTGGCTTTTAAATTGCCACCCCGAGCTTTAATGCACCAAAAAAAAATTCCTCGTTCTACCGTTTTCCCTTGCTAGCTTAGAGAGAAGGGTGGGGGGCAGGCCCAAACTATACCGTAAATAATTGTACACTAGTAGGCTATAAGTTCCCTAAGTGCCGATAGTTGAGTCCGTAAACAGCTGTTGTGAGAGCCAGATGAAAACACTCTTGGGTCACCAGTGACCCACCGTTACCACTCGCGTTGACTGAAAGTGTAAGCTAAGTAAATTTTTTTTTCCAAATTCTAATGTTTTTTTCATCATGATTCGATGTTTTTTTAATTATGAATCGATGAATTGAACTTACCTGAGAATTTTTCAACATAAATTTTAATGGAAATTCGCATTGCTGAATTTTTTCTCCCCAAATTTTTATGTTTATCAACTATAAATGGATTAAAAGTTGACCGAAAGTTTTTTAACGTGAATTTTAATAGAAATTTGAATTTTTTTACGTTTTCATTAGATCACAGGTACAAGTTATGTCTTGATTGCGCATCATAAGTTGGGCTCAGCATTGCCATCATTTTTTATTTTTATATTCCCTTCATTTTTGAGTCCACTTTGATAATTGATGTCATTCTGATTAATAAAATATAAGACAATTTCTACTTTATTGGAAATTGAACCTCTTTATGTACTTTGAAAAAACTCGATTTTCAGGCTCAAAACTTAAGCATTTCTTTTATTTATACAGAATCTCAATATTTTTTTCTTTAAAGTACCATTTCTAAGCTTCAATCTCCCGTTTCAAGTTAAAAAAAAAATTAATTACATCCAAAGTTATGTTTTTTTTAAACAAAATGGTGCATTCTTCACGGTTTCCTTTATTTATATCATTATATTGTTTAAACAAATGATCGAATCAGCAATATAGTGATTGATCCTTATTCTAGGATAGTTGATGAGATTTCATGAATTTCGAGCAATTTTTTAGAGCACTTCAAAGCACTCTTTAAAGCGCCAGGCACGAGTGACCCCCCGTTACCATTTAAAGGTGCCGAAAAACACGTTACCATTTAAGGGTTAAATACATCTCCTTGAGAACAAGCAATTCGGATGGTCTTCATTTATTCCACAATTGTTCGTCAAAATAAATTATAGATACTTTTAAGAGCATACTCTTTTTACATAAATGTTGGTGTTAAGAGGAGGCTAAATACCATTTTTATTCAATCCCTACATTATCGACGTGTCATCTTCGCCCAGTCTTTCTCCGACAACCGTGGATAAAAATTAATTACATTTTGACAATTAAGAGGGGGATAAATTAATTAACAATTAATTGTCAATTGAGAGGCTAAAATGCGTTACAGCTAATGCCAACGAACTCATTCGAGCCCCCTAAATATTATAGGTTACTCGTCAGAATCCATGGTGCTGCTCTCACTCGCATGTCTGCGAACTACATTTCGCCATTTAGTTTTTCAATAAAACTACAATTTATCGATATTTATCTCTTGATGTGCTATCCCAACGTACGGTATGTCCTTTTGATAAAATAATGTCGAAAACGTCTCGATATTTGTATCACGGCGTTCTTCATGGAGCCTCACTCTTGGTTTTACCCGAAATGCAGTAAAAGTTTAATAATTTACGTTTTTCAATCACAGTTTCTTGGTGGTAAATGAATCTGTAATTTTTTTTTTGTTTTTCGAAAAATTTTAGTGAGGCTCCATTCCTGCCATTGTTCAGATGATGTTGTTAAAATTTCATTCAATTCCATCCATTTGTATAAGACCAAGTTTGGATGGATTTTTTTCGAAGACAATTTGGAAAAAAATAGAGCTGCGTGTGTAATTACCAGAAGTGGACGACCCCACTTTTCGTTTTTTATTTCATCAAACTATCTCCGAGAAAAATGAGTATAAAATTGTTTGAGGTTATCTTGACCTTCCTACGACCTCAGCTCACACTCGCTCTCACACAATTCCCATAGGGCTATCTCTCTCACTCTCACAAGTGCGAAAAGCGGGAGAGGGGAGCCTTCTGTGGGTTCTATGTAGAAACGGAGCGTGGTGAATAAGTGGGATCCCAGAATTCCGGGTAATGGCTCTAGCAGAGTGCTACCCCCACTCTCCGCGAGCGCCCTCAGTCGATTTGTGGAATAAAGAAGAAGCTTGTCTCGCTTGCTTTCCCAGGCGCTTGACCTTTTGCAATGACGGACGCAAACGTTGCAAACGCATTTACACGAAAAAAAACATACAATTAATATGTAAGGTATTATGGTTGACTTCAATGTAAAGAGACTCTGCAGTTTTGTGTTCTGCAGCCTCTCGACATATTTTTAAGCGACCATTTCTATTGGAATGGAGGAGGTAGGAGCATTCTCCTACCTCCTCCAAATTCCAATAGAATTCTAAAAATTTTACCACCATGATCGATTTTTTCAAAACTGAAAACGGAAGCATCTAGGTCAATATATCAACTGTGTTAAAAAAATTTATCCAGTATCTTGGGTATTGATTAAAGTACAATGTGCATTTTTCAAAAATGAAATTGCATATTTTCTATTTTCAAGTAGTATAAAATTATGTAAAAATTATGCAAATTATGTAAAAAAAAAAACAAATCTAATTTTTTATCTTCATGACCGGTAACCTCCTTATGGGGGTCTTCTTTCAATTTCCAGGTTTTGAAATTCGGGCTTGACAAAGTGAGTGTTCGTCTTTTTTTTTGATAAAAGGGATATCGTAAATTTAACCGCTGTAATATAGAGAGGTGGGCAGAGGTTTGACAGCAATATGTCGTAATGAACTCCAATGTTTACTGGCACATATTACGAGACCCCGTTCAAATGTTAAATGAATCGTTAATTATGCCGCCTGTTTACCAATAATAAACCGTATCAATGGACCAAAATCTATCGAGGACACAATATGCACTGGCCATAATTCTCATACATGCACAGTCTCATCACTTCCTCTCTCTCTCTCTCTCTCTCTCTCTTTCCCCCCCCCTCCCCCCCCTCTCTCTCTCTCTCTCTCTCTCTCTCTCTCTCTCTCTCTCTCTCTCTCTCTCTCTCTCTCTCTCTCTCTCTCTCTCTCTCTCTCTCTCTCTCTCTCTCTCTCTCTCTCTCTCTCTCTCTCTCTCTCTCTC
The DNA here is from genome assembly GCA_946863875.1 of Alloplasta piceator. Classification (NCBI taxonomy): domain Eukaryota; kingdom Metazoa; phylum Arthropoda; class Insecta; order Hymenoptera; family Ichneumonidae; genus Alloplasta; species Alloplasta piceator. Next base: position 13,338,820 of record OX333078.1, read on the forward strand.
TCGCTTTCTCTCGTTCTCATTCTCTCGCATTTTCCCGAGTACGAGAGGGAAGAAAGGGGAAGGGCTGCAGCAGTAGTGCAGCAGCGAAATCACCAGACGCACCTGTTGCATCGCACAGAGAATTCGCGGAATCTACCACGACAAAGTCCGTGGGCTACTCCGCCATTGCTAAGACTCCATTTACTTTTTTGTGAAATCATTTTTTTATCATTCACATATCGTCTCTATATACATACAAGGGTACATAAGGATGCTTAAGGGTTGATGTATAAGGATTTATAAGGTTTGATAAATCTTTGATTACTTGACCCATCCGTTGTTTAATTAGTAATTGGAATATGAATTTTCAGACACTTAAGAATGTCGCAATTAATTCAATACCAAATTTTTTAAATTTTTTTATTTAATATTTATGGACCAATCGACAATATCTATATAATCGCTTTGCGACGCAGCATGCATTCTTGATGATGAAAAATATTAATTGGAATAAATGTTTTGAAACATCGATTGTTTGACAACATATTTCTTATGCAAGTTGGAACTCGCATCCGTTTACTAATGCCAAGTCTTTAAGTAGGATAAAAAAATTTTAATATCGTGTTTTTCGTATTCAACAGTTCTCTGATATTTTATATAGTTTTTTTTTTAACGAATTTTAAATTTTATAAATTCAAATTTAATAAATTTGATTTAATAAATTCAATGTAATTAATTTAATTTAATAAAATTAATAAATTTAATTGAATTAATTTAATCAATTTAATTAATTTAATTAATTTATGAAATCCAAAATTCGTTCAAAAAACTCTATATAATATATCAGAGAACTGTTGAATACGACAAACACGATATATAAGTACGACAAACACGATATGTCGTAATTCGAAAGTAAAAATTCTTATTTGGAAAAAAAATGATGAAATTCAAATTTTAGTTCTTTCCAAATATTTGCATACGTCAAATGGTTTATCAGATATTTAAGTGGCTGGATAAAATGGTTCGATGATGAAGTTCCGGTCGATCGAATCGTGTCTAACGAAAGTTCCTTCCTCGAAATGGCTAATCGAAAACGGGAGTGATACGGGATCGAGGGTTGTACATGAGAAGGATTGAGACGACACTTTGGCCGAGTCAATTAAACGAATCTCATGCACACATTTATCCCATGGATTGGAAACCCCAAAGCCGAGATCGCGTCCCGGGCAGTAGGATTTTGCGACTTGATTCCCTCCGAGAAAGTTTTGGACCTTGCGCACACGTGTGATGGTTGGTAAAAGCCGATCTGTGTGTCTGTGTGCGAGTGTATATACGCATTCGATAGTTTTTGCTTATCCCAAAGTCTCAGTTATATACCGGTCTTCCTGGTGGCTCATGGCAGTTTCAGTGACTAACTTGAATCCCCCCAGTTTTTTGTCATGCATTCGGTCGTGTTCATTAGAGAAGTTTCGAGCTCATCAAGGCGACCAGTTTCATCATTAGGAACTTCCATACATTCGGAAAAATGATGACTTCAAAATTGCGAAAAAATTGTAAGAAATGTGCTATCTGTAGATCCAGAATATTTCACATGGCAACGTCTCAATCTCATTCTGAACGAAATTACACTAGTGCAAAAAATTAAAGGATCAAAAAATTTTCCCAAATTTTTAGTGGTTTTTAACATTGCTGTATCTCGGTGAAAAATGGTCGTATCGAGGTCTAAAAAGAAGCATTTTCAAGCTTGAAGTTTCTAGTTTTCAGATCTTTTAGCAAAAAAAATTTCGAAGCTAATTTCGAAGGTAATTTTTTTCAAAAATTGGATTGCTTGAAACAAAAAAACCGTTCGATAGATCGAATTGAAACTTTACAGGGATTTTGTGGGTATATTGAGCTGTAAAAGTCACGTTTAACATTAGTCGTTTTGTCAATATTTTTAATTTGGCCGTTGATTTTCTAAAAAACCATAAATAGCCCTTTTTCTCCTGTTTTTTCAAATTCATGGCAAGGATGGAAAACATTTTTTCTTTAAAAAAACTATTGATTTTTTGATCCTTTAATTTTTTCCACTAGTGTATGATATTTTGAGAAGCTCCGGTATTTTATAATTGGGGTAATTATTTTTTGCTGAATTTTTCTAATTGCTGCTACCACCTTTCAATTGTGATTGCCATTTACAAATGGAGGATCAAGATTTTTTGGTTTTTCATGAAGATGATAGTTTCTGCTTTTTTGGTTTAACTCCTAAGTCTCCGGTCAAAGTCTCAAACGAATATACTTTTTCCAATGGAACAGAGCAAAAGCAAGGTTTTCCAATAATCATGCCTCTTGTTCAGACCATGGATTCAACTTTACAATTCACAATTCAAATAATCAACACAATAGAAAAAAAAGTAATATTAATATTAGTTTAAACCCTTTGTAAACGGTTTTTTGGCACCCGCCGTCTGTAAACCTGGGTCGTTCGCGTCCGACCGTTTTTTGTGGGGTCAATGAACTCGAAAAAAATTTCATAAAATTTGAGCTACTGTTCGAAATCCTTAATTTGATGTACCAACCATAACATTTGTGAAAAATTATTTTTACATATATTTTTTATTAACAAAATGTAGCAACTTCGCAAAGAATCAGAAGTTTGCTTAAAAAATCATAACTTTTCGAAAAATTGAGATACACCTTGATGTACTTTACGGCAAATTGAAGTTGAATCATACAGCTTTGAAGAGAAAATATTAGATTTTATTCATGTAATATTAAACGTTTAAGGGCAGGCTAAACACCCTCCCCCCGCATTTTCGCTCTTGTGAGTGCGAGAGAGAGCGCCTATAGGGGTCCTGTGAGAGCGAGAGAAAGGGTCTTTAGCCTGGCCTTAAGTTCGGTGGGTAAAATGGACAATCAGTAATGTATTGATATGAACGCATGTTATCATCGAAAAATATTTTTTTCTTATAAACTGTATTATTTTCAACTTATAATTATTAATTCTGACGATGTTCCATTTAGTACTGATACTAAGAAAAATATAAGTAATTTAGAAAAAAACATCTAATTCTGTAGCTTCATTACACCAAAAAACACGTTAAAATTAAAAAAAATTCGCTTACCTGTGATTTTTGGCAAACGCCGTCTGTAAACGTGGGTCATTTATGTCCAACCCAAATTTTGTCCGCTCGCTGTGATGGTTCAATGGCAGCCGGGGCTTTGCATTTTCGGTGTCAAGTCTCTCTCCTATGTAAGTTTTTTTAGATGGGGGTAGCAGGTCCCACCGCTTGCTCATTCAGAAGTAATCGGCGGAAACAATTCTAGATAGGACAAAAATGACCCAGGTTTATAGATGGTTAACAATCAATTTAATACAACAAAATATTAATATTAGGTGTAAGAATGAGGTTCTTACTGGATTTTCGCATTTTTGGATCTCAAAATGCATTAACTACTGACCAAACGTCAATGAAATAAAATTAATATCAAACCATTCGCGTTCTTATTAAAAACGAAAAAAATCATGTACTGCCAAGGTCCGCTGTCTCTGGAGAACCGGTTTTGTGATGTACAAGAGTATGGACCTTATAGTTACCAGCTATTATGAGTTTGAGTCCGAATTAAGAGTTTGAAAATATGCTCATTATGGTTAATGGGCGTTGAAAGTATTATTAAAACGATTTTTTAAATAGTTTAACAAATAAGGGATCATGAAGCAAGCCCTACGAGGCTGAAGTTTGCGGTTATCGATGCTTCGACTGAACGAAAATCTTCGTGGGGTCGTTGGTTTCTCGGCGTCTCAATTTAATCCAAGTCACTTGGCTTCTGCGCGACACATCGAATCGCTGAAGGAAACGGGAGAGACTTACCAGCCCACATTACATCAACCCTGAAGCCTTGAGAATCATTTGGTTTTCCAGGAAAGCGATGTATCGAGAGACAAAGTTTAATCATGGATATTCATCTATTCCAACTCTCGATGAACGCGCGTAACGACGTTAAGCTTGACTATACATATGTAAAAGCTGATCCGGAAATCCTCCACTAGGTCTTCGTCTTCTCATTGCCACGTCGTTGTCGTCACGATTCCCCACTCACACATACCCTTATCTACAAACCCTGTTTTTGTAACCACCAGCGTACCTAAAACTCTCGTAGTCGTCGTCGGTCCTGACATCCGGATGGAAATTCCTTGGCGTCTCGTAACCCGCAACTGTCGCACTGTTTCACACAGATGCGTTTATATCCGTATGTGTGTATACAGAGAAGTGTGGTTGAGTGTCTTTTGAAATCCCAGAAATTCCGTGATACTTAGCAAAAGCTGAATGAAGTCCCGGCGTGACACCCTGGAGCTTTGGTTTGGGGACCGAGGTCGGTGGATCTTGCAGAGGCGACTTCAGCGAGAGAAAGTAGCGAGAAACTATCATCAACGACTGCGCAGTCACTGTGGTTAACGGCAGAGGTCAAAATTGAGGATACAAGTATGAAATAAGACTGAAATAGTGGTAACCTGACTGAGATAGTATAATCGGTTGGATACGACGAATTAACGAGAAGCCCACTTGACGGCAACGAGAGTTTGAAGCGGCTGATTTGCCTCGCGGCCATCAAGTTTCGTCGTCTTCGAAGTTACCTCCTTGATTGGCATTGGGTTTCTCGTCCCGCTCTAACCAAGCACCAAAAGTAACTCCTACTGTTATTCAGCTGAAATTTTTCTTCTGTAGTGTTCTTCACCTTGCGACATGATTCAAATGGATTACCTTTAGTTCCGGCATTGATCATTTGGGTTTTTTTCGTCCCACTCTAACCAACCCCCAAACGTAACTCCTACTGTTAGTCAACTGAACTCTTTCCTTTGTAGTGTTCTTGACCTTGCGACATGATTCAAATGTATCACCCTTAGTTCAGGCATTGATCGTTTGGGTTTCTCGTCCCGCTCTAACCAACCCCCAAAAGTAAATCATACTGTTATTCAGCTGAACCCTTTCCCTTGTAGTGTCCTTCACCTTGCGATATGATTCAAATGGATTACCCTTAGTTCAGGTATTGAACGTTTGGATTTCTCGTCCCGCTCTAACCAATCCCCAAAAGTAACTTCTACTGTTATTCAGCTAAACTCTTTTCTTTGTTGTGACCTCTACCTTGTGACATGATTCAAATGGATTACCCTTAATTCAGGCATTGATCGTTTGGGTTTCTCGTCCCGCTCTATATAACCAACCCCAAAAGGCAACTCCTACTGTTATTTAGCTGAACTCTTGTCTTTGTAGTGTCCTTCACCTTGCGACATGATTCAAATGGATCACCCTTAGTTCAGGCATTGATCGTGTGGGTTTCTCGTTCCACTCTAACCAACCCCCAAAAGTAACTCCTACTGTTATTCAGCTGAACTCTTTCTTTTGTAGTGTCCTTCACCTTGCGACATGATTCAAATGGATTACCCTTAGTTCAGGCATTGAACGTTTGGGTTTCTCGTTCCACTCCAACCAACCCCCAAAATTAACTCCTACTGTTATTCAGCTGAACTCTTTCTTTTGTAGTGTCCTTCACCTTGCGACATGATTCGAATGGATTACCCTTAGTTCAGGCATTGAACGTTTGGGTTTCTCGCCCTGCTCTAACCAACCCCCAAAAGTAACTTCTACTGTTATTCAGCTAAACTCTTTTCTTTGTTGTGTCCTCTACGTTGTGACATGATTCAAATGGATTACCCTTAGTTCAGGCATTTAACGTTTGGGTTTCTCGTCCCGCTCTAACCAACCTTCAAAAGTGACTCCTACTGTTATCCAGCTGAACTCTTTTCTTTGTGGTGTCCTTCACCTTGAGACATGATTCAAATGGATTACCCTTAGTTCAGTCATTGATAGTTAAAAAGTACTGTCGCAGTCTGATTAATTCAAATGGAAGATCAGGTACACGAAAGAACGCGACAGAAATTTGCCTTCGATTAGTTGCCCATGAGATTGGCCAAGTTCAAGACTATTTGGGGACGCGGTACAAGGGTACTGTGGTACAAGGGTAGTAATAGCGGAACTGATCGGAATTATGGAGATGGAACTCTGGCCACTTGGAAATGAATTGGCCCGTACATACTATATATATATTTATGTGCAAAGCGAGAGTGGAAGAGAATTTCAGTGCATCGGACTTGGAAGTTTGTCTGGCTGAAACTAGGAACGCGATTCATCGAGAGCGTTGGTATACGTGGGCGAAAGACTGGATCCTGTTGAAGCGAGGCACCGAGAAACAGCAAAAGCTAGTTTGTAGATATAACGAGGATTCTGCATTGGTGAGGTGAAACTTGTGTATATATGCATATATAGATATAGGTCATTCCATGTCAAGTGGAACAATAGTTTTAATCGTCTCCTTCTAATTTTGATCAAATTTGGTCAGAAGTTTTCTTTTATCATAAAAGTAAAAAATCAAATAATTTTTCATAAAAAATTCAAAATTCCACCATTTTTTCAATTTTTCAAGTTTATTTTTAAATATCTCGAAAACTATTATAGTTACGAAAATATCGTTCTGGGTTCGTCTTAGAGAGTATACTTGGGGCTAAGGAAAAAAAATATTCCGACAACATTTTTTGAAAAATGATGAATTTGGAGGATTTTGGTTTTTTGAAAATCGTAAAAATCCAGCATCAACATTAAATTTTTGGTTCAATTTTTTTAATATAAATACCTTTTATCGATCGTAAAAGATCCTGAAATATTCAGAAAATTTAATGTTGATCGTGGACTTTCACGATTTTTGAAAAACCAAATTCTTCATTTTTTAAAGAAAATTTTTCGAAATATTTTTCTTTTCATAGCCCCAAGTATACTCTTTAAGACGAACCCCGAACTTCCAATTTGAAAAATTGAAAAAGCGGTGAAATTTTGAATTTTTTCATAACTTTCGAAAAAAAGAAATAATTTTTTTTTTCCTTTGGTTGAACTTCATTTTATGATTAAAGAAAACTTCTGACAAAAATGAATCGAAATTAAAAGGGGTCGATTTCAACTATTGGTCGATTTGACATAGAATGACCCACATCTACGTATAAACTCACTCGTGAAACTTCTGATGCCGAAGCCACTATTTCCTAGATACATATAACTACACTGTTGTCGAGTTCAACGGAATATATTACGTTTTGACGTTTGTACGCGGAAACCGATGCACCGCATCAGGAACTTGGCAAATATACAACTGAAGCATGCACTAAGGGCTCCCACGAGAGTTAAGCTATCGAAAAAAATGCAATCATTCACTTGATAACACACTTTTCACCCGTTTCGATGAAAACCATGTAAATGTCCGTTGAAAACTGCGGATTGAATGTGAAAATCCGATATGTGCTTTTGTGCTCGATCCGAAGATAGCGAAATCCTTCCATCGCAATGCTAAAACAATTTTTGCAAACGATTCAGTTTTTTTCTTTACTCGAAGGTTTTCCAGTCAGATTTTCCAGCTTTAACTCTTTACCTTTGATATGTTTTAAGGGTAAACACCCAGTGAACACGGTAAAGTTGCAGCAATTTATATTGCAAGATAATGTAACAAGTCATAACTGTTATATAACTGCAATGTTGGAGTGTAATATTACATTAATGTATCTGTTATATTGCAGTTACATAAATGGTAATATATTTTCAACATAACCGTAATATTGCATGTACACAACAGGAATATTGGAGTGATACCCCGTTAACGTTACATAAATATCACCAAAGGTAACCTCACATTATTACAAGCATGTTACGTAAACGTTACAGTCTTGTTACATTACTGTAATGTTACTACGTTATACTCCATTAACATCACATAAATATCACCAAAGGTACAGTAACTTTGTTACAAGTATGTTATGTAAACGTTACAGAGTCATGTTACAGTCATGTTACAGAGTGACGTTACTATAAGGTCACTTCGTTACACCCCATTATACTTACATAAATATCACGGAAGGTACACTCACATTGTTACAAGCATTTTATGTAGACGTTACGGAGTAACGTTACATTACTCTAATATCACTTCGTTACACCTCATTGGCCTTACATAAATATATAACCAAAGTTAGAGTCACACCGTTACAAGCATGTTACGCAACGGCTATAAAACTTTTTTACATTACTGTAATGTAAAAAAGTTACATACCAGCTATGTATCACAAGAATAACATTGTAAGGTACTGGATTGTCCAGTAATGTGAGAGACAATTGAGCAAAGACTTTCAACATTACTGGACTGGTTTCAGTACTTTTTACCGTTATTGCATACAGTAAAAATTACGGTCTAGTGAAAATTACTGGAGTGCTACAGTAGTTATTACTATCCAGTCCAGTAATATGCACTGTTCAGTCCATGAAAAATCTGTGATACCGTACCAGTGATTATTACTGGAATGGGACAGTAAATTGTACTGATTATTCGACTAAGTGTTATTTCCTGTTTAATATTCATGGAGTACTCCAGTGATTCCTGGATTTGCAACTACGAATGCCGTGTTACTGGACTAATCCATGAATTACAGGACTAATTATTTAATAATTATTAATTATTAATTAATAATAACTGGACTTTTTTCGTACAGTTTTGAGTGCCCGTTGTTGTAAGATGACCAATGTTGATCGCGCGGAAAAAAGACATGTAATATTTCAACATGTTTCGAGGTACTTTTAAAAATAGTTACATGTGAAAATCCTGACAACGTGGCGAATATACTTAGCTGTTGCCCCAGAACACATGTTTCTCATCATTTCATGAGGAGAAAAACAGTGATTATTCATGGATAATTCAGTAGTACGGCATCCCTAGCTACAAATTCAGAGAAATTTCATGTGGTGCTGCCCTCGAGAAATTACTGGAGTACCCCATGAATTCTAAATGGAAAATGACCCGTTGTCGAATGACCATCAGCACAAGTTACTGTGTCAGTTCAGTACGGTATAATCAATTATTCAAGACCTAGTAGAGTCCAACTACAATATAAATGAAGAGTCAGAAATTTGTAATAAAATAGTACATTGCGATACGAGTGAGGTAAATCGAACATTATACGCTGCGACAGGTTTCGAGCCGCAGCGTATAATGTTCGATTTGCCTCACGAGTATCGCATACTATTTTTTGTAAGAAGTGTATCCATAATGCAGAAATGAAGAAAAGGAAACCGCAATGGGGTCCAGGGGCGGAGCCCCGGTGGGGTCAAGGGGCGAAGCCCCTGCGGGGGGTTCGAAATAAAAAAAACAATTATTTAAATGTATTATAGTATTTTTCTCTCCTATTGACACTTATAATGAACACTTTTTCTTCCATAATTCGTAATGAAGAATGAAAAACAAACTCGAACTCCTGAATCATTTATAAGCAATTGTGCCGCTCTCTTTATTCTCGCGATCGGACATTTTGAGGTTATTGCGATGTTTCGCTATCGTCGTAATTTGACACGTCGCGCTCGTTGCGAGGCTCAGGTGGCGCCGCGCTACGGTTGTTATCGGCGGTAGAGTGCGTGAAGTACTAATGGTATGAATGAAAGTGTGTGTAAAATACTATCAGTGCGTAAAATACGCTCAGACCTACATTATTTCACACCTTGCTGTAATGCTCTATTTCACGCATATTTTCAAGGCACGTAAAGACGCACATTATATACACGTGTTACAAAAAATAATAATATAAATGAATTATATATATTCATATGCGGTATTCCACACCGATTCGATTTTGTCCTCCATTTTTTTGGATTTTGTAGTACTTCTGAAAAGTACTCAGGACTTTTTTCAGATTTTTTTGGAGCGATGATAATTTTATAACTAAATGTACGTGTAAGCCCAAAATAGGAAATCTGAAAAAATTCGCAAAAATTTCTTTTTTTATATGAAAAATTTCAAGCCTTGAGCCAAAGTGGACAGGGGTTTCCTGCTGTTGATAACAAGCTTTTTCGAAAAAAAGAAGATACCTGAACTGAATGGGCCGTTATCCAAACATTTTCCTATGGATTGAAGGTGTTTAGAAAATGTTTGGTTTTTCACCAAGTTTTTCTGCTCGATTCTCTTCCATATTACTACACAATCCAGTACTTCCTCATATCATCCAGTCATTATTCTCGTTATGGGTGCATAAAGTGTCACTATTTTCTTCCCACACATCACAAAAGTCAGAAATACTTCCTCGCGAACTCTTTTTCAAGACTACTTCTAGAGCGACACGTATGATATCTCGCAGGCGTTAGTCCGAAGAAGTCTGAAATAAGAATTACTTAAGAAGAGTGTAGAAAGGTCAACATAACCTCAACAATTTTTTAACGCATTTTTCTCGGAGATGGCTTGATCAAATGTAAAAAGATTAGTGGGGTCGCCTGCATAATTAATGTGTACAGGTGGCCCCACTATATTCTTTTTTTATTCCATCAAACCATCCCCGAGAAAAATGTGTTAAAAGTTTTAGCTCTATCTCTCTCGCTCTCAGGAGAGCGGAAAGACGGGGGAGGGGTTTTACCCTCCCCTTAAGAGATCTTCGGAACGAATATTAAAAAGTTATTAGAAATCGCATATCCAGATGAACTACGTGATAATATTTGTTCGGATTCATATCGGAACCGTTTTAATTCTGGGATTTCACCACTGATATATCATATAAGTAAAGAGAATTCATAAGTAGTCGGTAGCATAATAGGTAGCGTGTTAGGTTCGTAAGTAGGATAGATAGGCAGGTCGCAGGTTCGAATCCTCGTGGAGGCAGATGAAATTGAAATGATGAAATTGAATTTGTTTCTAATTTTTTTTTGATACGGTCGGTTCAGTAACTATGTAAATAAATAAAAACACGTATTAAAAATTTTTGCAAACGATAGAAATGAGAAAAAAAATAATTTTTAATAATTTTAAAGGAACCCTTAAAAAGTTATCTTGACGATGTCTTGTGAAGAAATCTCGAAATAGTAGTCTTTACGATATCTTTTTTGAGAAGTCTGAAAAAGTTATCTTCAAGACAACTTTTCACAGATATCAAAATCATTCCTCAAAGTGGTGCATTCGACTTATTTCGGAACTCATTAAGATGTCTTTCGGAAAATGTATTCGGATGTCCACATCTTACATAAGAAATCTACAACGATTCTTTCAGACGTCATATTGCTGTGTGGGTCGTTATCCGTGCGTCAAATGCAAAGTAAGCTCCAATCCAGATGTAAACTTTCGGCCTATTGATCTTGCATTGGAGAATCTAACATTCAAAAAGCATGGGAAACTAATTCGTATGGAAAGGTGACTACTCCAGGTTTTACAGTGCTCTATTTTACACTGAATACCTTTGTCATTTAATTTCAATGTAGATTACAGCGGCTTGCAAACTTGGTAGGTTTGTACATGAAGAACTTTCTTACTCGTCGAATACGTGAAACCTTTGTGCAATTGCACCAACGTGAGTTGATCGCTCTTCTTTTCACTAATCTAATTGAATAACTTCAAGAGTAGGTACACTTCAATCGTACAACATGCGATTCAACCTAAAGCATTAATCTCGGGATTGAGATGGTAATTCGAGAATTTTGAAAGTTACGTTACCGAAATTTCCAATCAATATGAGAACTACTAACGTCTCTCAGAGTGTATCCATCTTTCGTCCTTTACAACGAAGAGCGCAGTGACTGATCAGACGTAAAGGTTTGTGAAATTTTGATTGACGCATAGGCAGGATTGCCAATATGAGACAATAGTAACCAGGAGCATTAGCATTGTACACCAGAGATCATGATCTCACCAAGGACTGACGTTCATGCATTCGCAAAATATTCATTGAGTGCTTTGCCCATCTCAATGTCTCTTGCACCATTTTGCGTCTCTATGGCTAACAAAGATTCACCATCGGTCTTGGTGTACCTATCTGAGGATATTGCCACATTGAATGCATATTGAGATGGCTGATGTACCATTACAGGTCATCCATGCTGGTTTACATCGTTCTGTGACTCTGTGGCATATATTCACTGACGAAGAGGTGCAGACACAACTCAAAGCTCGCAGAATCAAGGGTAGATCCGAGCATACAAGGGTAACAAGAGTGAGCTTGAAGGTTTTAGTCGTAGTAGATTGTGCACCAGGTGCACACCGACGTTGTGTACAACGGTGTATCGTGTACCTCACTGTGAATGATTCAATACATCGTATTGTGTATATGCCATCCGCTGTATAGCACTTCAAGACCGGTGCACTGCGTTCCGTGCTCGCTGACCCAGCCAGAGGATTCAGCTTTAATCACTCGCTCTACCATCACTGCGAGACCAGTACCTTTGTGCATCATGCGTATCATTTAATTGGGGATATCAATGGCGTTGTGTTTATAACATCAATCATGCTATGGGTAGATTGCATTAGTGTTTGCGGCGATTAATGTGGGAAAATAGCAGAATTTTAACTAGATAGCAATCTAAGGCCTTAAACAGTCCAGATTGTTCTAAAAATTGGTTTTTTTATGAGTTCCCGTGCAGAAATTGTGGTAGGGGTCCAATTGGATTCGCGTAATTCATCCTAGTCACGGATCAAAGTCCTTCTGGAGCCGGACCAGATTCCATGACCGGAATGGAACGCTTGTAAAATGGGATCCAGCAGGGGTTCCTGAATGGATCCGTGACTGTGTCCAGGGCGGATCTTATTTGGTGCTTGAATGAATGAATGGTGCATGGATGATCCATAGCGGATTCTTGAAGAATCCTAGAGGATCGTTGAATAAATTATATCCATTAAAATGGGCACTTTTCAGGAAGGCACCTGAACTACCCACATTGTCTTTATAAATGAATAAAACACTGTGTGAACGTGTATTGCCCAAATGACTTGCTGAAGCACGCCCTATAATTAGTTGCAATTAATGTAATCACGAAAAATATGAAATACAAAATATATGGTTTTAGCATTACAATAAGGAATCAACCTGGGGCCAACCAGAGATCCAGCAAGGACTCTCTTATTAGAGTATCGCTGAGAAATCCCAATTGAGATTTTACAGGAAACTGGAAGATCCCAGCAAATTTTTGCACAGGAATACTCATTTTGGGGTTGCCCCAACAAATCGTGATCGAGATTTAATTGAAATATGAATTTCTAGATTGCCGGTAGCGTTAATGTGGGCACTACTGGGGATCCACTAGGGATCTAGCAAGGACTCCCCTTTTAGGGCATACCTAAAAAATCGGAATTTTACTGGAAACTGGGATACCCCAACATATTTCTGCACGGGTAACTTCCTGATTTCTTTCCATCGCCCATTAAGGTAGTAGTTCTCTGTGACGACCGAAATTTTGACGTTTTTTCATTAATTTTTTTAAATAACAAAATAAAATGCGATCGTTTTGAAATTTTTACATATTGTTATTTGCATTTTGAAAAGTACAGAAAAATTTTTGTTTAATGAGTTTTACATGAATTTGTTTATGATTTTGTACGTCAAAGTGGAGTCCTCGAAAAAAGGTGACTTGTTTCGGGGAAAAAACAGCCTTCCGTAGCCATCTGCAATAAAAACCCAAAGATATTATTGTTTTGTAGGCTTAATTCTAGGCCTATGATCTACAATATGCATATTTTAAGAAAAAGAACGAAATGGCGGACCTGTGATCAAAAAGGTATTCGAAATCGATTTTTTTTGGTGGATGGTTTAAAAAAATTCATTTATTATTAAAAAATTGAATGTTTTAAAGGTTATAGACTAAAGGTTTAAAGGTTATAGCTATGTGTGACTTAAATAACAGGTAGAATTTTTAGCGAAATCGGTTGAATGGTTTTTAGTCTGTGCTTCCCCGAAGTTTCGAAAACGTAGTTTCGAGAAAAACGGGTTTAAAGTTTTGACAACTGATTTTGTTGAAAAAAATTTTACTTACATTAATCACCTATGCCTGGTGCATAGAGCAATCCTTTAGTTTCCTGAAAGTTATCTCAAAGCTTTCTTCATTTGTTCGAGACTTTTACAGTTTTTGGTGATTGCCAAACCGTAGTAATTAGTCATTTTTTATATCAACTTAGTAGTTAATTGCTTTCTTCTTTTGGCTATAACTTTAAAAACATTTTTTATTTCGGTCTGAAACTTTTACAGTATATTTTTAAGATATTTAGCTTGTGGAAAATGTAAAAAAAATCGATTTTTTGAACCTGTCACAGTAGACTACTACCTTAAGCTTCCCTTATCAGGATCGCAGAGTTGATCTACTATTCATAGACGACCTCGAGGAATATTTTTAGAAACAGTTGAGGAAGCTATGCGTCATTTTCGATTTGCACATTTCTTAACAATGACTTACTATTATTGCTATATCATTATTTCAAATGAACGTTGCGATCCAGTAAATTAAACAACTTGTGAAAAAATAGTTAAATTTGAATTAAAATTTTTGTGAATTAGAAAATTAGAAAATTTTCGAAAATGTCTGCGAGTCGATTCAAATGAATTTTTCAAATGCAAAATATTTTCACCGCAAAATTTGTCGCCTTTTCTAAACAAAAAGGATCTTGAGGAATGTGCCGATACTCGTTTGGCGCATCCAGTCTCTTTTCTCTTCTCTCTTCACTCTCATCAGTGCGCTTGTATTTTCCTCGGAGTTTTCCCAGGGAGGTTGCCAATGAAATTAAAGTGCACATGCATAAGAGGGATGAGAGGCAACGAAAGAGAGAGAGAGAGAGAGAGAGAGAGAGAGAGAGAGGAAAGAAAACGAGGTCGACGTCGTGTATGTATTTTACGATCCTCGATGAGGGTGTTGTGTCCGTGCAGGCCATAAAATTTGTTTTGCCATGTTTTTATATATATTTTTT
>OX333078.1:13353770-13501270 GCA_946863875.1 Alloplasta piceator
AAAAATTGGAATTTCCGATCCCATTAAATTGCTGATATTAAATGAATGATTAACGAACGTCGAATGTGTCGTTAAATGAATAAATCATGAAAGCACAAATTCATTGGATTTTAAAGTATCACGTTGAAAAACATTTTTCATATCCGTTACATTGTAAATACGGCTTGATTTTTTCACCGGAAAAAAACGAAATTGCCAATATCGAAATCCTCCAGCGCGAATAATCGTCAGTGTAATTATGGTTTGATTGCCATTGGACTGTGAAAATGGAATTTTCGAGGAAAAAGCTCGTTCCCTCTCGAACGCTGGAAAATCGGAATTGAAAACAAAAATTCACACACATCATCTACTCACACACACATGCTTTGTAGTGATGTCAATAGCGACGAAAAATGTGTTTATGCGTATCGAAAATTGCATGCCCAACTCGGTCTCGCTCGATTGAAAATTGAAGAGTAGCTTAAAGCTTTACTTGACGTTTTTACATATTTGTCCATTTATTCGCATTGAATTTAGAAGCCGCTGAGTGCAGCACTGACAATAAGCACTCACACTCTCATACATACACTGAGAAAACAATTTATTTATAGTAAATAAATATATTTAGTTGGCACATTTACTTGAATATTCCTTAACTGTTACAAAATTTGTTTGTCGTTAAGAAATATTTTATTTGTGTCAAAATAATTTATTAACTGTTAAAAAAAATTTATTTAATATATTAACTGTTAGAAAATAATTCATTTCGACATATTCAACTTTACATTTATTAACAATTAACAAATCCTGGTACATCGTTCTCTCAGTGTAGCTTATAAAAATATATCAGGTAAAAATCTTAAAAAATTGTAGAATAGTGAAAATTATTTTACTACATATTCGACGATTTTTTCAATTTACTTGTAACTTGCAAATTGACATGTTTCATTCAATTCGCTGAATAGCTATTTTTCATGGACTTTACTACACTGGTACATATTACTGGATTGATAACTCCTGGTTGATATAATTTGGTACGGATTACTGGACTGATCCCAGTGGACACGGTAATTTTGTAGCAATGTAACGGTAATGTTACCGATTGTAACGGGTAAGATTACCTAGAAGTTACATGTAAGTGACATGTAAGTTACAATTTTCTACTCAGCAATATAACATGTTATATACCCGGTATATAACATTTATGTTACAAGGTCCCGTGCGTGAATTTGATTGAGGCCCCGATCGGTTTTCCCTAACTTACTTCGGGCCCTTGACTGTAAGCCCAATAGGGCCCTAGTATGTACGTAGTATCGCTATGCGTGTAGATTGTAAAATTGAATGATTTCAATAATAATAACAATATTATTATTATTATAATAATACATTATTATTAATAATTATTAATAATAATATATTATTAATAATTCTCCAAGAGAATTTTTACAAAAAAATGGTATAATTGCAGAGGATTTCTATGTATAGAAATCTTCCAGGTATGACTTCCCTCGAGGCATGACTTCCTGAGAGGCCTGACTCTGCGGTGTCGAATACAACCCGTGCTCCCACTTCGGCTATATAAGCATACTATTTGCATATTCCGTATGCGAGAGAGCGTACGCCGTGTGCGACATCTCATGGCGAGTCTCGGAACTAACTCCCTGTGAAGCCTAATTAGGCCCTCAAAGGGTTGCCTCGTCAGTGCCATGTTTGAAATAATGAGGGCTCCGATACTTTCACCCTATTTGGGCCCGATTTGGTTCTGTTGTAATTAAACCGACTTCTTTAAATATGGGTTGCCCGATCGAAGCCCGACAAGGTCCTCAACGGGTTGCCTTAGGTCAGCTATATTGTAAGTAAGCCTGGCAACCTTGGCATTGCCCTGTCACGGCCCAACCTGGCGGTGTTATGGCAATTCATGACAGGGCATCCACATTTAAGCCCGACAAGGTCCTCAACGGATTGCCTTAAGTCAGCCATATTGTAAGTAAGCCTGGAAACCTTGGCACTGCCATGTCGGGGCTCAACCTGGCGGTGTTATGGCAATTCATGACAGGGCATCCACGTTTAAGCCCGACAAGGTCCTCAACGGGTTGCCTTAGGTCAGCCATATTGTAAATAGGCCTGACAACCTTGGCATTGCCCTGTCGGGGCCCAACCTGATGGCGGTGTAAGGGCGCAATTCCTGACAGGGCATCCACGTCCAAGCCCGACGAGGTCCCGACTTAAGTCAGGGCTTCTCTAGAATTTTCACGCACGGGGTAATGTAACCAAAGTCATAACAGAATTATAATTGCAATATTGGAATGTAATGTTACAATTAATTTGTCCGTTTCATTGCATTTATACAACAGCAATACTGCGGTGATATCATGGTCTTATCAATATATCAGTTATATCACCGCTATATTATAATTATATTACTGCAATATTGCATAAATTATATTACCGCATTACTGCAGTATAGATATATTACTGCGAATAGAACCTTTTCATTTTATCATGTTCAATAATTCATAATTATAAAGGGTCTATCATTTATATTACATTACGATGTCACAAAACAAACTCAAATATATAAAAACAAATATTAGGAACATTTTAAAAAATTATGCAATAAATGTACTATAAATTATGGAATAAATATATTGTTTTCGCATCATTATCTATCGATTCAAGCAAGTGTATGTGAAAAATGATACGATACTTATAGTTTTTGCAGTATCCACTCGAGTTCTTAGTGATGCGGAAACGTGAATCGATTCGGTCGATTAAACGTGTTGACTCGGACCGAACGGGAAACGCATCGAGAATCCAAACTCTCAAACGCGCAAAATGGCACAGAGAACACATAAATAGCATATATGTGTATATATTAGGGTGGTCCTTATTTAGCGCTCGCACGAATTATTTATCAGACGCCAGCCAAATCGACAGCAAATAATTCAAAAACAATACCATAATTTTTTCAGATTTGTATCTAGACTCTAACCCCTCCCGAAAAGAGGGTAGATTTCCCCATTTGAAATACACGTGTTTTGGCCATTTCAGGATATATTTTATTCTAGGTATAATAACTTTTAAAAAAATCTGTAACTGCAAGATTTTAGTGTTCATTGATGCTACTATTTAAAGAAAAATTCACAGTATCATGCGGGTCGATCTAGACGAATTGCAATTCGTCTAAAATTTTAATACGGGTCAATCTAGACGAACTGTAATTCGTCTAGACTGACCCGTATGATAATGTGAATTTTTTCTCAAATAGTAGCATCAATGAACACTAAAATCTTGCAGTTACAGATTGAAAAAAAAATTATTATACTGAGAATAAAATATATCCTGAGAATATGGTCGAAAACACGTGTATTTCAAATGGGGAAATCTACTCTCTTTTTGGGAGAGGTTAGAGTCTAGATAAAAATCTAAAAAAATTAGGGTGTTGTTTTTGAATTATTTGAAGTCGACTTGGGGGGCGTCTGATAAAAAATTCGCCCGAGCTTTAAATAAGGACCACCCTAGTATATATACATATGTTGATTCGTAGGGCTGGTACATTGAAACTGCTGTCATGCACTTTATGTGCTCGGTAATATCCACCCGATGCTGATGTTGCTCCAAAATATTTCCCATGTCACGTATACATCGTTTGCTAGCAAACGGAAGGTCCTGGCGAAGATCGATTTGTGTGTTAAATTTGGTTGGTTACGACCTTTTTCGTCCCACCAGTCCACATGTTTACGTTTGCACTACAACGTATATGTGCATATTTATATTATGCGCATGTATGATTAATTTCACATCACGATCCGGCTCGGAGAATCGATTTACGGTTTTTCTCTTCAATTACCGCGTCGCTTCACGTGAGCGTTCCAATCGGCTGACTTTCGTCAATTCGACTCGAGGGACTACGTATGTCCCTGTTCTAAGTGCAATTTTTTTTAAAATTGCAAAATAATTGTCTATTTGGCTGGATTTCGTATTTTCTGTAAATTGCTTGTTAGTCGTCTAACTTTCGTAATTTTGCAATTACCATCCTGAAATTTTATGTGCAGATACACTTTATAATAAGGTCGGTTGGAATTGGATTTGGGAAAAATCGCTCAAGAGGTTCGGTTTCAAAAAAAAAATAATAGTTTTTCGCAAAAAATTTGTAGGTTCTCTAACTTTTGTAATTTTGCATCTATCGAGCTGATTTTTTTTGTGACGATACACTCAATGACAATGAAAAATAATACCGAATTTCATAAAATTTGCCCTAGGGGTTCGGTTAAAATTTTTTTTTGAAATTTCCATCATAATTTTGTTAACGCTCCAACATCCGCATTTTTAGAAGTATCAAGCTAAAACTTTTTGCACGAATACACTAGATGATAAGAATGGTGAGGGTTGAATTTGGTGAAAAACGCTCAAGATGTTCGTTCGCAAAATTTTTTTGAAATTTTCGAAAAATACTTGTTAACACTAAGTTTCCTAATCTAGCAGCTATCGAGTTCACTTGTCTAGCACCAATACACTGGACGACAAAAACAATTAATAATGTAATTGAACGGAATTGCTAAAAAATCATGCAAATTAGAAATTTGCACATAGCTTCTTCATTTGTTTCCGTCGTTCGTGAAGCTTCCTTTATGAGGAAGCCATGATAATAAACATACATGTCATAAAGGTGGTCAAGGAGATCCTCATAAAGGAGGGTTGACGAAGGACGGAAAAAAATGAGGAAGCTATGTGCAAATTTTTTTCAATGTGTTGCAGGTCGAGTTCTGAGACTTTTTTTGAAATGTAGGGAATGAAGAGTAAATTCATGTCAATTTTTATCATAATAGTAGAAAAATCTCTTCGCTACAAAATAATGTTTTTAAAAAAGATTCGATGATTAAAAATAGAGTTAGGCATTAAAAAAAAAGAAAACATTTCTCATTGACATTAACATGTTTCTGATTTTTTGAATTTTTTGGACGTCTCTATAATGGGACGGAATCTTTTCCTCATCTGGCGTGGCCGTGGCCCTAACGGATGCCAGGGCTGTAATTTACTTTATTTATTTAATCTTTATTTATTGGGCTCCAGCTACTCTGACTAACAATAGTTTGAATTATATTTGACAATAATAACCCTCTCAGGGTAGGTTTAGTTGGTGGACCGGAAAGGAAGGTTGATAGATCAAGCAAGCGTACAAAACAGCGCAGCTCAAGAAAAGATATATCAGTTTATTTAACTTGCGTTTCACAATGTAGATTAACAAGTTTTACAATCGGCTGCCTTTGGCTGACGATATATAGCTTTTCCTTTGACTAATAATAGTCGATTCTTTGTTCCTTTATGATTTCGTGTCACTTGGTCGAGATTTTTAATTTGGCATCGACTTTTACCGAAGATCGGGAAAAATGTGACAACACAACTTTGGTACACTCGAGGAGTCAGCCGAGCGTTGATGTCGAGGAAAAATTATTCTCCTGTCACAAATAGGTACACCGAAAAAAGGTTTAGTAATATCAACTACCCAGCTGCGATCACGGAAAATTCGTTTCAATCAATCGTCACATATTTGATTTGATTACCCCGTTGTTGAAATAATAAAACTGGTGTCGTTGTTTCGAATGTGTACTGCATTCGCCGCAATTACAACATTGTGTCAAAATGATTTCATACAAGATTGATTCAACAAATTGTTTTCTCATTCAATCGAATATCTAGTCATTTAATGGAAGTAAATAAAATTGTTTTAACTGTATGTTTCGTCTCATCAACAAAATCTAGTTTTAATTTGAGCTATTCATCCAGTTAAAAAGAATAGTAAATGCTTTCAAGTCGATCAAATTGTTTGATACATTTGACTAAATATTTCAATGCGGCCACAACACATTTAGTCGATAGTACGTATAGTAACTACCACGATCTCGGCACTTCGCCCGAGATCCGTAAGGTGGCGACGATCGGCGCCCGCCCTCGCGCCAGCGAGACAGCCACTGAGCACCGATAAGTACCAGTGTATAACCAGCATCGGAGTCCTCTAACTTCAAATTGATGGAACATTACCGCAGCGTGTGCCTGTAAAGGCGAGTTAGCATGGATTCAGTCGTTTCGGCGGCTGGGTCTTTACATTACATGATGGAACATTACCCCCGCTCTGTGGTCGCGCAGTTCTATGGACTAAGAACTACATATTTGAATGAGATCACCATTGCACTTTGGTGGCGCTCGTGCTTTTTATGGGCGCAAGGATAAATAAGTTAAATTTTCACTTAACTGTTTAATCTCACGATTAATTAGTTAAGTAAAAGCCCTCGTAGCTTAAACAAATATTGCATATTATCAAATATTTTGTTAATTCAATTGACATTTTCTAGCTTTATATTGAATGCATTTTTTTCCGGTGAACAACATCTGAATTGCATAGAAAATATAAATTGTTCATTCAACTAAACCATTTGGTTATGCAATCGCATATTGAGTGCATTTTACCAAATATAGAATCAAAACAATGTAATTTTCAATTGAACGGATTCTCTACTCTGTTGGGTCAAGGATATATGTATTTATGGGAATGCAATTTGTGTTTCCATTTTGATACACGTTTTGAGTCAACTGAATTACACATTTCGTTCGCCACCCGTAATCGCCGGGTTTAGTTAATTCAAGCCAATTTTTTTTCACGTTATCAAACCTTTTTCTTGGTGTATTTAAAAACGAAAAAAAACGAAAAAAAAACGTTTTTTCAACAGAAAGAAACCTCGGCATCGAGATAGAAATTTTTATTTTTGAACAAAATTGTTTTTTAGGTTAGGAACTTTGGAAAAAATCGGGCCCCACAAAATTCGGTGGGAGCAGATTCATCATTCTTTATTGGCCTGAATTTTAAGATCTTGAGATCTATCTTAAGATCGAACTTAAGATCAAAGTTTCCATGGAAACTCAAGTTGGAATTTAATAAGATCGAACTTAAGTTAATACTTAAGTTCGAACTGTAATGCAGTCTTCAGATTTATCTTAAGTTGAAACTTAAACTTTATAGTTTCAAGTTTAAACTCAAGATCCATTTTGACCGAAATTGAATTCAAGCTGAAGATGGATCTTAAGATGAAACTTCAAACCAAATTTAAGTTTGAAATTAAGATCGATCTGAATATCGCACTAAAGTTTGAACTCAAGTATGGACTTATAATGATACTTAAGTTCAAACTTAAGATTCATCGTAAATTGGAACTTAAATTCGATCCTAAGTTCCAACTTGAGTTCAACGGAAAGATTTATCTTGTTTGATTTTAAGAACTTAAAATTTGGGCCTTATCCGGCTAAAAGCTTTCGATGAAAAATAAGGTTGACATTTTTTTCAAATTCTCAAATATCAACGCTAAAAAACAGCAACAACTTTCAAATGCGAATTGATGGAAAAGAAAATGATTAAAAAATTGAAAGTGCTTATTATCGCATCGGTGCAATATCAGGAAAATAAATCATGAGTCAAAATTCGAGAGGTTGAGGATTGGACGATATGGTTGAGTTAACATTGAGTGGCCCACGTGCACGCGAAAAAAGCGAGACCTTGCAGTATTCATGCAGCCTTCGCGCTATCAAGAGAGTAACCTTCCGCGAAACCCCTTCAATCTTTTTCTCCTCTCAATGCAGTCGAGTGCGAAACTCAAGCCCCCCCCCCCTCTCCCAAGCGCCCACTCGACTTTCCCTCGATATTGCCGCACGTCCATCGAGCTCGACGAGCTGGAACAAAAGTTCCATCCTCCGCATTTCATCCCTCTCTCTCTCTCTGGCCTCTGTGTACATCGTATATACATGTAATGTGTCTGCCTGGACTCGCGTCGAACTACTTGAGAGCCCCATCAACGCGAGAGCGTCTTCTCCAACTGGTGGCCAAAGCCGGGAACTTTGTTAATCGAGACAAAGGGAAAGAAGAAGGGAGAACGTAAAATGATGAAGCTGTTGCCGATCACTCGAGATGACGGAGAAAGTGCGCGAGCTTTTTGGACAAGTGGAATATAAATAGAGAGAGAGAGAGAGAGAGAGAGAGAGAGAGAGAGAGAGAGAGAGAGAGAGAGAGAGAGGCTGGAATATTGTGCTCGAACTCCTCGTAAGTATACAGGCTGTTATCAAACTTTCATTTTTTTTTCTATGAATACACGCAAAAAGTGTTGTTTGATAAAGTTTTTTTTTTGCCCCTCCGTTTATCTGATTATACGCTGACGTGATTAAGGACCCGACAACGAAGAGCGATAGTGATCCGTCCAACGAGGTTCGTTAAGCTGTAACTCCGGGGAGAAATTCCGTCTGGAGATGTGTTTGCATAGCTTGTCTCTTAATTTTGGAAAATTAATGAAGATCGTCCATGTGGAGGATTGTTATTTTCTCAAAAATCATTAAAAGTTACTTCCTGAGTATTTGATTAAGGTACTACCCACACAGCAATATGACGTCTGAAAGAGTCGCTGTAGATTTCTTATGTAAGATTTGGACATCCGAATACATTTTCCGAAAGACATCTTAATGAGTTCCGAAAGTAGTCTTATGCGTCACTTTGAGGGATGATTTTGATATCTGTGAAAAGTTGTCTTGAAGATAACTTTTTCAGACTTCTCAAAAAAGATATCGTAAAGACTACTATTTCGAGATTTCTTCACAAGACATCGTCAAGATAACTTTTTCAGGGTTCCTTTAAAATTATCGAAAATTAATTTTTTTCTTATTTCTATCGTTTGCAACATTTTTTAATACGTATTTTTATTTATTTACATAGTTACTGGACCGACTGGATTAAAAAAAAATTAGAAAAAAACTCGATTTCATCATTTAAATTTCATCTGCCTCCACGGGGATTCGAACCTGCGACCTGCCTATCTATCCTACTTGAGAACCTATCACGCTACCTATTACGCTACCGACTACTTATGAATTCTATTTACTTATATGATATGTCAGTGGTGAAATCCAAGAATTTAAACGGTTCCGATATGTATCCGAACAAATATTATCACGTAGTCTATCTGAATATGCGATTTCTAATAACTTTATAATATTCATTCCGAAGATCTCTTAAGGGGAGGTTCAACCCCCTCCCCCGCCTTTCCGCTCTCGTGAGTGCGAGAGAGATAGAGCTAAAACGTTTAACACATTTTTCGCGGAGATGACTTCATGGAATAAAAAAAGAATATAGTGGGGCCATGACCTGTACACATTAATTACGCAGGCGACCCCACATTATCTTTTTTCATTTCATCAAGCCATCTCCGATAAAAATGCGTCAAGAAATTTTTGAGGTTATGTTGACCTTTTTACACTCTTCTTAAGTAGGTCTTATTTCAGACTTCTTCGGACTAACGTCTGCGAGATATCATACGTGTTGCTCTAGAAGTAGTCTTAAAAAAGAGTTCGCGAGGAAGTATTTCTGACTTTTGTGCTGTGTGGGTAGTCTACGGGTGGGGGTCGAGGAGTTGACTAACCAATATTTCGAGCGGCCGAAATCCCGAATTTCACGATTACAAGCGTTCGAATAACGAAGCGCCGAAATCCCGAATGCCAGAAAAGCGAAAGCGGAGGGAGCCGCCCTATGCGTAAGAGAGAGAGAGATGCGCCTCCTCTCTCTCTTACGCATGGGGCGGCTCTCTTGACTTTCTCTTTTCTGGCAATCGGGATTTCGGCGCTTCGTTATTCTAACGCTCGTAATCGTAAAATTCGGGATTTCGGCCGTTCGAAATATTGGCTAGTCGACTCTTTGACCCCGACCCTAGTCTACTTTAAGGAGGTTCGGTGATCAGAACAACTCCAAGATAAAAATCCAAATTTTTTTTTATAGAATTGTCGAAACTTTCATACATGCAACTGCGAAGTTTGCACGAGATGTATCGCATAATTTCCGAGATATTAATTATTGAAGTCAGTGAATTTACCACACGTGAGCGACAAAATCTCGTTTTCCACTTAGAAATCGATTTTTTGATGCTACTTGGAGCCAAGATACGCGTAAAGAAAACTAAAGGTTGTATTCATTGAATCTTTACGATCATAAAGACACCTTCAATTAGAGAGTTTATCGCGTAATAAATAATAAATTTGCAAATATAAGGTAAAAAATGTCAAAAATATTCGTGGAGCAAGACTCCCGTGACGTGAGGACAACCATCTTGCTTGAGGTGTGGCAACGCCGCATACCCGCGAAAATTTGAATTTCGTATTGGACATTTTCTTCACGAGATAAAAATATGGATGTGTGAAGCCGTAAATTTTTTTATTATTTTTTTAATAACTTAGGCACGCCAATTTTTCTGTCAGTATATATATATCTCAGATAGACGAACATGCTGTAGGAATTTACATGATGGGACAGTAACGCAATTTAGTCATGAAAAATGCGACGATGCCAAACGTCGAAGATACGACATACCACTGAAGTCAAGCCGTACATTATTACGTTTCTATCGATATCGTAAAAATAAAAGGAATCCAGAAATTCAATGCGTAAAAAATATTTCTCGAAAAATAGACCAAATCTACTGATCTAAAATGCAGCGGTCTTGCAGTACAAAATAGACTCATAGCTGACTAGCATAGTCATCACCGAACCTCCTTAAAAGACCAAAATAAGAAAAATGATTTTTTTTCAGCTCCTTTAACAGATATAAAACTGTTGTGCTTCCTCATAAAGGAAGCTTTGTTTTCGCGAGCAAATTTTTATTGGCAATTTTCATGTCATTATATGTTCAAAATGTCCCAAAATGTCGAGAAATCACATTTTGAAAAAATGTTCGGATATATCTGGAGAGCGGTTTAAGCGATCGAGTTGAAATTTGGTATGCGAGTAGATCATCTACGTCCCTTTATTCAGTGCAAATTTTTTGAAATTGCAAAATAATAAATAGTCAATTGGCGGAACTTTGAATTTTTTGTAAAATGTTTGTGGGTCGTATAACGTTCGTAATTTTGCAGGTATCACCCTGAAATTTGATGTGCTGATGCACTTTAAAATAAGGACGGTTCGCATTGAATTTGGGAGAAAACGCTCCGAGGTTCGGTAAAAAAAAAATTAATTTTTCGCAAAAAGTTTGTAAGTTCCGAAACAAAAAAATAAAAAAAAGCATTTTAAATAGAAAGGTTTCTTACACATCATAAAAAAATGGCGGATGTTTGAAATAAATTGTGAAAAATTAAACTTTTCATTTTCATTTTAAACATCCGCCATTTTTTTAAATCGGTTTTCATTACGCGTGGTTAATTGATGTGTAAAAAACCTTCCTCTTTAAAATGCTTTTTTTCGACATTGGCGCCTTCTATAAGTTATTCAAAGAATCAAAATAAAAAATACATTTTTTTTTGTATTTTCGAAGGATGAAACAATGTTGTAAAAATGGTTTCATAGCCATATCTGATAAAGGAGCTGAGAAAAAATCGCATACATTTGATTTTTTTTGCCTTATAAAGTAGTTTCATCGACAAATTGTTTTCAAGAATTTTACTATCGATTAGAGTTTTTCATAAAGAAGTCACTTGAGGCATCGGCAGAGGAGAACGGAGAATTTTTTATCCGACAAACTTTGTACGTCAATTCGCCTTATTTGAAAAACAATTTTACAGCCACGAGGTTTCGAAAGCCATGAAGTTTTTATAGCTAAAAAAGAAATTCAATTTCCCATCGCTAAGCTGTCAATTTTGTAAAACTTCACGTTCACGTAGAAAGCTTTTTTACTTCGTAACACATTTTTTAACGATGTTGTTAAAAGTTTATTATCCCACGCTTCTCTACCGGTTTCTCAACTCGCTCGGGGTTAATGCAATTTATTTATTTTCTTTTTTTCTTCAAACTCACCACAAAGCATCCATCTGTGGTAAACTTTTCTTTTTTCTCCTATTTTTACGATGAGTCAACTTTTTCCATAACCGATATTTTCTACTTTTTCGTCTGCGACACCGCGATGAAGAATTCACTCCCCTGTCACGGACTCTCGATTTTGATTTCATTTTACAGTGTTCATGAAAAGTTTGACTTTTTTCGTTGGCAAGTATTCAATGCAGAATATAAGGTTCAGAACTGCAATTCAGGCGTTTCAATGGGAATCCATTATAAATTAATGGATTTAATGTAGTTTCTACTTTTCTAACCATTATAAATGCCGATTTACACTGTAAAAAATGCAATGTTCACCGCAAAAAAATGACAAAGTAGAAATAACAAACAGAAACGACGAAATCCACTGTGCTTGAACTGTAAAATTTATAATGGTCTCTGTAGAATGTTCAAAGCACATGATTAGAAATTGCAGTGTTCCCAGTGAAAAATGAAATGCGCGCCGCAAAATATGCAACGTCAATTTCAATTTTTACAGTGTGGCACTGTAACGGGATGACCTGCGGTATGCCACGATCTCTGCATTTCGCCCGAGATCCGCTAGATAGCGTCGGACGGCGCGCCCTCTCGCGCAAGCGAGAGAGCCACCGAGCACCTATAAGGTCCGATGTATTATCAACATCGGCGTCCTCAATCAGGGCTAGGAAACGCTCGTGTTTAAAATGTTGCCAGCGTTAGTGGTGCCCCAAGCGACTAGGCGGCGTTCTCGGGAACTAATTACACCGGGATATATATCTGTATGCATAGCTATATATAGCTATGTATATAGATATATATCCCGGTGTAGTTAGTGTAGTTAGTTCAAGCGACTAGGCGGCGTTCTGGGGAACTAACTACACCGGGATATATATCTGTATGCATAGCTATATATAGCTATGCATATAGATATGTATCCCGGTGTAGTTAGTTCCTCAGAACGCCGCCTAGTCGCTTGGGGCGCCACTAACGCTGGCAAACTTTTCTCCATAAGCGTTTCCTAGCCCTGTCCTCAATTGACATACAAAATTGTTGGAACATCACCCGCGTTCTGTGGTCGAGCAGTCCTATGGACTGCAGGCTACATTTTCTTAACAGATCACCATTGCATTTCAGTGACGCTTGTGCTCTTTATGGGTGCGAGCTTAAACTAAATTCGCTTCATTAATTGATCTCACGATTAATTAGTCAAGTCGTAGTTATGAGCCTGAGTGAGGATAAATGACGGTTTATTGCAATATTTGAATAAATTGGAATTTATTCAAATATCGAAATGTTTCACTACACTATAATTTATTTTAGAAATTGTAGTATTTTCAGTGAAAAATAAAAAACGTACCGCAAAATATACTACGCTCTTTTCAATTTTTACAATGTACATTGTAATTTTTTCACGGGCCCTGGATAATTTTGACAATGTGAAATGTGTAAAAAGTTCACCGGATACAACAGAAATATAACCCCCACGGAAATTTATATATTTTTAATATACGCAAAATATATGTGGATATATTTGCAACATATATGAGAGATAGGTGTGACTCACATGTATCTCCCATATATTCTACATATATTTTTAATATATGCTACCATATATGCAACATATATGGTAGCATAACTAACTAACTAACATAATATTTATTTAATTATTTAAGTTTATTGTATTCATACTTTTCATTATTATTTACATTATAATGTTTATCCCGCCAGAACAAGCGATCGGGCGCCTGCCACATGTTCGTAACGTACTATAGGCAGCGTCGCGATAGTTTCCAGACTCGCCGCGAGATGTCGCGGAGCGGCAACCGCTGAACCCCCATACGGAGGATGCGACGCGTATGCTTATAAAGGCGGGTGCGAGAACGGAATATTAACAGGAGTCCGGCGTAAATGAAGCCATATAAGGAGTTCTTGCCGGCTTCTCATGAACTCGTACTTTTGTATTTGATTCTCCTAAAGAATTTCCGATTTTTCGGAAATTTCTACACGGGTATTGTATATTCAACCCATATTCGGGATGTATGCAGCCCACTTTTCAACTATATTTGGAATATACATGCAACATATATTTAATCTATATTTCAGATGTATGCACCATATATATAAAATATATATATTGTATGTATGTGTCGTACATTTTACATATATCTAAAATATATTTTAAATATATTTTACATATATCTAAAATATATTTTAAATACATTTAAGATACACGTACTTATGCGAAAAGCGGCAAAATCTATCCAAATAAAAATATTACACATCTATAAAAAATATATTTTAAATATATTCATTTACATACGGTAATTATATTTTGAATATATTTCATACGCAATTTTGCATATATTTTAAATTTATAAATTTCCGTGGGGGAACGTTTCACATAGTGTACAATTTACTGTTCCACACTGTAAAAATTTGTCTGATGGGCATGTACTATGTCATATATGTGACATTTGCATATTGTATCAAAGAATTATGCAAATTTCACTGTTTGCCCTTCCAGGAGGCGCTGTTGATGGGGAAAACTGTAAAAATTAATGGGAATCTCAGCAGTTCTCACTGATCATTTTTTTCCGTGCTCCAAAAAGCACCTTTTTTGTACCCTTGTTGAGGCATCTGGAAATTTTTTCCTTGTAAAAAATCGATAAATACATGAACCGGAAGGAGAAAAACCGCGATAGACACGGAGAGCATCGAAGATATAATATAGAACGATTTTTGCATTTTCCTTCCTGGATCAATAACGCGTGCGGCTTTTCTTTTTTTATTACTGCAAAATGTCATTTAAATATCAAAGGATTTTCTTCTTTCTCGCATTTTATACGCCGTGCAGAGCACGATATAAGCTCCACACACGTGGAAAAGTTTTTTGCGTTGCTTATTTTTCAACACCTTGCTGCGGTTTAGTTTGTGCGCGAGCATTCTGAGCTCGTACCTTCTCGATACTTTTTTTTTTTTTAAAGTCGTTTTTATGGTAATTCTTGGCGAATGTCAACTCCGATGGGACGAGATTAACTCGTTGATGCACAAAGAGGAATTAACGGAGAAAAATCGACCTGATTTTCCAAGGCATAAATAGCGAATTAATTAATGGATGAACAATTAAGACTTATTTGATTTAAATAAATTTATTTGAAATAAATAAAATTTATTAGGCCACTATTCATAGGAAGCGGTACAATCAAATAAATCTTTTCTCTGGGAGTACTTGTAATGATTCTTCATTGTTATTACTTTGTATCCTCATTCGTCATTATTAATCCAGCGAAATTAATATCTGCGATGATAGATCAATTGAAGATGGGGGAAAAAAATATCATACGCGAAAAAAAAACATTTTTTACGATTTTTTTTTTCGTAAAATTTTGTGGTAACACTCTTGAGATATGGCACTTGTAATGAGTACTCCTACAGCACATAACATTGCTGCAGTGTTGCAGCAATGTTGTCATATTGCACGTGCAATGATATATTGCAGATATGTTGTGGCAACATTGCTACGCAACCTTGCACTAAAACTTCTCAGCAATGTTTCGGGAATGTTCCTAAGCAACATACCTGCAATATTTTGTTGAAACGTTGCGAGTAAATTGCAGCAACATTGGTGAGATCGAACTTCAAATTGTACAACTACACGAGCGTAATAAATATGAAAAAGATCAATTGAAAAAGATCTTTTCATTTATTCCTCATAAGATATCAATAACCATCGATTTCGAGTCATTTTCTTTTTTCATATTTATTTTCAAAATTTTGTTGTGCTTCTGACATTAATAAGACATGTGATATTAATAATATTAAGACATTGAAAAAATGTTTAATATCAAAAAAGCTATAAAACCAAAATATATTTCGTTTCTGGATGATTCTTATTCGTAAAATATGACTATATATATACTGTAACGGGACGACCGGGGGCTTGCCACGATCTCGGCACTTCGCCTGAGATCCGTTAGGTGGCGGCGGTCGGTGGGCGCTCTCGCGCTGGCGAGAGAGCCACCGAGTACCGATAAAGGTCCGGTGTATTACCAGCATCGGGGTCCTCAATGAACAATCAATTGTGGGAACATTTGCCCGCGTCTGTGGTCGCGTAGTCATATGGACTTGAAACTACATATTTTTATATTATGCAATAATTCAAATCATAAAGTTTCCATTGTAGGTAATATTCCTAAAATATTGAATATATAATACGAGTTATATTGCTGGAATATTGCAAATTGATTGGATGCAATATTTCTGGAATATTGCAGAACATTGCAGCAATATTTCAATAGTCGGACGTAGCAACATTGCAGCAATGTTTTTTGGAATATTGCAATGTTGTCATGCAACATTCCAGCAACATTGCAGGAATATTGTGTGCTGTAGGGGTAGTGATATTGCGGTAGTGTTTTATTATGGTAGAGATTTATTTGTCGTACAAAAATAAATAGTAGGACTGTAGAAGAGCCGATTTGAGACCCAAAATGACGTGTCTTGCATCCTTATTTTCCTTCGCTGGTATAGTCAGAATATAATCTTGCTATTCGTGATTGACAGCAAACTGCAAATAACTCTTTCTCTCTCTGCGTATTTCTCTCACATGTAATCGCAAAACCAAGAAAAATTTAATGGAAATGGTCGAACGAACGCGACTCGTACAACGTTTACGTTGCAATTTCCTCTCCGGAAATTTTGCTAAAAAATCGTTAACAAGAAACATGTTGGCGGTTTTTCCAAGCGGAAATCGCTTGGGGGCTCTCTGGGCGTCCTTTTCCGAGTGAATGTTCGAGAATCGTCCTGGAGGAAGCGCGGTTGTAAAACAAATGAAGGAAAATACGTTTTTCAAAATCAGCGAGGTAAAAACCAGTGAATTGTCTTTTTTTTCCTGCAACTTCGCCGAGTTTGTATATATATGGGTCATTCCATGTCAAATCGACCAATAGTTGGAATCGAGTACTCTCAATTTTGATGAAATTGGGTCAGAAGTTTTCTTTTACATCTTATAACGAAGTTCTACCAAAGAAAAAAAATTAAAATAACATTTATCGAAAGATATGCAAAATTCAAAATTTCATCATTTTTAAAAATTTTCAAGTTTATTTTTTAAACCTCTACTATAGAAGATGTACTATAGTACTATACTATAGTAGAAAACTATTCTAGTTACGAAAAAATCATTTTGGGTTCATCCTAAAGGAAAAAGTCACGGAAAAAAAATATTCCGAACAAAAATTTGACAAATGATGAATTTGGAGAATTTTGAATTTTTAAAAATCGTGAAAATCCATGATCAACATTAAATTTTTAGTTCCATTTTTTAAATATAATACCTTACTGATCTTAAAAGATCCTGAAATTTTCAGAAAGGTGTTCTTTTTTTTCGAAAATATGAATTTTTGAATTTTTGTAAAAATTTTTTTTTTGTTGTACCTCTAAGTTAAGTAAGGTTGAGCAATCATGTAATTTTCACTGCTCAAAATTACAAAACTAGATGATTGCGCAACTTTACTTCACTTAGAGTTCAACTTAAAATTCAAAAATTCATATTTGTGAAAAAAGTACCCCTTTCTGGAAATTTCAGGACCTTTTAAGATCAGTACAAGGTATTATATAAAAAAAATTAAGCCAAAAATTTAATGTTGATCGTGGATTTTCGCGATTTTTTAAAATTCAAAATTCTCCAAATTCATAGTTAAATTAAAAAAATTTCGGAATATTTTTTTTCGTAGCCTCAAGTATATTCTTTAAGACGAACCCAAAACGATTT
The DNA here is from genome assembly GCA_946863875.1 of Alloplasta piceator. Taxonomy (NCBI): domain Eukaryota; kingdom Metazoa; phylum Arthropoda; class Insecta; order Hymenoptera; family Ichneumonidae; genus Alloplasta; species Alloplasta piceator. The sequence continues at coordinate 13,371,335 of OX333078.1, forward strand.
TTTCGTAACTATAATAGTTTTCGAGGTATTTAAAAAATAAACTTGAGAAATTGAAGAAATGGTAAAATTTTGAATTTTGCATAACTTTTGAAAAAAATCTTTTAATTTTTTTCCTTCGGTAGAACTTCGTTTTATGATAGAGGAAACCTTCTGACCAAATTTTATCGAAATTGAAAGGGTCGATTCCAACTATTGGTCGATTTAACATGGAATGACCTATATATATATATACGTGTATAGGTCTCGGTCGAAGGGGTGGCGAAGAATAAAACAAACGAAGGGATACGAGTCAGGTTTTACCGCCACCGTGGAGAAACACCGTTCTCCGCAGCTGGGAGATCAGTGAAGGTGGAGGGTGAAGAAACGATGAAAATGGAGCGTAGGTGGCTGCTAGGGATACCCAAAGTATGACGCATTTTTCGGAAATCCAGCCAATTTTTTTTCCCTCAAATTCGCAGATATTTTTAAGACCCCCCAAAACTCGAAGAATGGTGTACAATATTGGCGACAAGGAAATTTCAAAAATCCATGTTCATGACGAAAAACGTGGTTGCATACGTGGAGATACGTGGAATGCTTCATATTAAATATTGTTCATTATCCGCATTCCGTGTAGAAATTTCGGTAGGAAAAAACTTCTGCCCCCGACTTGCCCTCCCTAACTAATGTAGGGAAATGATCCACCCGTCCTAACCGGCCCTGTTATGCCATGTAACACCTGGCTGGCCATTTTCGGATCCGGTGGTCATGATCAGGCCCCTATGACGATATGATCCGGCCCTTGCAGATCCTGATCAGGCCCCTAAGATCTTTAGAATCATGCCCTTAAGGGCCCTGATCACGGCCATGAAGTTCTCGATCATATACCAAAGCGCTTTTTGATCAAATAGTTTTTACGAGGTACTCCTTTTTCGATGTATGCATCTTATTATTTATTTCGAGGCAACCCTTTCTTAGGGTACACTTCTTTTTTGTCAATCCTCGAAGAGAATATTAGTTTCCGAGTGAACGGAAATCCTCTACGAGAATTAAATAAATAAGTACAATTACATAAGCCGGCAAGAACTCCTTGTATGGATTCTTTCGATACCAACTTCTGCTAACATCCGTGCTCGCACCCGTCTATATAAGCATACTCTTCACATTATCCGTATGGAAGTTCAACGGTTGCCGTCCTGCGACATCTCACGCCAAGCCTCGGAACTAACGCGACGCGGTTCGTAGTCATAATAATAATAATCCTCTGCCTACGTTACGAACATGTGACAGGCGCACGATTGCTTGTTCTCGCGGGATAAAATTAATAATGTAAATAATAAATAATAATAATAATAATAATAATAATAATAATAATAATAATAAACGAGGTAATGATTGTTAATTTATTATTATTGTTATTACTATTATTGTATTGTATTTCCATATTACAAAAATACGATTTTTATAAGTTCACAAAACATGTTCAAGACCTGCTCATTTTCTGGCCATGCGATGCATGAACTGAAAGCCGATATAGAAATAATTTTATTGCACTCCGTGCGCAAAGTGCCACTTTGCGCACGCTGCGCGTGCTCAAACTGGCACTTTGCGCACTCGTACAAAAAAAATTCGTACGATACTCGTGCGAGAAACTTTTTCTCAACTCGTGTGATTGCAACATTCGCCTTCGGCTCATGCTGCAAACTCACACTCGTCAGAAAAAGTTTCATCGCACTAGTATCGTAATATACTATTATTTGAATAAATACTTAGAGGAATCCAATAGTTTCTACATCAGAGCCCTGTCAGGATAATAACAAAAATATGTTGCTTAAAAGTATAAAAATAACATCGTCGGAAACTGTTCTGTAAATAAGTAAGTATCCCAATGTAATAACTAGGGGCCAGGGATCAGGGGGGGGGGGGGATCAGGGTCAAGAATCAACTAATGGTTGCCCCATCACATTTCAACACGGGATACAGATGTGCGTATTACAATGTAACATAGCAATATCAGGTAGAGGAAGGGCAGTTCTTGCTTGTAGCGCACAGGGAGAATATTGTGCCTCGTGCTGGACTTGTTTGTGTGCGTGAAGGAGGAGGGAAGGGTACGAAATCAATAATACACTTCCATTCAAAGTTCCCTCATCCCGGTCTCGCTTCATCCCGCTCGTGCTATGTTCCATCCATCCATGACCACAATGTTCCCGTATGGGTTTTGGAGATACGATCGTGGAATGTAATAATTATATAATGCCTGGCGACGGGCCACAGATAGTACAGATTATTTTCACGAGTATGGAAATTACGTAAAATACGTTGGCAAAACAAAATATATCTGAATGAGGCGTTCGTTATTCCAATAATGTTATGACATTGGGTAGCTTCTGATGTTTTTTTTGTTTTTCATGGGAAAATATGTGCACATTTTCTTAGATAATAAGTGATATCTGGATCACTGAAAGGGTTAGCGCTGATACAGTGATCAGTGAGAGGGTTATCGGGTTATCGCTGATCTAGTGGTCACTGAGAGGGTTAACGGTAAGATAGTCATCACTGAGACGGTTATTGTTGACCTAATCATCACTGAGAGGGTTATCACTGATCTAGTATCACAGAGAGATCTATCGCTGCTCTAATGATCACTGAGAGGGTTATCGCTGATTTAGTGAACACTGAGAGGGTTATCGCCGATCTCGTGATCACTGAGAGGGTTATCGCTTATACAGTGATCACTGAGAAGGTTATCGCTGATTTAGTGAACACTGAGAGAGTTATCACTGATTTGCTGATTACTGAGAAGGTTATCGCGGATCTAGTGATCTCTGAGAGGTTTATCGCTGATCTAGAGATCACTGAGAAGATTATTACTAATCTAGTAATCACTGAAAGAGTAATATGAGTGATATAGTTATCACTGAGAAGATTATTGTTGACATAGAGATCACTGAGAGGGTTATCGTTGATTTAGTGAACACTGAGAAGGTTATCGCTGATCTGGTGATTACCTGAGAGGGTTGTCGCTGATCTAGTGATCACTGAGAGGTTTAGCGCCGATCTAGAGATCACTGAGATAGTTATTCCTGATCCAGTAATCACTGGAAGAGTTATCGTGGATCTAATGATCACTGGGAGGGTTATCGCTAATCTATAGTGATGATTTCCATCACTGAGAGAGCTGTTTGGCCATCATTTTGATCACTGCAGTGAGCGTTATTGCTGATCTAGCAGTGTATTGATCGTTGAGATGTTTATCGCTGATTTTATGAACTTTGTGATCACTGAAAGGGTTATCGCTGATCTATTGATCATTCTTATCACTGAGAGGATTTTTGCTGATGTCAATCGAAAAAGCTAACGGGACTCCTTTCATTTTAAGCACGCTGAGTGAATGAGCTTATTCACTCTTGGACGAAACTTGACAGAATATCAAATTTCATGGATCACATAAATGGTATACATAACACAACGACAGGAAACTTCGTATATACTATTTATATATATACAGGGTGTCCCATTTTAATCTCACAGTTGATTTATCTCGAAACATACTGCTCCGATCAAAAATTGAGTGGACTGAAACTTTCAGGGTTCAAAGGGGGACGTTCGAAAAAAAAAAAATTTGGTCCAGAATTCAAAATGGCGGCGTTAAGATGACTGACATATTTTCTCAAAATGGAAACATGATTTTTTATTTTGACTAAAAAATTTGTCAGGTCAAAACTAACAACTTTTGTCGGAACATTTGTTTGATACTGTCCATAATTAGATCACCATTTTTTTTTACTATTTTAGTGTTATCCAGGATAACGACGAATCGTTTGAAGTCGACAAATATTGTTAAAGTGACGGACCGTGGATATCTAATCCTTGTGAGTATTCCACGTACATGTACGCACGCACACGGGCCCACTTACACTTGGAATATTGAAGACTACCTCCTCGTCGTTATCCTGGATAACCCTAAAATACTCAAAAATGGTGGTCTATTATGGACTCTATCGAAAAAAGGTTCCTATAGAAGTTGTTTGTTTTGACCTAAAAAATTTTTTGATGAAAAAAAACATTTTTTCATTTAAATCAAACATGTTGGCCGCCATTTTGAATTTTGGACTGACAAACATTTTTTTTAAACGTCCCTCTTTGAATCCTAAAAGTTTCACTGTACACAATTTTTGATCGGAGCTGTATGTTTCAAGATAAATCAGCTGTAACATTAAAATGGGACACCCTGTGCGTGAAAATTCTAGGGAAGCCCTGATTTGAGTCGCGACCTCGTCGGGCTTGGACGTGGATGCCCTGTCAGGAATTGCCCTTACACCGCCAGGTTGGGTCTCCACAGGGCAATGCCAAGGTTGCCAGGCCTGTTCACAATATGGCTGACCTAAGGCAACCCGTTGAGGACCTTGTCGGGCTTGAACGTGGATGCCCTGTCATGAATTGCCATAACACCGCCAGGTTGAGCCCCGACATGGCAGTGCCAAGGTTTCCAGGCTTACTTACAAGATGACTGACTTAAGGCAACCCGTTGAGAACCTTGTCGGGCTTAAATCTGGATGCCCTGTCATGAATTGCCATAACACCGCCAGGTTGGGCCGTGACAGGGCAATGTCAAGTTTGCCAGGCTTACTTACTATATGGCTGACCTAAGGCAACCCGTTGAGGACCTTGTCGAGCTTCGATCGGGCAACCCATATTCAAAGAAGTCGATGTAATTACAACAGAATCAAATCGGGCCCGAATAGGGCCAAAGTATCGGAGCGCTAATTATTTCAAACATGGCACTGACGAGGCAACCCTTTGAGGGCCTAATCGGGCTCCACGGGGAGTTAGTTCCGAGACTCGCCATGAGATGTCGCATACGGTGTGCGCTCTCTCGCATACGGAATATGCAAATAGTATGCTTATATAGCCGAAGTGGAAGCACCGGTTGTATTCGACACCGCAGAGTCAGGCCTCTCAGGAAGTCATATCCGCAAGATTTCTACATAGAAATCCTCTGCTTTATACTATTTTTTTTTGTAAAAATTCTCTTGGAGAATTATTAATAATAATGTATTATTATAATATATAATAATAACTATTAATAATAATAATAATGATAATAATAATAATAATAATTTTGTTATTATTATTGAAATAATTCACTTTTACAATCTACACGTATAGCGGTACTACATACGTACTAGGGCCCTGATAGGGCTTGACCATGGGCTTGTCGTAGATTCGACATGGTAGACGTGAGACGGTTGTAAAGGCCCTCATTTGGTAACCTTCTAAGGCCCTTATCGAAAAAGCGTTACCGTCCATTCAGGGGCCCTATTGGGCTTCCAGTCAAGGGCCCGAAGTAAGCTAAGGAAAACCGATCAGGGCCTAGTCGGGGCCTCAATCAAATTCACGCACGGGACCCTGTATCATGTTTCTGCAAAAGTTGTTAGTTTTTACCTGAAAATTTGTTTAGTGAACAAAAAAAATTATGTTTTCATTTTTAAAAAAACATGTCAGCCATCTTAACGCTGCCATTTTAAATTGTGGGCCAAAAAATATTTTTTTTTTGAACGGCCCCCTTTTGAACCCTAAAAGTTTTATTGTTTATTCCACTCAATTTTTGATCGGCGCAGTATTTTTCGAGATAGATCAACTGTAAGATTAAAATGGGACACTCTGTATATCTTTAGTATCGAAACCTGATCGAATTTGTAGGGAAATCCAGAGTGTAGCGAGTGGCGTGTTATAAACCCGTCTGTGTCTATATGTAATCCTTCTCGAGACGATCTCGATTCCATATATTCATATACATAAAGGTATAGATACTGTACTTACGATACATACATAAAGTAAGACTATTCGCGGAAAAGTGGGGCATAAAAATCGCAATAAAAAACATACATTTTTGTAATGGTTTCCCGATCAAGGGAGAACTTCCGGTAAAAACGCAGAGTTCAGTAGGATATTTTTCACATAAATTTGAGCTCCTGAGAAAAAAATCAATTTTTTAATCATTATTCATGATCTTCACAACATAATTTTAAAAAACTATGAGTAACCATACTAAAATGGAAAATTAGCATAAGCCGAATTAAAAAAATGGCAACTAAAATAATTAAATTATAACTTGAATTATAAGAATAATTACCCGATAATCATTTCGAAGAAATTATAATATTTGTTTCTTCGTAGAGACAGCTTTACTTAAAAGAAACATTTTCTTCGGTTTGTGAATAATTAGTTTGGGAACAGAAAAAAAAGGAAAACAGAACGTGTAGCCTCATTTGGCACGATTCATCTATAGTTGTGGTTATCCCATTAGTCTTGGGGGACTATTTAATTTATACGAAACTATTTCTTGAATTTTACGTTTCTACGAGGTTCCTTTTCAATACGAATAGGATAATTCACTAAAAAAAATGGCGCGTCCTATTTTTATTCTAAAAATAACAAACGATAACATTAATGCCATTAAGGGGTAAGGCCACTCTATAGACCAAAAAAGAACATATTTCGTATGAATTTTTTTCGGCGAAACCACAAAATAAGTCGGATTTACCAAAAAAGCGTTTTATTATACACCTTATCGGCAATAAAAAATTATTTTCTGTTACTCATGCGGGATAAGTGGTATCTTTACGCCCGCTGTTACGGTTGAAAAGTAGCTTTTTGCCCATTTTATAATTTGAGTGCGCAAAGTTTACTTTGCGAACGCAAATTATTATTATTATTCTTTGCGCACGCAAATTCAGTGCCGAAATTAAATAAAAGAATAACGTTGGTGAAATTCAACAAAAACAAAAACGCAACCGAAATATTAAAACTGAATTGAGGTTGACGTGACAGATCGTATACTATTTTATTACTCATGCGGTTCTTGTTCTTGTTCAAAATAAAATTGTTTTCATTGTTCCTTAACTAAGTTTCCTGTATATTTCTTAACTTTTTAGTTCTTATTTTTGGTCTGTAGGGGGGCTTCGCCTCCCCAACCCCCCACCAGGGCTTCTCCCCTGGACCTCACCGGGGCTTCGCTCCTGGACCCCCACTGGGGCTTCGCCCCCGCCCCCGCCCCCCCCCCACCGGGGCAATTTTATATTGGGATTTATTCTGCATTCGCAATAAAAAATAGTATGTGCAACTCGTGTGGCGTTGTCAATTGCCCCCTCAAGCGAATGAGCGCCCTCGCTTCGCTCGCGCGCTGAACTTCGCTTTCGTGGGCAATCGACAACTTGCCACACTAGTTGCACAATATACTATTTTTATGGCGATACATGTCCAAATGATGACTGTGCAGCATTTTTTTCAATGCCGCCTTTATTTCTGGAAGGTCTATGGCCGAACCAACATCTCTTATAATTTTTGAGTTACGATGAGGCACCAAAGTTTTTTTGATTATATATGAGGTATTTCATACCAAGCCGACCAATCCGTAGACCCGACCATTTTTTATTTTGTTGAAAATTTTCTATTTTTTTGTACGTACTGAAAGCAGTCTCTTAGAATTTTTTTAGATTTTTGTCCCGACCCAACTAACCACAATAAATTTTTCAAAATTTGACTACATTTTTTTTCAAATGCTCGTAACTTTTTAAAAACCGGAGATATCAAAATAAGACAAGAGATCTTTTTCTTCGTCTTGAATTGCAGTTTTATAAAAAAAATACAAAAAATAATATCGATATTCATTTTCATATGTTTTTTGAAGTTTTAAACACAAAATATTGTTTTTTTTTTCAACTTGGATCCTTTTTATTTTTTTGAAAAAATTCACCAATTTCTAAGAGACTACTAAAAAATTGGCAGCTTTATCATAACTTGTATTTTTTTATCTATTTTTGAAGTTATAAAAAACATGAAAAAACGGAAATACCAAGATAAAACGGAAGATCTTTTTTTTCGTCTTGAGTTGTAGTTTTATTAAAAAAATACAAAAAAAATACCGATATTCATTTTCATGTTTTTTGAAGTTTTACTCACACAATATTTTTTTTTTAACTTGGACCCTTTGGATTTTTTTGAAAGAATGCACTACTTTTTAAGAGACATTTTCACAAGTACCAAAAAATTGGCAGCTTGTGATACTCATAACTTGTATTTTTTATCTATTTTTGAAGTTATAAAAAACGTGAAAAAAGTTTTAAAAAAATGACCCTTGCGATGCTAATTCACGTCTGATCCGTCTGCCGCGTCATCCCAACTAGTGTAAGCGTTAATTGGGTTGAGATCAGGAAACTATTGTGTTATTATTTTTTTGCTATCATATCCACGAAATCTTTAAATAACGTTTTAATACTTAAGCGTTAATAACTAATAAATATTGATGGATGTTACATCGAATGACACTGAAACGGATGGCAGACGGATCAGGAATGAATTAGCGTCGCAGTGGTCATTTTTTTACTTTTTTCACGTTTTTTATAACTTCAAAAATGGATAAAAGATACAAGTTATGAGAATCACAAGCTGCCAATTTTTCAGTACTTGGAAAAATGTCTCTTAAATAGTAGTGCATTTTTTTTAAAACCCAAAGGTTCCAAGTTAAAAAAAAAATATTTTGTATTTAAAACTTCAAAAAACTCAAGATGGAAAAAAAAGATCTGTTTTATTTTGTTATCTCCGTTTTTTCATGTTTTTTATAACTTCAAAAATAGATAAAAAATATAAGTCATGAAAATCACAAGCTGCCAATTTTTTGATACTTGTGAAAATGTCTCTTAACAATTGGTGAATTTTTTCGAAAAAATAAAAAGGGTCCAAGTTGAAAAAATATATATATTTTGTGTTTAAAACTTCAAAAAACATATGAAAATGAATATCGATATTTTTTTTGTATTTTTTTAATAAAACTGCAATTCAAGACGGAAAAAAAAGATCTTTCGTCTTATTTTGATATCTCCGGTTTTTGAAAAGTTATGAGCATTTGAAAAAAAATGGTGTCAAATTTTGAAAAATTTATTGTGGTTTAGTTGGGTTGAGACAAAAATCTAAAAAAATTCTGAGAGACTGCTTTTAGGACGTATAAAAAAATATTTAGGGTTTTTTCACGCACATCACCTTTTGGAATATAATTCTACACATACTAAGCTACCTTTTTAACAACTAAAAAAACAATTTTTTTAAAATTCTAGAGTTGCCTAACCCCTTAAGAGAAATTTCGTCCCCTGAGAGCACCTTTAATTTTTTTACTTTATCGTTGCTTCATTTTGAGCTTTCTAAAATAAAAAGCACAAATGAGGAGCGCAGGTTTTTCTTTGCAGATTTTTGTTAATAATTTTTATGATGAATTTATTCATGATGAACATTGATATTCCTTTGTGGAATTTTCGTAGGAAAGCCTGTAAATAAAAAATAAATGAAATGACTCAAATAACTGACATAACTAAAATGAAACAAATTCAATACATCATTGTAGAACTATCCTGTAGCTTTTATCGGTGTAATCTATGCTTATGTATCAATATAGCACGTTTATATCCGAGGATTATATAATCGAGATGGGATTTACGATTATGGCTCGATGCCCTCGTTCACGAGAAATATAGAAATTCGTGATGCACGACGACGAATCAAATATATATTTATATGGGGCGTTCCATCCCAAATCGGACAGTTTGAGAATTTTTTTTTTTAATTTTCTCAATTTTTTTATATTTTTAAGTACCCATCAAAAGACCTTTCCTGTTAAATTTTGAGATTTTTTTGATTACCCGTTCAAAAGATATTGAAAGAACGGAAAAACCACTCTTTTTTGGTATTTTGGACATAACTTCTTTAATAATAGTACAAATTAAAAGTTTTTTTTTACAAATTTTCTGTTTTTTTTATGGCCTTTTCAGAAAAAAATACAACAAAATATTCGACGCGTTTTTGAATGAGTTTTTTGAGTTTTAAACTTTAAATCGCGTTTTTAAAAGTGAGTGTCATTTTTTTTTTTTTAATTTTCTGTTTCAAACATCTATCTATTCTACAATTTTCAAGACTAATCCGATCGTGGGATTTCAATAACTACTTTTTTTTTTCGATTTTTGAAAATTAAATTTTTTTTTTCATAAATTATTATAAATACCAATTTTTGTTACTGATTAGTATTTTTTAAATAATTTGAATTAATTTTGACACTTTATCATTGTTAATAGATTTTTTAAATTAATAATTAATCGATGAGCAAATAATTGTATGAGTGGGCATTGAACCTAAATAGTCTACTGAATATTGCTGTCAAATTTGCACCTGAGAAATATTATTTGGAAAGATTTTATTTGCGATACAATACTGAAAAGTCAATTACAGCACAAAAATTTCATACAATTATTCCAATGAGCAACGGAAACGTATTGGCAAGGAAATATTATAATTCAGAAAATAATCGTACATGTGAGGCTCTCAAAAAAATACGTGAATAAATAAAAACTGTTATTATTATTGTTTATAAACGGATTTCACGATTAATTATTGATTTCAAGAACCTGTTAACAATAAGAAAGTATCAAAATAAATTCTAAATATTGAAAAAAAATATTGAAAAAATATTGAAAAATCGGACTAGTCTTGAGAATTGTCGAATAGATAGATGTTAAAAGCAAAAAATTAAAAGAACAAAATTAAAAATGAGTGTCATTTTTAAAAACGCGATTTGAAGTTTAAAACTCAAAAAACTCATTCATAAACTCGTCGAATATTTTTGTTGTATTTTTTTTATGAAAAGACCATAAGAAAACAAAAATTTTGAAAAAAAAACCTTCAATTTGGATCATTCAAAGAAGTTATGACCAAAATACCAAAAAAGGGCGGTTTTTTTTATTTAATATCTTTTGAACGGGTAATCAAAAAAATCTCAAAAGTTAACAGAAAGGGTCTTTCGATAGGCACTAAAAAATAAAATAAAAATGAGGAAATAAAAAAAAAGTTTTGCAAACGGTCCCATTTGGGATGGAACACCCCATATATATTTATATATTATATCAATTGGCAGGTAATATACGTCAACTACATCAATATTGTATTATGTTGCCATACTATATGCAACATTTGTATATAACGCATGTATGGATGATGCAATGTGTTTTGCATGCTTTATCTAGAAGGAATTTGCTTGACGTAGAATAATTTAACGTTGGACCATGATTCGTAGTATCAAACTGTTTCGTCGTTCTGGACCTCCGGTCTCGGACTATAGCGAGTCGTCGAGAGAGGTCCTTGCGAACTTTGACGTTTGTCCCTTCCCGAGGGAGGACCGGGAGATGTCAACCCTCAAATTCCCAGTTCTCCTGCGCTCTCGCTTTCCCCATATACGTCAGAAAACGGCAGGGAATATGGACCACCTAAATTCACCTGTTAGCCTTCATGGCAATATTTTTGACGTTTACATACGAAATATCCTCTCGCTTTTCGATTCATTAATGAATCGAAAAGCCCCGTAGTAAAAAACTCCATTGAATCGCCAATGGCAACCAATGGTCCTCATACGACTCCATTTGCCAATGAATGGGGACCCATTGAGATTTTCGCATTTTTCAATGGCGTATAGGAACGACCATTGATCAGGGAATGGATATCCATTGAAAAGTCACCATTGCCCAATGACGTCCATTGGACAGCAAATGCGGATGAACCGAATGATCACCATTACTCAATGATGCCTATTGAAAAGCAAATGCTGATGGACCGAGCCATCAGCATTGCCCAATGGTGTCCATTGGAAGGCAAATGCTGATGAACGAAATGATCAGCTTTACCCAATGATGTCCATTGGGAAGTAAATGCGGATGAACTGAATGATCAGCATTACCCAAAGATGTCCATTGGAAACCGCGTCGCGTTACTTCCAAGACTTGGCGCGAGATGTCGCAGGACGGTAACCCGCTGAACTCCCACGCGGATTATGCGAAGAGCGTGCTTATCTAGATGAGTGTGAGCACGGAATATTAGCAGAAGTCGGTTTCCAAAAAAATCAATGCAAGGAGTTATTGCCGACTGATGCCCATGGGATAATCCCTATTCCGTTTGAAATGGGGAAGTCAATCCTCATTGGAAAATCCCTATTCGATTTCAAATGGGGAATTCAATGGCGAAAATGTCCTTGGGCAATTCGGCATTCATCTCCATTGGTTATTTTGGCAATGGGGAATGAATGGCGATTTTTCAATGGTGACGAATTGAGTTTTTTACTATATGAAAGAATCTCAATTGATTATCGCCATTCATTCCCCATTGCCTACAAAAACCAATGGAGATGAATGCCGAATTGCCTATGGGGATTTTCTTCATTGAATCCCCATGGGATAATCCCCATTCCATTTAAAATGAGGAAGTCAATCCTCATTGGAAAATCCTCATTCCATTTCAAATGGGGAATTCAATGGCGAAAATCCCCTTAGGCAATTCGGCATTCATCTCCGTTGGTTATTTTGGCAATGGGGAATGAATGGGGATTTCTCAATGGCGACGAATGGAGTTTTTTACCACGGGTTCTTTTTCGCAATCAATTATTGCACAAGAAAGAAGACGATTGAATTTGACATTAACATTTTACCTGAATGAAAAAAATGTGAAGACATCGATGAAAAATCATCCTATTTCAAAAAACTGATTCTATAAATTAGATTTTATACCAAATATCATAGCAGGGTAGTACTTGAAGTACTTGCAAAGTACTTGAAGTCCTTAAAAAGTACTTATGGTACGTCGTACTCCAATACTTCAGTACTTGAAGTACTTAAAGAGTACTTATGGTACTTCGTACGCCAGTACTTCAGTACTTGAAGTACTTAAAAAAGACTTATGGTACGCGGGACTTCAGTACTTGAAGGACAGTAGAGTATTTGAAATTTTAAGTACAGTCCTTGAAGTACAGGCCAAGTATTTGAAAATTCAAGTACAATACTTGAAATACTTTTGAAGTACTTGAAAATTTAAGGACACTACTTGAAGCACTTTTCAAGTACTTGAAAATTCAAGTACAATACTTGAAGTACTTTTCGAGTATTTGAAAATTTATGTATAATACTTGAAGTACTTTTTGAGTACATGAAAATTTAAGTACAATACTTGAAGTACTCTTTAAGTACTTGAAAATTTAAGTACAATACTTGAAGTACTTTTCAAGTACTTGAAAATTTAAGTGCAATACTTGAAGTACTTTTCAAGGATTTGGTAATTTAAGTACAATACTTGAAGTACTTTTCAAGCTTTTGGAAATTTAAGTACAATACTTGAAGTACTTTTTAAGTACTTGAAAATTTAATTACAATACTTGAAGTACTTAAAGAGTATTTTTCTGTACTTCAAATACTTTTTCAAGTACACGTATCAAGTACTTTTCAATGTGTGGTAAATATTCGGAAGTGTATCTCCTGTCAAAATCGAGCTGATTTTTTTGATGTGGTTTCTTACCATTAAAATGATCATATTCAATATTATTATGGTGGGGCATAATTTTTTTATCCAACCTTTTTAATCTTTTTTTTATTTAAAAAAATGAATTAATTTAGCTACTAGAATAGATATCCCTGTTGCAGAGCTTATGATGTTTTTTTGGGTTTGATAAAAAACCAAGTTTCTACAATGTTGAAAAAAAACATGTTATCAAACCTAAAAAAACAACAGAAACTCTGCAACGGGGATATCTATTCTGATAGCTAAATTCCTTCATTTTATTTAAATTAAAAAAAAAAAAATTGAAAAAAAAATATTTTCAAAGTTGGGTGTAATCATTACGTGCCACCAAATTTAACTTAATTTAAGGTTTTATTATCATAAAGAATTGATAAAAAAAATGTACAGCCTCTTTTGAGCGGGGAGTTACACTTCAGAATATTTACAAAATGTGTCTTACTGATGGTTGATGTATAAATTACATATTCAAAGCCTTTGAATATGTAATTGAAAATAATATTTCGTGACCACTCAAGTAAGAAATCGAATGTGAGTACCAGAACTTAGGAGGTATACCTGAAAACTTGAAAAGTACTTGATACTCTTAGTACTTAATTTTTCAAGTACTTGTACTTCAAGTACTTTAAATCTCAAGTACTTCAAGTAATCAGTACGTAGTACTTTAAGTATTGCCGGAACTCGATACATCAGGTACTTAACTTTGGACTTGAAGTACTTTCCGGTACTTGGCCCAGCTCGGCCAAATACTTTAGCCAAATTTTAGATATTATTGAACCACAAACGGAGTCCAACATCCGAGAGACACTCAAGATTTCGGGAAAGCCGGAGGGTGATTTTTTTAGCTCCCTTCAATGAAGGTCTTAAATACGACGCTTTTTTTTAAATCCTTGATTCCGACGAAAAATAATTGGGTTGGAAAGACCCAACTCGACGACGATTAAATCCCCTCAGGGACGCTTAATCCCTTAAGGCGATGCGGTGGTGCGATCAAAAAACCCAACCCAATTCACCTGGGCCATATTCTCCGACTGCTTCTCTGGTATTTACTCCCTGTAGCATTCCATTTAGTTTTCTCATTTATCCACGAGAACCTTTTGATTCGAACTCGCGCATTCGTTCACGTTGGAGAGCAACGGTCAGGGGTGAAAGTTACTCGAAACAGCATGCAACCTCGTCCATATAGCGAATACACAGGGATGCATGGATGCGGACCTCGGAAATTCACATACTCGCCCATTTCACTTTGTTCTCGCGGGCTGCGGCTCTCTCCATGGTCATTCAATTCTCCTTCTCGCTTCCATCCGCCCTCTATGTGTGCTTTTCCGCTTCTCCAGGGCCAGGTACACATCGTTTATTTCGAGAACACCACCGCTCGCTTAATTTGACCCTTTTTTGTGTTTTTGTTTTTTCGACCGTTCATACGTTCCTCGACCGGGCTGAAAAAAAAAACAAAACAAAATCACAATATTGAAACGTGGAAAATAACAGTGACGTTGGATAGTAATGCAAATTGCATGAAATTGCAATTTTTTACAATTGAAATTCGAATTGTATTATCGAAAAATACGATTTTTTTCCCCAAAAGCCCGGGGTCTTTCCCCTTTAGCCAAATCCCTCTAACCCACACAATCTTCCACTTCCTTGTTTTGGAATTTCAGTTTGTGTATTTTTTTTCTCTTCGATAATTCATCGTTGATCCGAAATACTCAGGAAAATCATGCACATTAAAATTTGCACATTCCTCAATCATGACTGTGTCGATAGCAAAAGTTTGTTGGGAAGCAATGCGCGAATTTTCATTTGTAAATTTTTCATTAATACCCCAGGTGGGATTGGCCAGAGCTTGTCACATGGCCCAGCATTGGCCCAACGCAGTGTGCCGATGCTGGCATTGTAACCTCGGGCCAAGTCTGGCCAACCTTTGAAGCCAACGTCGGGCCAACGCTGAAACTGAGCGTCGGGCCAACAATGGCATAACGGCTGGCCCAGCACTGGGCCAGTCGCTATGCCAGTGCTGGGCCAGCCGTTATGCCAGTGCTGGGCCAGCCGTTATGCCAGTGCTGGGCCAGGCCCGGTTATCCCATACACTCGGTATGTTTAGGAGGTTATGTTCGCACACGTAGATGTCATTCGATCATCGTAAAAAATGTTGAAACCACGTTCCAGTATTTCGAGAGTGAAAAAATACCGTTTTTTTAAAAATTGCGTTCCGAAAATAATCAGTGAGGAAGATATAGAACAACCGGCGAAAAAGCAAAAAAAAATGATCGCGATTTGATGGATCCGATTGTAACGATTCAATTTTCTAACCTTGAAAATTCGCATTTCGTTGTCGAAGATGACAATGATGACATCGAGGATGAAGTAGTTTCTTCATCACTTGACGAATCGCCAAATGACGAATCACTTAATCAAGACGTCAATTAATTGTTTTTTTTCTTACTTCAGAAATACGTTTGTTGAATATTAAATAAATATTTCTATAATCATTTTTATATAATCTGGTCTGAGTTTGAAAATTATTTCTTAATGCGATCCG
Organism: Alloplasta piceator; assembly: GCA_946863875.1. Lineage (NCBI taxonomy): Eukaryota > Metazoa > Arthropoda > Insecta > Hymenoptera > Ichneumonidae > Alloplasta > Alloplasta piceator. Next base: position 13,387,236 of record OX333078.1, read on the forward strand.
CATTAACATTTATTTATATCCACCTATTTATATCCAGTACTAGGCCATGATTGAATGCCAGCGTCGGGCCAGCATCGGATGCCAGTACAGGGCCGTCATTGAATGCCAACGCCGGGCCACGATTTGATGCCAGCGCTGGGCCAGCATTGTATGCCAGCGCTGGGCCGGCGCTGTATGCCAGCGCTGGGCCGCCATGTAATACCAGTATTGGGCCGACATTGCATGCCAGAGTTGGGCCGAGGTTAACAAACCAGTACCGGCATAATGCTGGCCCGATACTGGGAGTCAGCTTTGGGCCAAGCCTGTACGCCTGGCATTTAGTACTGGCCCAACGTCGGGCCATTTGTTAAATCCCACCTGGGACACCGTAAAAAAGGTTTAGTAATATCAACTACCCAGCTGCGATCACGGAAAATTGGTTTGAATCAATCGTCTCATATTTGATTTGATTACCCCATTGTTGAAATAATAAAACTGGTGTCGTTGTTTCGAATGTGTAATGCATTTACCGCAATTACAACATTGGATCAAAATGATTTCAAACGAGATTGATTCAACAACTTGTTTTCTCATTCAATCTAATATTTAGTCACTTACTGGAAGTAAATAAAATTGTTTTAACTGGATGTTTCGTCTCATCAACAAAATCTAGTTTTAAGAGGAGGCTAAATACCATTTTTATTCAATCCCTACATTATCGACGTATCATCGTCGTCCAGTCTTTCTCCGACAACCGTGAATGAAAATTAATTACATTTTGACAATTAAGAGGGGGATAAATTAATGAACGATTAATTGTCAATTGAGAGGCTAAAATGCGTTACAGCTAATGCCAACGAACTCATTCGAGCCCCCTAAATATTATAGGTTACTCGTCAGAATCCATGGTGCTGCCCTCACTCGCACGTCTGTGAACTACATTTCGCCATTTCGTTTTTCAATAAAACTGCAATTTATCGATATTTATCTCTTGATGCGCCATCCAAACTTACGGCGTGTCATTTTGATAAAATAATGTCGAAAACGTCTCGATATTTGTATCGTGGCGTTCTTTATGGAGCCTCACTCTTGGTTTTACCTGAAATGCAGTAAAAGTTTAATAATTTAAGTTTTTCAATTACAGTTTCTCGGTGGTAAATGAATCTGTAAATTTTTTTTTGTTTTTCGAAATTTTTTTAGTGAGGCTCCATTCCTGCCATTTTTCTGATGATGTTGTTAAAATTTTATTCAATTCCATCCATTTGTATAAGAGCAAGTTTGGATGGCAATTTCGAGGTGTTAGTGTCGGTATTTAGCCTCCTCTTAATTTAAGCTATTCATCCAGTTAAAAAGAATAGTAAATGCTTTCAAGTCGATCAAAATGTTTGATAAATTCGACTAAATATTTCAATGCGGCCACAACACATTTAGTCGATAGTACACGGAGAGAATTTTATATGAAAAATTGCTATGTATGCTTAGTAGTCGGGTACCATATTGGCATTAGTAGAAAAATTACTATGGTATGTACATGGTATGTACATAGTCATTTTTCTACTAATGACAATATGGTACCCGACTACTAAGCATACATAGCAATTTTTCGTATAAAATTCTCTCCGTGTACGTATAGTAACTACCACGATCTCGGCGCTTCGCCCGAGATCCGTAAGGTGGCGACGATCGGCGCGCGTTCTCGCGCCAGCGAGACAGCCGCAGAGCACCGATAAGTACCAGTGTATTACCAGCATCGGAGTCCTCAATTAACTTTGAATTGATGGAACATTACCCGCGCTCAGTGGTTGCGCAGTTCTATGGACTAAAGACCACATATTTGAATGAGATCACCATTGCACTTTGGTGGAGCTCTTGCTCTTAATGATCAATTGGTTAAGTAAAAGCCCTCGTAGCTTAAACAAATATTGCATATCATCAAATGTTTTGTTAATTCAATTGAAATTTTCTAGCTTTATATTGAATGCATTTTTTTCCGGTGAACAACATCCGAATTGCATAGAAAATATAAACTGTTCATTCAACTAAACCATTTGGTTATGCGATCGCATATTGAGTTCATTTTACCAAATATAGAATCAAAACAATGTTATTTTGAATTGAACGGATTCTTCACTCTGTTGGATCAAGGATATATGTGTTTATGGGAATGCAATTTTTGTTTCCATTTTGATACACGTTTTGAGTCAACTGAATTACACATTTCGTTCGCCACCCGCAACCGCCGGGTTTAGTAAATTCAAGCCAAATTTTTTTCACTTTACCAAACCTTTTTCTCGGTGGATTCTACGTTTTTATACGAAAATTGAAATTAGTTATATTTTACAAAATATTAGCGAAAGATAACAATCTTATTTTCTATTCAATCGAAATAAATTAAATTTTTATTATTAATTGAAATTAAATTAAACACAAACAATGTCGAAAAATAGATCCATGAGGACAAAATTTGAACAGCATTGTACAAAAAAAATTATGTTATTTAAATATAGCTATTGATTATAAATGAATTTTTGCACGGCTAACGTGAAAAGAAATATTTTGATTCTGTTTTTGTATCGTAAAAAATTGTTGACTACCAAAGACTTTGATTAACATATCACTAATTAGTAAGTTATTTTAGATCAATTAACTCACTTATGCGAAAAATCGATTTATAACAAAAAAATGCCTGCCAAAGTTTGCGAAAAAAGGTTGCTTTGAATATTCCAGTAAAATAATTATCACCAAATAATTCTAGGTTCCTCATAAAGAAGGCTTTGTAAACTGTGAAAAGAAGATAAGGAAGCAGTAGTAAATTTCGAATTCCCACGGTTTTCGACGTTGATTAATGGGATGTTAAAATATATCACGATGCAATGTTAAGTCCTGAATTTCGATAAAGTTAAAGCGCATTCCGTATATTTTGCAATAAATTCATAAAAATCTTTAAGCCTTTGATCGATTCTCGTGAATTTTGGTGCAGATTAACATTGACAACGACATGAACCGTTTAAAAAAAATTCAATGTAATATCTTGAATATCGATGAAGTCACTATCATTTTCTTGTATAAATAGTGACTTAAATAAATCTTCGTAACACTTTTCCGGACTGTTTAAGTGCGGCACTTTTTTTAGGTCCTTGTTATGGTGTTACACTTTAAATAAATGAAAACAAAATGGGTCAAACATTCAAAAAGTGGCCGGTCCGTTTAAATGAAAAAAAAAAAAAAATTATTTCGAAAGTGTATTAAGTGTAGCAATTTTTTTTATCAATGTCTATGATATTCATGAAAATAGGGTCTTTTTGGAGAATTTTGACAATACGTGCGTAAATATCCCTTATAATTTTCCCTCGAAAAACCACCCCATAGGACCAAATTTTCCTCCAACGTCGTCGAACGAAAATCCTTCGAGTAGAGAGTGAATAATGTGTACAGGTGTGTGAATTTTTTTCGATAAGGCCTCAAGCCTCAATGGTGAGAGAAATAAAGCGATATGAAAATTCGGGGTTGGAAAAAGCTCTCGCGCGGATTGGCAAAGTCCTGCTGGCATATATATATATATATATATATATATATATATATACTGCATGGAACTCGGGTGATTGAAATCCAAGTTTATCGACGATTACCTCTCTCCGGCGGCTTTGAAACTTGGGCACATACAACCGACCGTCTGGATTTTCTCTCTTCTCCATATGGGGCGTTCCATCCCAAATCAGTCAGTTTGAAAAACTTTTTTTTTTATTTCCTCAATTTTTTAATATTTTTTAGTACCCATCGAAAGACCTTTCCTGTTAAATTTTGAGATTTTTTTGATTACCTGTTCGAAAGATATTAAATTAACAAAAAACCGCTCTTTTTTTGGTATTTTGGTCATAACTTCTTTGATAATGTTCAAAATTGAAAGTTTTTTGGTCAAATTTTTTGTTTTTTATGGCCTTTTGAGAAAAAAATACAACAAAATATTCGACGAGTTTTTGAATGAGTGTTTTGAGTTTTACACTTCAAATCACGTTTTTAAAACTGAGTGTCATTTTTTTTTTTTTTTTTTAATCTTTTGCTTGAAACACCTATCTATTCCACAATTTTGAAGACTAGTCCGATCGTGGGATTTCCATAACTACTATTTTTTTCGATTTTTTGAAATTAAATTTTTTAAAAAAATTAAAGAAGTTATGACCAAAATACCAAAAAAGAGCGTTTTTTTTTGTTAATGTAATATCTTTTGAACGAGTAATTAAAAAAATCTCAAAATTTAACTGGAAGGGTCTTTCGATGGGTACTAAAAAATATAAAAAAATTGAGAAAAAAAAAGTTTTCAAACTATCCGATTTGGGATGGAACGCCCCATATACATTCTATATATATATATATATATATATATATATATGGAGAAATGTACGTTTCATTCTTGATTCGGTTCGCTTTCGCCTAGAGAAGCATATAAGATAAAATCTCGGATGTGGGCGTCGAATAAAATGTAAAAAAATTGCGTCTCGCGAAAAGTGGTCGCGTTCGAGATCGAGGCTTCCTTCCTTCCTCGTGGGAGTTTATATATCCCACGTTCGAGCGACACTTCCATTTTATCGCGGCAAAAAAAAAAACCAGGAAAAACAAGAGAAACCGGCAGAGAGGCAGTTGCGCGGGAGTTTGAAACTTTAGCAGGGACACATCCCTTATATCCTTCGCCTAAACCGTCTTGCAGCACTACCGGTGCATTATTTATCGAAACAGCTGACGTACGATGGGGAATTCGCACGGTTGCAAGACCAAAGGAGAAAAAACTGAGAGAGACGCTTCTGTTCTTCTGCATTTTCACTTCCTCCACTTTTCGCAGCCATCTTTAACCTCCGAAACTCTTCTGTAATATTCATAGACGTTGCATGTCGTATTGGCCGAAACTTTTTGTCAGGACACAGTGCCGAGGCCACTTTGTCACGGAATAAGAGAAAAGTTCGTGGGAGAAACGAAATTTTGAAAAAAAAAAAAACAAGGCGTGAAGGTGGATAGAGAGGAATTTAGTTTTAAGGGCGGGGTAAAGTTAATTCGGCGAAAAAGGCATGTTTTTAAGATTTTTTTTTGCGTAACGGATAGTGTTCGTTTATTGAAAAATTTACATATAATAAAGTAACATTTGAACAACATTCTCCTAAATTTGCATTGCAAAATATTCAAAATTGAGCGAGTGAAAAATAAACCCCGGAGGCGCCTCGAAAAAAAGTTGGTTTGCGGTGTACACCATAACTCGCAACAGAATCATCTGAAACAAAAAAATCAAAATGCATTTGTTAAAGGAGATGTTTCTCGAGGTAATGACGGGAGGATTTTTTTTTCGATTCTTTTGTAGCACTTGGGAGCCAAAAACCCGATTTTCGCTAAAAAAAATCGGTTAATTTGTTGTTGAAAAATTATTAATTATTTAAAAAAAAAAACAAAAAAGCTCTCGACAATACCTGGTGAATTGTGTGAAGAAGTACTGTGCAAAATTTCAAAGCGATTGGTCCAGCAGATTTTGAGTTATCGTGTACACGGACTTCAAATATGACAAGTCTCAGAAAAACGGTTTGAAAAAGGCAGAAGAGTTTGGTCGCTTAGCGCTCATTGCACATAAGTTTGAGAACACTTCTCGATTGCATAAAAATCTGAGAAAATTCATGCATATTAAAGGTACTCAAAAGATTAATTTTGCATAATAATAATTCCCGGCATGGAGCAATAGACGCTCAAATACTCATAACTTCGTCAATTTTACTCCGATCGACTTGAAATTTTAACACAATATTTTTGAGATATTATGCATTCATTTAAAAAATGAAAAAAAAATGAAAAAAAAAATGTTTTTAATACTTTACCCCGTACTTAACGGTTGCCTGAAAAAGTTGCGAGGGATCGATCGAAAATGAAAAACTTGGAAATTTGGGAAATTTTTATATTGATTTATTGGTAGAGTTACGCCGATGCCGCATTTTTTTGAAAATTCGAAATTTTATCAAATTTGACTGCCACGATCGATTTTCGATTAGTTCACTATTTTAATGATGTCAAAAATGTCGGATGTGATATTTTTATGTTGATAAAAGTATATCGTAGTCGCATTTTTCGAAACGTTCGCAATTTTATAAGATTTGAATCCTTTTTTTTTCATTTGCAAAAAAAAAATTCAATTTCATATTTTGATATTGATAATAATATAATGCATGCTTCATTTTTCCAACAACTTCAGATTTTTTGAAATTCGAATCCTTTGATTGATTTTTGCCAAGTTCAATAGTGTTTAACCTAATTGGTCACTATTTTATTCGTTTCTAAAATTTCAATTTTTAATTTTAATATTGATAAATATATAACATTGATAAATTGAAAAATATATAATATTGATTAATATATATGCCGTATTTTTTCCAAAATTCAAAATTTTATCATATTTTGAATCTTTTGATTGATTTTCGTCAAGTTCATTAGTGTATAAACTTGATCACTATTTAATTCCTTTAAAAAATTTCAATTTAATATTTTAATATTGATGAAGGTATAAAGTGTGCAACATTTTTCAAAAAATTTCAAATTTTATAAAATTTGAATTTTTTGATTGATTTTCGTCAAGTTAAGGAGTGCATAAACTTGATTACTATTTTATTCCTTTAAAAAATTTCAATTTAATATTTTAATATTGATAAAGATATGTGTGCTGCATTTTTCCAAAAATTCAAAGTTTTATAAAATGTGATGAAAAATATATGTATGTTAAAAAGTCTTTTTGTCGTTGCCTGGGGCTGCACAGTTGCTGACATGCTTGCCCATAGCCAGAGATCGATTTTATTATTATTATTATTATTATTATTATTATTATTATTATTATTATTATTATTGCTATTATTGCTTTTCTGTTGTCTCTCGATTTTTCTCTTGAGAATCTACTCTTTCCTCGCTACCTTGTATTTTCGGTATTTCCCCTGGATATATATATATATATATGGGATTTCCCATGTCAATTCAACCATCGCCTTTCGCTCTCCCGGATTTTCTTGACGGTTTTTAAAAATTGTACAATGGCAAAAAACCACCTCTGAAAACTTTTTTAACTTTTCATGAAAAATACTAAAAAAAATATATATGCTCTGAGACACATGGTTATAAATGTTTAATAATTTGGTTAATAAAAAGTTTAGAATGAGTACTGATAAGAAAATCTGATAAATTAATAGATCTTATTGTCTATGGTAAAATCGAACGGAGAGTCAGATGCTGGTTGGTTGACACGAAAAAACCCCTGTACATACATGTAAATATTAGGGTGATTCGAAAAAATTAAAAACTGTTGGCTACCTTCAGAAATCAAAGATATCGTTGAAATAAAGGTCTCTGTGCAACGGTTCGATTCGGCTGTGCAACGGTTCAAAAACGCCATTTTTAGCATCAAATTTACTATATCACTGATAAAGGGAAACAGATCATTCAGAAAATTGTGAATTTTTTATATAAGGTGCCCAGCTATGTATTCTTTCAAACCCATATTTATTGAACATTAACAAATAGTTCATATCTTCGAAAAAAAATCTCTGAAAATCAATATTTTCATCATTTTTCAATTAATTATATTGACTTTTGTCTTCTAAAACGTTTTTGTATTTCTTCCATTTTTTTTCTTGTGAAACTAAGTATCGGTATTGCTTACAATGCGAAAATTGCTAAAAAATAAATCTTAAAATATGAAAATTTCCAAAATAAATATTTATTTTTTAGCAATTTTCGCACTGTAAGCAATACTGATACCGAGAGTTTTAGAAGAAAAAAGATGGTAGAAATACAAAAACGTGTTAGAAGAAAAAAATCACATAATTAATTGAAAAATAGTGAAAATATTGATTTTCAGAGCTTTTTTTTCGAATATATGAACCATTTGTTAATGTTCGGTAAATATGGGTTTGAAAGAGTACATATCTTGGCACCTTATATAAAAAATTCAGAATTTTTTGAATGATCTGTTTTCGTTTATCAGTGATATAGTAAATTTAACGCTAAAAATGGCGTTTTTGAACGTCCCGCTCGCCCTCTAAAAAAATTCAAAAAATCGAACCGTTGTACAGAGAGACCTTTATTTCAACGATATTTTTTATTTTTGAGGGTAGCCAACAGTTTTTAATTTTTTCGGTTCACCCTAATATGTATATATATATATATATATGTATATATTAGACTGATTCAAAAAGAGCGACCATTTTTTGTTTTTCGAAGAAACGCATTAAATACTTTCGGGAAGATGAAAAAAGATGCCTGTTAAAATTAGAGCTCTTAATACAAATATTTAGAGGTCCCTCTTCGCATATTTTCATTTCCCATTTAAATAACACGAGGAAAAAAAATTTCAAACTTTGACACTTTATACCTCAGTTTCAAGTCAATGCAACAAAATGAACGACACATATTCTTGTGGAGAATTGAACGCTCTACAGAAAAGATCTCTTATGATTTTTCAATAAACTCACTCCTTCAAAAGTTATTCACGTTCTAATACATATGTGAGGCATTCCAGCTATAACCGAGCGGCCATTGCATCGACATTTTTTTTTCGGGACGCCGATTTTTTTTCAGTTACTTTTCGACAAAAAAAAAAGTATATGTATGCCTCAAAAACAATCGTTATTTTTTTTGCTTCCGTTTTAACACGTTTCAAAGTACAATTTTAACTTTTTCGATAAGAGTGTATCCTTCGATGTTTTTCAAATAAATTGACAAAAAAGTACATGTAAAACCGCATCTTTTGATCGCTATCCCATCATGGAGAAATCGTTTTTCGATTTTTTCTATGCATTTTTCGATTTTTTCCATGTGTATGGAACTTTAAAAAATGTGTTCGTATTCCTTTGTTATTTATTAAAATGTGTTTTTATTCTTTTTTTACGAATCAAAACACATTTTTTAGAGTGTCTACACATAGAAAAAATCGAAAAATGATTTCTGATTCGTAAAAAAGGAGTTTCATACACATAGAAAAAATCGAAAAACGATTTCTCCGTGATGGGATAGCGATCAAAAGATGCGGTTTTAAATGTACTTTTTTGTCAAATTATTTGATAAAAATCGGAGGATACACTCTTGTCGAAAAAATAAAAATTTTACTTTGAAAGGTGTTAAAACGGAAGAGGATGAAAAATATTTTTTTTTGAGAAATACGTATGTTTTTTTGTCGAAAAGTAACTGAAAAAAGTGTACGTATTTCTCAAAAAAAAATTATTTTTCATCCTCTTCCGTTTTAACACCTTTCAAAGTAGAATTTTTATTTTTTCGACAAGAGTGTATCCTCCGATTTTTATCAAATAATTTGACAAAAAAGTACATTCAAAACCGCATCTTTTGACCGCGATCCCATCATGGAGAAATCGTTTTTCGATTTTAAATAAAATAAAAAATGTGTTTTTATTCGTAAAAAAAGAATAAAAACACATTTTAATAAATAACAAAGGAATGCGAACAAATTTTTTAAAGTTTCATACACATAGAAAAAATCGAAAAATGCATAGAAAAAATCGAAAAACGATTTCTCCATGATGGGATAGCGATCAAAAGATGCGGTCTTACATGTAATTTTTTGTCAATTTATTTGAAAAAAATCGAAGGATACACTCTTATCGAAAAAGTTAAAATTGTACTTTGAAACGTGTTAAAACGGAAGCAAAAAAAAAATTTTTTTTTTGAGGCATACGTATACTTTTTTTTTGTCGAAAAGTAACTGAAAAAAAATCGGCGTCCCGAAAAAAAAATGTCGATGCAATGGCCGCTCGGTTATAGCTGGAATGCCTCATATATATAATATAGTGAGCAAAGATGCGGAAAAGGATCTTTGAGAGAAGGAAAAGCGAAGATAGCAGAGCGAATCATAAAAACGTCCCTGTACCGTCATCACGGGAAAACAAAGAAATTCAGTGGCGTATCGCGTGGCGGAAAAAAAAAGACTGCCTCGGGGGAAATTTTGTTGAACGGAGGCTTCTCTTAGAACTGGTGAAGACAGACAGACACACGCGCACACACACAAACACAAGGTCATATATCACAAACACTGTCCCAAAACGTTTGGAAAATCATATTCGAGTGATTTCACCGACACTAGAACCGAAATTTCCCGACCATGAGAGCTAAAAAAAGTTTAATGGAAAAACGGTAAATTTTACGGAGACGAGCGATTTGTATTCATCCAAGAATCAATAAAATTTTCAATTATCCGATCGGTGTAAACCATTGTAACAGGAAAAATGGCCTCCGGAAAATTGGCCCCCGGAAAATTGGCCCCGGATATTTGGCCCCTGTTATCGGTTAAAGCGTCGATTGAACTGTTTCATTCGAATAAAAATAACTTTTGCATTCGCTTATTATATAAGCAACTTTTTAGCATTTTTCTGCTCTTTGAAGCCTTAAAGACCGAGTTTTACTTACACAACTTAAAAAAGTTGTTTTTATTAGAATGAAACAGTTCAATAGACATTTTAACCGATAATAGAGGCCAATTTTCCGGGGCCAGTTTTCTGAGGGACAATTTTCCGGGGGCCAATTTTCCGGAGACCATTTTTCCGGGGACTATTTTTCCCAGGTCCGTAAACCATACCTATTTTGTAGTGAGATGATAAAAAAAGCTATTCTTGAAGTAATAAAGAAGAAACTAACATGCAGAGAAAAATGACGAGGTTTTGTAAAATTACAAATTTTATCTTCATCATTTATAAATGCTTATTTTTAAAAATTGATTCCATCTTTAACTATTTGAATTTTTAGGGATTTTAGCAGGTTAACCTCGGTCGGTGCATAAATTTTATGACCTTCAAAGATTTTCAGGCGGAGAATATCGATGATTTTATGAATTTTGGTAGGGCTGCGGCTGGAAGAATTTCATAAACGAAAACACAAAAAATATAGAAAAAAATTTTCGAAAAATAAATATCTATATCTTTGAAACGAATGTATCTTGAATCTAGTAAAAAAAGGCTACAATTCAGAATAATTTCATGAATACTATAAACTTCTTGTGAAAAGATTTGTACAGTGAAATACTGCTTGTTAAAAATTTGCATAAATCTGTCGCTTTTGTATTTTTCTATACTGCAGATACAATTTATAAACGTCATTCATTCCTCAACAATTTGCAACAAAAATTGAGAAATACCAGTGGAGATTTGACTCGTGTAAAACGATGCAGTCGTTCTAATTACAGTCCAATTATGTGATCTCAAAAGATGCACCGAAATAGATTTTGTTTTATCTTAAAAAATTGTTTAAAAAATATATAGATCAATTGAAAATGCCTTAAACTATAAATAACTTCTATGTTTTTGAACTATTTTTCTCCCACACGGAACATTAGGGCCATGGGACGTCCAATATCCATACATGGTGGATGAATGCTCCATCCCAGGGACGTCTATGAGTATCCCTATCACTGCTAAAAGAAGTGCGAAACGGCACCTGTTCTATGTACTGGGAACATCCCTTATTCGTACCTTGAGACGGTTTTTAGACGGACTAGAACCCAAAAAATGACGTCTGATTTACGTATTTAAGACGAATAAACCAGTGATCCAAAAGATGTCCAATGATCATCCATTATACGTCCCTTTATTTAAATAATTTAATCGTTATTAACTACACATTATTAATTAATTATAAACTTTGTTACTGATTGTATAATATTCGGGGCCTACGAGATATCCATATTTTACAGAAAAAAAGAAAAAAAAATAGTTTTCGACTTTTCACACTGCGGTCACCCATCCAAGTATTGGATTCAAGGGGTGCTGCTTAACTTTTCTAATCTCCTACCTACCTACCTACCTACCTACACTTACTTGACTTATGAGAAACTTATGCATGTAAAAACCTTATACGATGTAGTTTGCTGATATACTTATATATCTTTGTCTCACAGGCCTTGAATAATGTATAATCGTAATGAAATTTATAATTAATGGATAATGTGTAATCAATAGCGTTTAAATTAAGGGACGTATAATAGATGATCATTAGATATCTTTTGCAATATTGGCATTCGTCTTAAATACGTACATTAAATGTCACTTTATGTGGTCTATAGGTACCTCTAAAAAATATCTAAGGGTACGTATACGAAACGTTTTCAGCACATAGAATCGCTGCCGTTTCGCATCTCCGATAGTGGTTTAAGGAATGTCCCATGGACTTCCCCGGAATGAAATTTTCATCCAACTTAAATGATTATTGGACGTCCCCTGGCTGTTAAGTTACGCGCGGAATATATTTATAGCTCCAAAAATATGTGTCGTGGACGTCGAATAAACTTCCGCGTTATCCTTCGATAGACGTAATTTGTACGTACATACGACGGTCAATCGGCGTACCCATATCACAGCTGCCCGAAATACTTAAATGTACATCTAAAGGACGAATGCTTTTGATTGGACAACACGCGATGGATCACACAGGACGTATATTGTATGTTCACACACGTACTATTTCTTAAGCTACAAATATACACAACACGGCCATCTATGGTATGTCCATAGGTAGACATTCAATAGCTCTTAATTCAGTATCGTAATTGGACATCTATTGGACGTTCCAGGTTCACGTCTATATGAAATCCTACATGGAACATCCGATAGACGTTCAATTGACGTCCTCCGAATGTGATTTTCGTTTACGAACCTGGAACGTCCAAAGGATGTTCAATTACTATCCTGAATTAAAAGCTATTTAATGTCTACCTATGGACATACCATGGATGGCCGTGTTGTGTATATTTGTAGCTCAAGAAATAGTACGTGTCGTGGACATACAATATACGTCCTGTGTGATCCATTGCATTTTGTCCAATCAAAATTATACCATGGATGTTCAATGGATGTCCGCATTACATCCATCGTGGATGTAGACGTGTTAAGGATATATGGATCATAGATGGCCGTCCAATGGACACTCGGTTCCGTGTGGGCTTAATCTAAAAAAATTTTTAAAAATGATTATTTAGATCATAGATAGTTTTGTTTTCTTTCGAAAATTTTTCCATTTAGTTAAAAATAAATTTCTTTTCAATTTTTTTCTATGGTCCATTATACGCCGGATGTAGTGCATCGGCCTAAAAATTGATTAATACATTAAATTCATTATAATTTGAAGAAAAAGAAAAAAAAGTCTAAACTAATATTTTAGGGTGGTCTATTATGTCCCAGGAATCGCGGATCGGCCTAAAAATGAGTCAATACATCAAATTTATGATAATTTGAAAAAAAAACAAAAAAAAAATTTTTTACCAAAGTTTTGAATAATCCGCAATAGTTCTTAATTATTGAAATGGATATAAACAAATAGCGAATGGAACCCAAATAAACTCAAATAATCCTCAATAGTTCTTAATGATTGAAATGGATATAAGCAAATAGCGAATGGATTATCACAATTGCCGTTGAAATGATAAAATTTCAGATTTTCTGCACATTTTTCATGAAATTTCGTGCATTTTTTTGGGGGATGAGCAATTTCACCATTTTTCAGAATTTCCATGACTTTTGTCAGTCGTTGACATTAGACAATCTTTCCAATAATGTTTCTCAATTTTTTACGAAAAATTTCCAAAAACTCTCTTGAAAAAAAAAAATCCCCAATGATTTACAAGTTTTCCTTGCTTTTTCACTCGCACCAATCTTGCAACCCCTTGAATGAAAAATTAAAAACAACGGAGAAAGAGAAAAACGGTCCAAAGTTTTTCCCAAAGCCGATTATATTTCGATTCTGGGACGAAATATATGACGCTAGGAACGAAGGATGTAATCTAAAATTGACAAACACCTCGGCGCAGTGAAAAAATCCAATAAATGGCAGACAAGCGTGACGCGATATCGAAGATTTTTGTATTTTTTTTTTTCAAGAGGGGTAGAAAAGGGCGAGGGGTTGAGAAGGGAGACAAAAATCGATCGAAATAGCCGGAAGGTTCTTCGTGGCATGGAGAAATATAGAAAAGCCTCGAGGTGATATATATAGGTGATATAGTATGGAGGAGAAATATCCAACCCAGCAATCTCGAGGACGAGGCAAAAGGGCGAGAGAGTGACAGGGCTGAGGGAGGGGGTTGATTTTGGCTCCGTGGCGCGTAACGATGCGCTTTGTGTGTGTCTCATCGTCCGACGTCGACTGGAACGTGAAATCCGTGACGAAAGAGCCTCGTCGGAGTGAACCCTGAAGGCTCCATCACGCGACAAAAGAAAGCTTCCTCGTCATATACCTACGATAGGAAACGATAGAGAGAGAGAGAGGGGGGGGGGAGCGGGAAGGGGTTGCTTTCTGGTATCGTTGTCTTGCGTTTACGTGGTCGCAAGTGCCAGACATGCCCATCGCACGAAATGTTTTCGTTGAAAATCGTACAACCCGTGTAGAAATTTCGGTAGGGAACAACTTCTGTCCCTGACTTCCCCTTCCTAACTAATGTAGGGAAATGATCCACCCATGCTAACTGGCCCTGTTATGCCATGTAACACCTGGCTGGCCATTTTCGGATCCGGTGGTCATGAGCAGGCCCCAATGACGATATGATCCGATCCTTGCAGATCCTGATCAGGCCCCTAAGATCTTTAGAATCATGCCCTTAAAGGCCCTGATCAAGGCCATGAAGTTCTCGATTATGTACCAAAGCGCTTTTTGATCAAATAGTTTTTACGAGGTACTCCTTTTTCGATGTATGCATCTTGTCATTTATTTCAAGGCAACGCTTTCTTAGGGTACACTTCTCGTTTGGCAATCCTCGAAGAGAATATTAGTTTCCGAGTGAACGGAAATTCTCTACGAGAATTGAATAAATAAGTACAATAACATAAGCCGGTAAGAACTCCTTGTATGAATTCTTTCGACACCGACCTCTGCTAATATCCGTGCTCGCACCCGTCTGTATATAAGCATACTCTTCAGATTATCCGTATGGGAGTTTAACGGTTGCGGTCCTGCGACATCTCGCGCCAAGTCTCGGAACTAACGCGACGCGGTTCGTGGTGATGATAATAATAATAATCGTTTGTTCTCGCGAGATAAAAGTCAGAATGTAAATAATAATTTAATGATAATTTAATAATAATAATAATAATAATAATAATAAACGAGGCAATGATGGTTAATTTATTATTATTGTTATTACTATTATTGTATCGTATTTTCATATTACAAAAATACGATTTTTTCAAGTTCACAAAACAAGTTCAGGACCTGTTCATTTTTTGGCCATGCGATGCATGAACTGAAAGCCGATAGAAAAATAATTTTATTTTAATAAATACTTAGGGGAACCCAATAGTTCCCACATCAGAGCCTTGCCAGGATAATAACAAAAATATGTTGCTTAAGAGTGTAAAAATAACATCGTCGGAAACTGTTCATATTCTGATCATGCAGGGCACTGATAAATAAGTAATTATTTCAATGTAATAACTGGGAGCCAGGTCGTTAAGTTCCTTGTCAGGGCCCTGCCAGGAAAATCGGATCAGGCAGGGCGGATCAGGGGCAAGAATCAACTAATGGTTGCCCCATCACATTTCTACACGGGAAGAGTCTCTTTTTCTGGTGATGTTGGAGAGGCCCGAAATAGTATATTGTGCAACTAGTGTGGCAAGTTGTCGATTGCCCACGAAAGCGAAGTTGTTTGGGTTCATTCGCTTGAGGGGGCAATTGACAACGCCGCACGAGTTGCACATACTATTTTTTATTGCGAATGCGGAATAAATCCCAATATAAAATTGCCCCGTTGGGGGGGGGGGTCGGCGGGGGCGAATCCCCGGTGGGGGGTTGGGGGGGCTTCACCCCCCAAACCGTTAAGAAATATACAGGAAACTCAGTTAAGGAACAATGAAAACAATTTTATTTTGATCAAGAACAAGAACCGCATGAGTAATAAAATAGTATATTACGATACTAGTGCGATGAAACTTTTTCTGACGAGTGTGAGTTTGTAGCATGAGCCGAAGGCAAACGTTGCATCACACGAGTTGAGAAAAAGTTTCTCGCACTAGTATCGTAAGAAATTTTATTGTACGAGTGCGCAAAGTGGCACTTTGCGCACGGAGTGCAATAAAGCATGTTTCCTGTGTTGGTTCTGTCATTTAAGGATGTTGAGTCCAAAATTGCAAATCATATAATTTTGTAATTGTGAGCAGTACATATTACATGATTGCTCAACTTTACTTGAAGGTGAAAAAGTTTTTTTTTTACGAAAATTCAAAAATTCATATTTTTGAAAAAAAACGCAATTCTGGAAATTTCAGGATCTTTTAAGATCAGTATAAGGTATTATATTTTGAATATGAACCAAAGATTTAATGTCGATCGTAAATTTTCACGATTTTTAAAAATTCGAAATTCTCCAAATCCATCATTTTTTAAAAAAATTTTTCGAATTTTTTTTTTTTCGTAGCCCTAAGTATACTCTTTAAGACGATCCCAGAAAGATTTTTTCGTAACTCTTATAGTTTTCGAGATATTTAAAAAATAAACTTGAAAAATTGAAAAAATGGTGGAATTTTGAATTTTCGAAAAAAAAAATTAATTTTTTTCCTTTAGTAGAACTTTGTTTTATGGAAAAATAAAACTTCTGATCAAATTCCATCGAAATTGAAAGGGATCGATTCCAACTATTGGTCGATTTGATATGGAATGAACCATATATTAAGAATATGTGTACATGATTTGAGCGAAAACAAAAATTTTTGACAATTCTGAATTCTATGTGCCTTTTTTCGAAAGAGTTATCGGTGCATTTGTATTTTTTTCTATCAACTGACAAATTACACAGAAATTGAGGAATGCGCTGAAAGACTTACAAATCAAAGTGCACAATTTATGCAATATGACTGTCAATGACTGCAAGAATAATTATTTTTAAAAAGAAATTTTTTAAAATAAAATCAAAAGTTACAAAAATATTTAAATCAATTTTAATGTCTTTCCAGAAAAATTCTAGAAAAATCGCTTTTCTAGGCCTCCTGTCTGCGTATAACTCGTTAACTCGAAAAAGTGGTGTCTCGACAAAATATCCGTGTACACAATATCCGCGACAGAATATATGTCACAAAATATCCGCAGTCAAAATATTCGCAGTCAAAAATATCCGTGGTCAGAAATATCCACTGTTGAAAATATCCGCGGTCAGAATATCCGCGATAGAATATCCGTGGCAGAATATCTGCTGTCAAAATATCCGTGGTTAAATATATTCGCTGATAGAATAACCGTGAAAAATATATATGGATAAAGTGGGTTGTTGTTATTGTTGTTGTTAATATTTTTAACCGCGGATATTCTGACCACGGATATTCTTAACCGCGGATATTTTGACTGCTGATATTCTGTCACGGATATTCAGACCACAGATATTTTTTACCGCTAATATTTTGACTGCGGATATTTTGTCGCGGATGTTGTGTCTACGGATATTTCGTTACAAAACCGAAAAAATCATAAAGGGACAAAAAAATTCTCAACACCAGAAACGAAAAATAGTGGATCAGATTTTAAAGTTTCCATGATATGAAAGGATAATTTGGTATGTAATGGACAGTGAACCCTCCCGAGCGGATATTTGATTCCTATTGGAATCAGGACCACCTCAGGCTGGCCTAACAACAACATCCGACCTTGATCAGGCTACATATCAGGCTAAATGTCAGGAGAATAACGCTATTACCGGACAGGCTGGGATCAGGCGCCTTATCCGGTCCTGACAAAAATTTTATGTGTATGACGACTATAGTCACTGAGCTTACTGTTTTTTTTAAACGATAGTGATATAGACGTGAAAATATTAAAAAATAATAAATCTAAAAGAAAGGCACACGAGAAACAATTCTCGAGAAGGACATTGGCACATGGGTGATTGGTTTCCGTGCCGCCAAAAATTCTCTTCGAGAATTTTTTATAGAGTATAGGTACAGTAGGAGGATGTCAGCAAAAGACTTTTCGTAATATGGCTGCTAGCGAGGTTTTATTCCTCGCAGTATAGAAGTAAACTTTCAGGCTCGCGGTCACATATATAAGCATATACTATTCACCTAATCCGTATGTGAGCGAGCGTCCGCCGTACTGCGACATCTCGCGGCGAGTATCGGAACTAACACACCTGCTCTGTCCCGGATCACGGAAATATTAGGCTAGCCACATTATTCGGACCGAAGTTTTTTTACCGGTTCTTAGCACCACCTGATCTGCCCTGACATGGATAATGTAAGGCTATCCTGGCATCTGTGTCATACCAAAATATGATCCGGCTGGGATTTGTGTGTGATCAGGCTATCCTGATCAGGCTATCCTCACTGATGCCTGATCCGGTCTTTATCCGTTATTATAGGCTAGCCGAATCAAATTTCTGCTCGGGGTTTTTTGCCGGTCCTCAGCATCACCTGATCTGTCCCTGACATGGATAATGTAAGGCTAACCTGGCATCTATGTCATAGCAAAATATGATCCGACTGGGATCTGTGTGTAATCAGTCTATCCTGATCAGGCTATCCTTACTGATGCCTAATCAGGTCCTTATCCGTTATTATAGGCTAGTCGGATCAAATTTCTGCTCGGGTTTTTTTGCCGGTCCTTAGCACCACCTGATCTGTCCCTGACATGGATAATTGAAGGCCAGCCTGGCATCTATGTCATACCAAAATATAATCCAGCTGGGATCTGTGCGTGATCAGGCTATCCTTACCAATGCCTGATCAGGCCCTTATCCGTTATTAGGCTAGCCAGATCAAATTTCTGATCGGGCTTTTGTTCATAGCTCTGGATCCTGTTGATCGCTTGATCTCGTTCTTTGCAGTTCTTTGGCTTTGCAAACTGCACTTTGATGGGCATAATGGAGAGAAAAACGATAAAGAGCGAGAGAGAGAGTACCAATCGAAAGCAAGTGAAGCTAGTGATAAGAGTAGAGTGTAGAAAGGGCTCGTTGGGAGAGAGAGGGAAAGAGAAAGAGAGAGAGAGAGAGAGGGAGAGATAGATAGATAGATAGAGAGAGAGAGAGAGAGAGAGAGAGAGAGAGAGAGAGAGAGAGAGAGAGAGAGCAAAGACGAAAAGGGTGCATAGAGGGTGGATTCAATCTAGCGGGATTACGGTCTCCGCGTCCGCGAATTTACCTCTTTCGTCTCTCACTTTCCTTTCTTTTGTCGTTGTCGACGTCGTCGCCATTGCCATACACCACGCTGAATGCGTACACGCGGATCTCTCTAAACTCCTCTGGGTTCAGCTTCGACGCCATTTGCTATACAACCCCAAGGAAATGCTCTCCAAGAAATTGTGCTGTGTACGCGTGTTCGTGTGTGTGGGTGTGTGTGTGTGAGTGTGCGCGTGCGTGTGTGTGTGTGTGTTTGTGTGTTTGTGTGTGTGTGTGTGTGTGCGCGCGCGCGTGCATCAAGCGAGGTTACACCATTTCTGAGTCCTTCCCAGGTTTCGACCCTCCTTGAAGCTGCACCAACAAGCTTCTCATATCGTGTCAGCGGGCAAAGAGCCTATAAAGTTTGCGCCCTCTCCCCAGGCGCGACACTTGCCGGGGTCGGCGATGAGCGAACGAGTCGCATCAGCAAGGGAAAAGCTTGAGAAGCCCGAGCAGGCCACCAAAAGGAAAATCCTTCGATATTATATACGAACTCGCCCGTATTTACCTCCTCTGACATTTTTCTTTTTTCATCACGCAAACACACGCTAACGCCTCTCTACTTACCCCTGAGAATTGCAAAAGGGTTACTTTTCATCTCGATTGCCTCTCGAATGTCTCTCTCTCGCTCTCTTTCTTTTCTACGGTAAAATGATCTTTTTCGTGTACTTGAGGCCTTATTGCAGCGGGCGATGGGACTCGATTTTCTTCATTTTGCTTCCTCATGAAGGAAGCTTTGTTTTCGTGAAAAATTTTTTTTTCGCTATTTTATGCCAATATGTTCAAAGTATCCTAAAACATCGAGAAATCATATTTAGAAAAAATGTCCGGATGGATGTGTGTGTGTGTGTGTGTGTGTGTGTATGTATCCTGAGTTTCAGATGTAAATGATTAATAACTCGAAAACGCTTCGAGATATCAAGCTAAAATTTGGCACACTTGTCGAGCACGAACTGCTCTTCGTTATGAAATTTTTTTTTCTAATTATAACGGGTGTTCAGATTTTATCGACTTTTTTCGTTTTTGCCAGAATGGCGCAAACGCTCTAGCCTCTGCAATTTTCAAGATATTGCACTCAAACTTTGTACAGAATTAGTATAGCTATTAAGGTTGTTTGGTATTGAATTTGGCGAAAATCCATCATCGAGGGATTAAAATTTTATGAAATGTTGAACTTTTTGAAAAATAGCGCAAGCACTCGACTTACACAATTTTCAATATATTTCACAGAAACTTTGTACAATACTTGTATAGCTATCAAGGTTTGTTCGCGATCAAATTTGGCGAAAATTGATCGAATTTGCATATTGATTTTTTTTCGACGTGGCAGTAAATGTTTATTGAAAAACTGTGAACATCGTCGATTATTACATATTATCATGTACATGTGCAATTTTTTTAATTCAAGAATATTCTAAAGTGGCAGAACTCCAACTGATGTATTCCGGGAGCGCCTTTTTTTTTAGCATCAGTTGCGGTGGACATGATATAACTCGAGAACGGTTCATTCGAAATCGGAATTTGGAAAAGATTTTATTAGTATATATTGCATTTTCTAGGGTCTGGACGAAGGATTTGTGAAAATTTTGATTTAGAAAAAAATGACAATTTTAACAAAAAAAATCATTTTTTAAGTGACAATTTTGTTTGTCCAATTTAGTCTATGTATAGCTTTGTAAAATTAATTGTAATCGAAAAAATTACCTTTGTGCAATCGCTAATCAATCCTATTTTGAAGAAATATCTAAAATTTCAAGAAGATCGGTGCGTTAATTTTTGAGAAGTCGTGTCCACCGACTTCAAAAATAGTGTTTTTAGCAAAAAAGCAGTCGAAGTTCTTAATTGAGTAATTGCCAAGTCATTTTCAAGGGCTTTTTCTCTAAGACTTTTTGGGGCGCCGCCATTCTACATATTTTTATTCTACACTTGACATTTTCTACACAAATTACTCTACACAAGAAAAAATTGGTAAGGAATGTTATTCAAAATGAGAGAAGTTGCAAGAAATATTATTCTACACCGGTTTCGGATAAAATTCTAAATATTTCAATGAGTTACTCAGCGTGTTCTCTTCCTCATGTACAACTGACACAGTTTTTGCTTGGAAAATATGAGTTTATCGATTAAAAAAAATTGTTTAGCTAAGAACAGACGAAATTTTAAATATTTCGACGGGTCCTTCAGCGTGTGTCTCTTCTTCATGTACAATTGACATAGTTTTTACCTGAAAACTATGAATTTATCGATAAAAAAAATTTATAATTTCCAGGTCAAAACAATGCCAGTTGTACATGAGGAAGAGAATACTTTGGAGAACTCGTAAAACATTTAGAATTACGTCTGTTCTTAGCTACCAGGTGTGTAAGTATGAAACCGGAATTTGCCCATAGGTGGCGCTAGATGTCGATGCAGTTACCGACACATCACGTCAGCGGTGTCTTGTTATTGTATTGATATCCGACAAAGATTTCCAACTCACAATAACACGAGTTTCATTCAGTAGCATTAGTTTATTAGAGATAAACATGTCGAGTTTTGTGCCAACAAATTACGATTTGCGGACAGCCCTACTTTTCTGTTTTCATCTGAAGAAAACCGCAGCCGAATCGCATCGAATGCTTCTGGAGGCGTTTGGTGGGCATGCTCTCGGTAAAACACAGTGTTTCGAGTGGTTTAAACGGTTCAAAAGTGGCGATTTTGACGTGAGGAACGAAGAACGTGGAAGACCACCGAAAAAGTTTGAAGACGCTGACCTGCAAGCCTTGTTGGACGAAGACGATGCTCAAACACAACAACAACTGGCGGATCAGTTAAAGGTGACACGAGAAGCCATCTCCCTTCGGTTAAAAGCCATGGGAAAGATACAAAAGGTGGGGAAATGGGTTTCATACTTTCGAAATTCCGGTTTCATACTTACACACCTGGTAAACAATTTTTTTATCGATAAATTCATAGTTTCCAGGTGAAAACAGTGTCAGTTGTACATTAGGAAGAGAACACGCTGATGAACTCGTCGAAACATTTAGAATTTCGTCTGTTCTTAGCTAGACAATTTTTTTTATCCATAAGTTCATAGTTTCGAGGTAAAAACAGTGTCAGTTGTTTCAAGGTTTCAAGGTTTGAAGCCTGTGTTTTGAAACGGAAATTCCATTCCATTCCATTCCATGAAAAAGTTTTTTTTCGTCGTTTCGAGGTTTGAAGCGTGTGTTTTGAATCGAAAATTCCATTCCATTCCACGAAAAAGTTTTTTTTCGTCGTTTCAAGATTTAGAGCCTGTGTTATGAATCGAAAATTCCATTCCATTCCATTCCACGGAAAAGTATTTTTTCGTGGTTTCAAGATTTGAAGCCTGTGTTTTGAATCGAAAATTCTATTCCATTCCACGAAAAAGTTTTTTTTCGTCATTTCAAGATTTGAAGCCTGTGTTTTGAATCGAAAATTCTATTTTATTCCATGAAGAAGTTTTTTTTCGTGTTTTTAAGGCTTGAAGCCTGTGTTTTGAATCAAAAATTCCATTCCAATCCATTCCATTCCATTCCATGAAAAAGTTTTTTTTCGTCATTTTAAAATTTGAAGCCTGTGTTTTGAATCGAAAATTCTATTCCATTCCATTCCACGAAAAAGTTTTTTTTCGTCGTTTCAAGGTTTGCAGCCTGCCCGTAGTAAAAAACTCCATTGAATCACCAATGGCAACCAATGGTCCTCATACGACTCCATTGGACAATGAATGGGGACCCATTGAGATTTCCGCAATTTTCAATGGCGTATAGGGACGACCATTGATCAGTTAATGGATATCCATTGAAAAGTCACCATTACCCAATGACGTCCATTGGACAGCAAATGCGGATGAACCGAATGATCACCATTACTCAATGATGCCCATTTGAAAGCAAATGCTGATGGACCGAGCGATCAGCATTGCCCAATGGTGTCCATTGGAAGGCAAATGCTGATGAACGAAATGATCAGCTTTACCCAATGATGTCCATTGGCAAGTAAATGTGGATGAACTGAATGATCAGCATTACCCAAAGACGTCCATTGGAAACCGCGTCGGGTTAGTTCCGAGACTTGGCGCGAGATGTCGCAGGACGACAACCCGCTAAACTCCCATACGGATTATGCGAAGAGTATGCTTATCTAGACGAGTGTGAGCACGGAATATTAGCAGAAGTCGGTGTCCAAAAAATCCATGCAAGGAGTTCTTGCCGACTGATGCCCATGGGACAATCCCTATTCCGTTTGAAATGGGGAAGTCAATCCTCATAGGAAAATCCCTATTCGATTTCAAATGGGGAATTCAATGGCGAAAATGTCCTTGGGCAATTTGGCATTCATCTCCATTGGTTATTTTGGCAATGGGGAATGAATGGCGATTTTTCAATGGTGACGAATGGAATTTTTTACTATATGAAAGAATCTCCACTGATTATCGCCATTCATTCCCCATTGCCTAAAAAAACCAATGGAGATGAATGCTGAATTGCCTATGGGGATTTTCTTCATTGAATCCCCATAGGATAATCCCCATTCCGTTTCAAATGGGGAAGTCAATCCTCATTGGAAAATCCTCATTCGATTTCAAATGGGGAATTCAATGGCGAAAATCCCCTTAGGCAATTCGGCATTCATCTCCGTTGGTTATTTTGGCAATGGGGAATGAATGGGGATTTTTCAATGGCGACGAATGGAGTTTTTTACTACGGGTGGGTTTAATTGAATCGAAAATTCCATTCCACATTCCATTCCATGAAAAAGTTTTTTCTCGTCGTTTAAAGATTTGAGGCCCGTGTTTTGAATAGAAAATTCCATTCTATTCCAATCCATTCCACTCCATTCCATTCCACGGAAAAGTTTTTTTTCGTTGTTTCAAGGTTTGAAGCCTGTGTTTTGAATCGAAAATTCCATTCCATTCCATTCCATTCCACGGAAAAGTATTTTTTCAGCAACATTGCAGAAATATTGTGTGCTGTAGGGGTAAAAACTTATTTATTTTTTCCAATTTATCGAAAAAAATTTAAATCATAATGTTTGTGCACTGAGAAAATAGAAATTTTGCAAAAAAATGAGAATAAATTTTTTCTAAACATCCTGTGATCCTGTACAACACATCCTGTACAATTCGTACCAAAATCGAAAGTGTCGGTAGAAAAAAATTGTCTTCTCATTTTTTTGCCAAATTTCCATTTTCTCAGTGCAGAAATATTACGATTTTAATTTTTTTCGATAAAGGGGAAAAAATAAACTCTTTATCCTTATGTTTTTTTTATTTGATGAATGTTTTTTGAGATACAGTGTTCGTAATGAAAAATTGAAAATTCTCAACGGACGCCTAAAAAAATCTAAAAAAAATCACAGACGTTCCTTTCGACTAATATTTCAAACTGGCAGATTTTGAAAGAAATTGGAGAGGGTGCAAAAAAAAAGTGGCTCGGTTGAAAAAGAACTCGTCATATCTAAAGTAGAATAATAGCTTTCAAACTTCGGGATTGGGACCACCCAAACTCGTTTGGATTGTTTCGTAGTTTTCAACGTAGCTTCGTGTTCGAAGAGGCAAAGAGTTTGGTGAGTCAATTGAAATTGCACACCGGTTGAGTTGGCAAGGAATGTCCCGTGCATTGTAGATGTGCAGAGAAAAAGCCTCGTTGGAAGTTGCGGAAGCGAGGAAAGCCGGTTGAGAGTATTATAAGCCCTAATTGGAAAGTGGAACGGAGAAAACAGTACGAGCAAAGTACAGTGTGCAACAGCGCACATAAGAGACGGGAAGAGGGAATCTCGCTTCATTCTTCTTATTCGCGGTCCCACTCGCGGGAAAAGCCGCGAAGAAAACTTCACTGCTGTCTCCCGTGTGTTTTATATATCTCTCGCCCTCAAACCTTCGTTTCCACCCTTTCCTTTAGCAGCCTCTCCTTCTATCTCTATCTCTTCATCTTGACTATGTCTGCATCGTTTTGCCGTTGTCTCTTTTCTCGGTTTTTATGCTACAACAACCCTGTTCTGCTCGTAGTCTCTTGGTCGTTTTCTCTCCCCATCTCTCAGTCTCTTGGCTTTTGTTTCACTCCACTTCCGGCCGACATTGTTGGAACCCATTCTCGCCGGTTTTTCGTCGAACTTGACGTTGACTTTGTGCAAAAACGAAGCTTCTTAGCTCTCTATCTTCACAGCACGACAAAAGTACATTGCAAAGATCTTCCAATTCCAGTTTGTCTTCTGTTTCGGTGGTACTCGATGGAAAAATCAATGAGATTACGATACTTTTATTATGACAGTCAATGATTCTTATTGAGAATAATTTATATGATTTTCCAGAGAGCTTGAATCTACTTTATAAGAATTACCAACAAATTATGTTAGTTACAGGGTTGCAAGTAATGCATTACTTTTTGTAATGCATTTGCATTTTCATTAACCATTAACATTTAATGGTTAATGGAAATTATTTTCATTAACCATTAAAATTTAATGATTAATGGAAATTATTTTCATTGACCATTAAATTTTAATGGTTAATGGAAATTATTTTCATTAACCATTAAAATTTAATGATTAATGGAAATATTTTCGATTAACCATTAAAATTTAATGGTTAATGAAAATTATTTTCATGAACCATTAAAATTTAATGATTAATGGAAAATATTTCTATTAACCATTAAATTTTAATGGTTAATAGAAATTATTTTCATTAACCATTAAATTTCAATGGTTCATGGAAAATATTTCCATTAACCATTAAATTTTTATTCATTTATTTATTTATTTTCTTTTATTCTTCAAAGTGCAAAAAAAAAAAAATAAACAAATAAATAAGTAAATAAATAAATAAATAAATAAATAAAAACTTACTAACTGAAAATAAATAAATAAAAAATAAAAATGAAAAAAAAATTTTTTAAAAAATAATAAAAAAATAAAATTTTTTTTTTTTAAAGTAAGTTTTTATTTATTTCTTTATTTCTTTGCTCATTTATTTATTTATTTTTTTGGCACTTTGAAGAATAAAAGAAAATAAATAAATGAATAAATAAATGAATAAAAATTTAATGGTTAATGGAAATTACTTTCATTAACCATTAAATTTTCATTAGCCATTAAAAAAGTAATGGTTAATGCATTACTTTTCAAAGCTTATACAAAAGCATATTTTCTGTATCTTTTTTTTAGTATAATAAATTAATTATTTTACAAGGTTTTCATTAAAAAATTTGGAGAATTCAGTTTTTGGAGACCCCTAAAAAAATATCATCATGGTGATCAACTCATGATAGCCTTATCTGAAATTAAAAAACCAAATTTTGTCTATTAGTAAGTAAGTATAGCACGTAATCGAACGAAGGATTTGAAAACAAAAATTAAAATTTGAATTTTTGGTAGAGTTATATGTAGAACAGTAAAGTTTTTAGTACATTTTACACTACGTACAACCTTGTAAAATTAGTTGTAATAAAAAAGTACCTTACTTCAATCACCAGTCAATTTAATGATTTTGAATAATTGTACAAAATTTCCATAAAATCGATGACCGAGTTTTTGAGAAATCGTGTCCGCCGACTTCAAAAATTGTGTTTTTAGAAAATAATGATCAAAGTTTTTGGTTACGGTTGGTTTAACTTAATGAAGGGAATTTCCAAAAGCTCTCTCTCCCTTCTTCTCTCCCTCTTTCACTCTCTATCCTAAACTTTCACTAAAGCCCGAATTTTAACATCTTGAGATCTATTTTAAGATCAATCTGAAGATCTATCTTAAGATCAATCTGAAGATCAATCTGAAGATCAATCTGAAGATCAAACTTAAGATCAAACTTAAGATCAAACTTAAGATCAAACTTAAGATCAAACTTAAGATCAAACTTAAGATCAAACTTGCCCACACGGAACCGAGTGTCCATTGGACGTCCATCTATCATCCATAGATCCTTAACACGTCTACATCCACGATGGACGTAATGCGGACATCCATTGAACATCCATGGTATAATTTTGATTGGACAAAACGCAATGGATCACACAGGACGTATATTGTATGTCCACGACACGTACTATTTCTTGAGCTACAAATATACGGCTATTTCTTGAGCTACACGGCCATCCATGGTATGTCCATAGGTAGACATTAAATAGCTTTTAATTCAGGATAGTAATTGAACATCCATTGGACGTTCCAGGTTCGTAAACGAAAATCACATTCGGAGGACGTCAATTGAACGTCTATCGGATGTTCCATGTAGGATTTCATATAGACGTGAACCTGGAACGTCCAATAGATGTCCAATTACTATACTGAATTAAGAGCTATTGAATGTCTACCTATGGGCATACCGTAGATGGCCGTGTTGTGTATATTTGTAGCTTAAGAAATAGTACGTGTGTGAACATACAATATACGTCCTGTGTGATCCATCGCGTGTTGTCCAATCAAAAGCATTCGTCCTTTAGATGTACATTTAAGTATTTCGGGTAGCTGTGATATGGGTACGCCGATTGACCGTCGTATGTACGTACAAATTACGTCTCTCGAAGGATAACGCGGAAGTTTATTCGACGTCCACGACACATATTTTTGGAGCTATAAATATATTCCGCGCGTAACTTAACAGCCAGGGGACGTCCAATAATCATTTAAGTTGGATGAAAATTTCATTCCGGGGAAGTTCATGGGACATTCCTTAAACCACTATCGGAGATGCGAAACGGCAGCGATTCTATGTGCTGAAAAAGTTTCGTATACGTACCCTTAGATATTTTTTAGAGGTACCTATAGACCACATAAAGTGACATTTAATGTACGTATTTAAGACGAATGCCAATATTGCAAAAGAAATATAATGATCATCTATTATACGTCCCTTAATTTAAACGCTATTGATTACACATTATCCATTAATTATAAATTTCTTTACGATTATACATTATTCAAGGCCTGTGAGACAAAGATATATAAGTATATCAGCAAACTAAATCGTATAAGGTTTTTACATGCATAAGTTTCTCATAAGTCAAGTTAGTGTAGGTAGGTAGGTAGGTAGGTAGGAGATCAGAAAAGTTAAGCAGCACCCCTTGAATCCAATACTTGGATGGGTGACCGCAGTGTGAAAAATCGAAAACTATTTTTTTTTCTTTTTTTCTGTAAAATATGGATATCTCGTAGGCCCCGAATATTATATAATCAGTAACAAAGTTTATAATTAATTAATAATGTGTAGTTAATAACGATTAAATTATTTAAATAAAGGGACGTATAATGGATGATCATTGGACATCTTTCGGATCACTGGTTTATTCGTCTTAAATACGTAAATCAGACGTCATTTTTTGGGGTCTAGTCCGTCTAAAAACCGTCTCAAGGTACGTATAAGGGATGTTCCCAGTACATAGACCAGGTGCCGTTTCGCACTTCCTTTAGCAGTGATAGGGATACTCATAGACGTCCCTGGGATGGAGCATTCATCCACCATGTATGGATATTGGACGTCCCATGGCCCTAATGTTCCGTGTGGGTAAGATCAAACTTAAGATCAAACTTAAGATCAAACTTAAGATCAAACTTAAGATCAAACTTAAGATCAAACTTAAGATCAAACTTAAGATCAAACTTAAGATCAAACTTAAGATCAAACTTAAGATCAAACTGAAGATCAAACTTAAGATCAAACTTAAGATCAAACTTAAGATCAAACTTAAGATCAATCTTAAAATCAAACTTAAGATCAAACTTAAGATGAATCTTAAAATCAAACATAAGATCAATCTTAAGATCAAACTTAAGATCAAACTTAAGATCAAACTTAAGATCAAACTTAAGATCAAACTTAAGATCAAACTTAAGATCAAACTCATGCAAGTTGGAACTTTCCATCCAACTCAAATTGGATATTAAGATCGAACTTAAGTTGAATCTTAAGATGAAACTTAAGTTTGAACTTGAGTGTCATTATATGTTAATACTTAAGTTTAAACTTTAGTGCAATCTTCAGATCGATCTTAAGTTTAAACTCAAATTTGGTTTGAATTTTCATCTTAAGATCCATCTTGAGCTTGAACTTAAGTTCGATCGACCTTTTTTCATCGCCTCCCTCGATCGCGTTTTGCTTCTCCGCTGAAAAATCTGAGTAATGTCATAAATTTGACTTTAATCTGAAACTGAGTCAGAAGCGTTACACTCCTTCGGAATAAAAGTATTTTTATACATTTGCAGAAATTTTATACATCTGCATTATTTTATACATCTATTTTATATTACTATTTTTAAACATCTGCAGAAAAAACAGCTTGGAAAAAGATTAAGACAGAATATAATAATCATCCCCAAATAGATTATGAGGTATGTAGAATACGGTCGAGGGAGGCGATGAAAGAATTTCGATCGAACTTAAGTTGAAGTTTGAGATGGATTTTAAGATCAAACTTGAAACTAAGCTTAAGATGGAACTTATGATCGATCTGAAGTTCGTACTAATGCTTGAACTTAAGTATGAACTTATAATGACACTTAAGTTCAAACTTAAGATTCATCTTAAGATTCAACTTAAGTTCGATCTTAAGTTTCAACTCGAGTTTTATGGAAAGTTTTTCATTAAGTTTCATCTTCAAATAGATCTTAAGATCTTAAAATTTGGGCGTAAGATTGACTTGAAACTTTGGAAAAAGTCATATTGTACTATTAGATTTGAAAAAAATTGATATTTTGAAATTTTCAAACCCATGTAATCCCTTAAATCAACTATAATATTAAAATCTTCGAGAACCATTATTACTTGAAAAAAAAACCAACAGAAATAATTTCCTTAATACAAATAAATATAGTTAAAATTAATAAAGTTTTGTCAAAGCTTTTTATAAAGCCGATATTTAAATAAATCGAAAAAATATGTTTGAATCAAGTCAATATTTTTTCTCAGAGAAGGGGTAGATTTCCCTCTCGTTCGAAAAAATTTTTAACTTGGAAAACCAGATAAGTTAGAAAATGATTTTTTGAAGAAATAAAATAGATTGCCTTTTTTGCAAACAACAATCTTTGGAGAAGTCATTTTTGTCGCATACATGGAAAACCTACGAGAGTTTGAAGGTGAATTGCCATACACTGATACGCATACACGGACACACATATCCGATGGACACATTCGCAATTTTGATTTTATAATTGATTGCTTTTATCGAACGCTCTGGTGAGAACCAGAAATAAACAAAGATAGGGGAGAAAAAAAGAAAAATCGTACGTATGCCGAGGATGGGATTTCATGAAGAGCCAATAACTCGCCAGAGATTGTGTTGTCAACCTTGTTGCATTCGTCCTGTACAATATATACTATATCTGGGGCATTCCATCCCAAATCGGACTGTGAAAAACTTTTTTTTTTTTGATTTCCTCAATTTTTTTATATTTTTGAGAACCCATCAAAAGACCCGTCCCTTTAAATTTTGAAATTTTTTTGATTACCCGTTCAAAAGATATTAGATTAACAAAAAAACCGCTCTTTTTTGGTATTTTGGTCATAACTTCTTTAATAATGGTCCAAATTGAAAGTTTTTTTTTCAAAATTTTTGTTTTTTATGGCCTTTTCAGAAAAAAATACAACAAAAATATTCAACGTGTTTTTGAATGAGTTTTTTGAGTTTTAAACGTAAAATCGCGTTTTTAAAAGTGAATGTCATTTTTTATTTTTTTTTAATTTTTTGGTTCCAAACATCTATCCATTCAACAATTTTTAAGACTAGTCCGATCGTGGGATCTCAATGACTACTGTTTTTTTCGATTTTTGAAAATTGAAAAAACAAATTTTTTTATAAATTATTATGAATACCAATTTTTGTTACTGTATAGTATTTTTTTCAATATTTACAATTTATTTTGACACTTTTTTTTAACACTTTCTTAAAATTAATAATTAATCGTTAAGTCTGTTTATGAACAATAATAACATCAGGTTTTATTTATTCACGGATTTTTTTGAAAACCTTACATATACGATTACTTCCTGAATCAGAATATTTCTTTGCCAATACGTTCCCGTTGCTCATTGGAATAATTGAAGGAAATTTTTGTGTCTCCCTGTGATTGACTTCGCAGTATTTTATCGCAAATAAAATCTTTCTTTTGCATCTGAATAATGTTTTTCATGTGAACATTTGACAGCAATATTCGGTAGACTATTTAGGTTCAATGCCCACTCATACAATTCTTGAACTGTTATTTGCTCATCGATTAATTATTAATTTCAAAAATCTGTTAACAATGAAAAAGTGTCCAAATTAATTCAAAATGATTAAAAAAATACTATACAGTAACAAAAATTGGTATTCATAATAATTTATGGAAATTTTTTTTTCTTAATTTTCAAAAATCGAAAAAAAAACAGTACTCATTGAGATCCTATGATTGGACTAGACTTAAAAATTGTTGAATAGATAGATGTTTGAAACAAAAAATTAAAAAAAAAATAAAAAATGACATTTACTTTTAAAAACGCGATATAACGTTTAAAACCCAAAAAACTCATTGAAAAACACGTTGAATATTTTTGTTGTAGTTTTTTCTGAAAAGACCATAAAAAACAAAAACTGTGAAAAAAAAACTTTTAATTTGAACCATTATTAAATAAGTTATGACCAAAATACCAAAAAAAGAGCGGTTTTTTTGTTAATTTAATATCTTTTGAACGGGTTTTCGAAAAAATCTCAAAATTTGACAGGAAGGGTCTTTTGATGGGTACTCAAAAATATAAAAAAATTGAGGAAATTAAAAAAAAAAAATTTCAAACTGTCCGATTTGGGATGGGATACCCCTTATATACATAGAAAACGAGAGATCGATAGTTGAATAGAATGCACTTGGGAAAAAAATGAAAGGAGAGTAACTCCAATTGTATCTCGTTTCTATGCTTTCGTCCTCGAACTTTCATTCATTCATTTTGTTCAATTATTTTTTGTATTATTTATCTCGCTGTCTTCCTCGCTTTTATCCATCTTCAATTACACCCTTTTGCCTCCCTCTGTTACATCCAGCGTACGTCGTCGCTCAATTGTCCATTTCTCCAGATAATCCCGTTTCTTTACTGAAAAATCCAGAGCTGGCAAAGTATCAGAAATTACTTGAAGTACAAAGTATAAAGTACCAAGTACTTGAAGTATCAAGTAAGAGCAGTACTTGAAGTACTATGTACTCATTACTTGAAGTAATTAGGATTTGAAGTACTTGAAGTACAAGTACTTGAAAAATCAAGTATCATGTAAGTTCTAGCAGTTACATTTGGATTCTTATTCTCATTTGATTTTTATTCGAGTACTTTTTGTATCAACAAATATTTTCACCTTATGCAATACACTGAGATTAGGCTATTAGGCCGATTGAAACAGAAGTATTTAAACAAAGAGTTAAAATAAATAATTCAAAAATAGCATTGACGATTGTAATTACGATTTATTTTATTATTTTCAATTACATATCGGAGGCTTTGTATACATGCAACCATCAACAAGACGCATTCAAAAGTACTTGATACGTGTACTTGAAAAAGTATTTGAAGTACATGAAAGTATTTGAAATTTCAAGTACAATACTTGAAGTACTTTTTGAGTACTTGAAAATTTAAGTTCAAGGCTTGAATTACTTTTGAAGTATTTTTGACACTTGTACTTGAAAAAGTACTCGAAGTACAGAAAAGTATTTGAAATTTTAGATGCAAGACTTGAAGTACTGCAGGCCAAGTACTTGAAAATTTCAGTGAAATACTTGAAGTACTTTTTAAGTACTTGAAAATTTAAGGACAATACTTGAACTACTTTTCAAGTACTTCAAGTACGTCGCAACCGAGTATTTCAAGTACTGCCCAGCTCTGTTCCAAACATTCAAGATCCAAACCTCTTATTCGTAAATTTCCTCAGACATGACCAAGAAAATCTCGTCATGTTGATTTGTTTTCCACCATAAAATTAAATTATACGATAATTGAGTACTTTTTCGGCATTTTTGAAATATCCACGTGAATTTGCCAAATTTTTTAGATATCACAGCTTGGATTGGATTAAATAAAAACAAGAACTCTGGTAGGCCGAAGCATAATTATTTTTTTGACGAATCGATATTTAAGGTAAACGTCCCAATGCCCGACCACATCCCAGTACCCGACCACTTGCACCAATATATCAGGAAGTTAAGCGTTCACTTAAGAGGAGGCTAAATACCATTTTTATTCAATCCCTACATTATCGACGTATCATCGTCGTCCAGCCTTTCTCCGACAACCGTGGATGAAAATTAATTACATTTTGACAATTAAGAGGGGGATAAATTAATTAACAATTAATTGTCAATTGTCAATTACTCGTCAGAATCCATGGTGCTGCCCTCACTCGCACGTCTGTGAACTACATTTCGCCACTTCGTTTTTCAATAAAACTACAATTTATCGATATTTATCTCTTGATGCGCCATCCAAACTTACGGCGTGTCATTTTGATAAAATAATGTCGAAAACGTCTCGATATTTGTATCGTGGCGTTCTTCATGGAGCCTCACTCTTGGTTTTACCCGAAATGCAGTAAAAGTTTAATAATTTAAGTTTTTTATTACAGTTTCTCGGTGGTAAATGAATCTGTAAATTTTTTTTTGTTTTTCGAAAAAATTTTAGTGAGGCTCCATTCCTGCCATTGTTCTGATGATGTTGTTAAAATTTTATTCAATTCCATCCATTTGTATAAGAGCAAGTTTGGATGGAAATTTCGAGGTGTTAGTGTCGGTATTTAGCCTCCTCTTAAGCGGAGGTATTTAGCCTCATTCATTTACCACCGAGAAACTGTAATTAAAAAACTTAAATTATTAAACTTCTACTGCATTTCGGGTAAAACCAAGAGTAAGGCTCCATGAAGAACGCCACGATACAAATATCGAGACGTTATCGACATTATTTTATCAAAATGACACGCCGTAAGTTTGGATGGCGCATCAAGAGATAAATATCGATAAATTGTAGTTTTATTAAAAACGAAATGGCGAAATGTAGTTCACAGACGTGCGAGTGAGGGCAGCACCATGGATTCTGACGAGTAACCTATAATATTTAGGGGGCTCGAATGAGTTCGTTGCATTTTAGCCTCTCAATTGACAAATAATTGTTAATTAATTTATGCCCCTCTTAATTGTTAAAATGTAATTAATTTTCATCCACGGTTGTCGGAGAAAGACTGGACGACGATGATACATCGATAATGTAGGGATTGAATAAAAATGGTATTTAGCCTTCTCTTAATGAAGCTATTTCGAAGTGGTTTTTATCGTTTTCGAACCGAGCCTAGCTGTTTTTATTCGGAAAGATACCACTAATTTGATCATGTCGTCTCAATTAGCCAAAAATGCGCGTTTTGAGTACTTAATTTTCATGTCTGGTTATTGGTACATACGAAATGTATTTTGTACCGATAACCGACCATGTGTCCGGATATCGGTACTTGCTCGCGGCTATGTTCAGTCCCAGTAACCGGACATCTGCTGACATGTATTTTATACGTGCATAACCTCAACATTTCGGTAACACATTCTCTGAGCAGTGACGCATTTCTCTCAATTCACCCCCTCCCTTCCTCCCACCATGAAATGAGTGGTCGGTTGTAGGGTCATAATGGGTGGTCGGATATTGGGTCGTACAGAAAAATGGGTGGTCGGGTACTGGTACATTTACATTTCTCAGTATTTTCGATTATTACGAATAAACAACTAATTGTAGCAACAACTATACCCTGTGTTTTGGAAACTAGAGACTTTAAGCTTTCCAATAGTCATCGTCGTTATAGAAAATAGTTTATTTTTGAACGCGAAAAACAAGTTCACTTTTTCGTCGCCTCTTGGATGGTCGGGTATTGGGACATTTAGCTTATATTCTTTTTAACCAATTATTATCCAGTGAGAGGATGATTGTTACTGCGAGGTTTTTTTTAAGTGGACATATTCGTATTTGTGCTTATAAAATGACATCAGAAAAAAATGTGTAACTCTTTATGCTCAATTCCTGCTGCGCATATCGATGCGATCAGTGTATGCGAGAAATAATGGGTGAGGAAGGAAAAAAACGCGATGGTTCGAGAAATTGCGTTTTCGACCGAGAAAACGCTTCGCGGAAAATGCAATATTCTAATTATCGCGCGACGAGAGAGACCGAAGAGGACCCGCGAGATCGACGTCGTTATCGCACTCGTGGGTCGAGAAATATCTCATTTTATTGCTCTTGGAAAATTTTCCCTACCCCTTGGTGACCTTCTCGGCCGAATATAATAGGATCTCTTGCAAAACCTTCCTTCGTGATATCCCTCCAGATCTCGCCTCCCTCTCTCTCTCTCTCTCTCTCTTGCCTCGTGCATGCTTTGAATGAATATGGAAGTCTGAAAATTGCGCGTGCAGAAACGCGTGTGCGACTCCTCTGGAATAACCGATGCGAAATTCATCGTCCCACCTGCATATGTAAATGGACGATGTAAGGGTAGATTGGAGAGAGCAAGTATGAGAGAGAAAATCGAGAACAAAAATCTTGGCCACCGACCTTTCACCAGCGCTAAGGGTGGAATACTAATTCTCATTAGCGACCTCAATGTACTGCTCGCACCTTAACATCAAATGCATCTCTCATTATTATTATTATATTATATTATATTATTATATTATAATAATAATACACTACACGGAAAAAAAGAAACAGTTAAAAATACAGGGGTTACCCAGTTCGCATTGGACTCGAGGAATTGCACAGCGATATTTACTGAAATAAACTGCTCAAAATGCAGTGAGCTCAAAGTGAATTATTACAGTTTCTGCACTGTCCTCTTTGGACTGGAGCCACCCCACACAAAGTAAATTATACGGTTTACCACTGAAATATAAACTTAATGAAATCCGTAAGTTTACAGTGTTAATGTGTATTATATACTATGAATGCGTTTATTGTATGGACAGTGCCCACGTAAGTGTTTCAATGGTGAAATCCTCTGTTGAAGAAAGTCGGCAGCAACTGATATAGTTTCAGTTTTCAACCGTTGCTTTTTACAGTGTGGACCAAGTGAACCCTCCAGTGAACCCACCGAATGAGGCCTCGCCGAATTGAGCACATTGTCGATAGTTGCCATGTTCAAGATCGTTCAAAGACCTTGAGTCCCCAATTGACAATGTCAAGCGTGAAATGAAGCCTAGTTGGAATGATAAATCAAGTGAGGATAGTAAAACTCGAGAAGTTATTTGCATGTTCGATTTTGACAAGGATGCTGCTGAATATAACTACGATGGTATTTTTTTTTTATAATTTTTGATAATTCGTGAATTACACATGCACAAAAATCGCAGAAATGAAAAAAGATAAGCCCAATACACACATGACACGTTTGATCATACGCACATACACATTAGAAGCAAAAACTGTACAGATTAATACATTTAAGTACATTAGGTTAAATTAGATTGAACAAGAACAACCGTTTTCTTTCCGTCTCCGATGAACCACTCACTACTAACTGCCACAGCGCTTGACGACACGGTGGCGCGCGCGAGACAAGCCCTTTGTTACTACCATTACGATCAAACACTTGATAAAATTCACAGCGTCACACTGTCATTTTGACTGTCTGAATCCAGTGGCGCGAAAATAAAAAGATATATATAAATATACAAAATGCACGTGCACGCTAGAAATTACGGTGCCACACTGTAAAATTTAATGATTCACTATGTATCCAATACAGTGTACACTGTGTATCTTGCAGTTTGTATACAGGAACAAATTCAGTGATTTCATGTAAATTCTACAGTCAAATTTCTTTACTGGGCATACTGGTTCATCCACAACTCCAGCCTGTAAATAAGCCATTGTACACTGTAAAAACCTCAGTGTACACAGATAATGTCATGAACTGTCGAAAGAACAGTGAATTTACAGCGTCACACTGTAAAATTTAATGTATCACCCTATGTTCAATACAATGTACATTGTAACCCTTGCAGTTACGTGCAGGAAAAAAATCAGTGATCTTATGTAAATTCTTCAGTAAAATTTTTTTACTGGTGACACTGAATTATTCACATACCAAATTGTAATTAAGCCAGTGTACACTGTCAAAATCTCAGTGTGTCACAGGAAAAGTCATCATTTTGGTAGGAGAGGATCTACATTACTGTGTTCTACTGTAAAATTAAATATGTCACCCTATTTTATATCCAGTTTATGCTGTGATTTCCGCTGTTTCTTACCTCCCGAGTCCAATGCGAACTGGGCCCCCCTGTAAGATTAACTGTTTCTTTTTTTCCGTGTAGTGGAAAAAATTAAAGGATCAAAAAATTTTCCCAAATTTTTAGTGGTTTTTAACAATGCTGTATCTCAGTCAAAAATGGTCGTATCGAGGTCTAAAAAAAGAATTTTGAAGCTTGAAGTTTCTAGTTTTCAGATCTTTTAGCAATAAAATTTTCAAAGCTGCAGGTTTCACGCAATTATGAGAAATACCAAGAAAAAAAAATTTTGCAAATTTGCATCGCTTTTGTTTTGGCTGTAATTTTTGGGAAAAAATTTTTCCAGCTAAAACATTATAAGGACCGGATAGCTTGTTTATTTAGCTTCAATTTGCTTTTTTGGAGACCTCGCTGCGACCATTTTTCGCTGACATATCGAGCTTTTAGGAAAAAAGACACTTTTCTGTTTGACCATATCTCAGCAACCAATGATCGCACAGAAATTAGAAGGGGCGTTTCACAAACTTGAATCAATGCTCTATAAGGATAGTTGATGGTTTTTTGAAAAAAAAAAATTCTTTCCATCCTTGCCATGAATTTGAAAAAAACAGAAGAAAAAGGGCTATTTGTGGTTTTTTAGAAAATCAACGGCCAAATTAAAAATATTGACAAAACGACTATTGTTGAGCGTGACTTTTACAGCCCAATATACCCACAAAATCCCTGTAAAGTTTCAATTTGATCTATTCGACGGTTTTTTTGTTTCAAGCAATCAAACTTTTGAAAAAAATTAAAGGATCATGTTTTTGCCTCTAAACGTCATAATCATTATTTAAGTAGAAAACAATTTTTTTTGTGGCTTTTTTCACATTTTTATCGCAAACAGCGCTTAAATGTACAGAAAAAAAAATTTCGAAGAATTTCCAATTTTTTTTTCAATTTTGTCGATTTTTTTTGTCTTACATAAATTTAAACGCTGTTTGCGATAAAAATGTGAAAAAAGCTCAAAAATTTTGTTTTCCTTTCAATAATGATTATGGAGTGTTTAGGGGCAATAAACATAATCCTTGAATTTTTTTGAAAAAAAAAATTAGAAAAAAATTAGAAAAAAATTTTGTTTAACATTTTTTTTATTTTTTTCTCATAAATTTAAACGCTATTTGCGATAAAAATGGGGGAAATGCTCGAAAAAAATTTCATTTTTTCATTTTCATAATGATTTTGAAGTGTTAAGGGGCAATAAACATGACCCTTTAATTTTTTTCAAAAATTTGATTGCTTGAAACAAAAAACCGTTCGATAGATCAAATTTAAACTTTACAGGGATTTTGTGGGTATATTGAGCTGTAAAAGTTACGCTCAACATTAGTCGTTTTGTCAATATTTTTAATTTGGCCGTTGATTTTCTAAAAAACCATAAATAGCCCTTTTTCTTGTTTTTTCAAATTCATGGCAAGGATTGAAAAAATTTTTTCTTTTAAACAATCCTTGTAGAGCATTGATTCAAGCTTGTGAAACGTCCCTTCTAATTTCTGTGCGATCATTGGTTGCTGAGATATCAATGGTCAAACAGAAAAGTGTCTTTTTTCGTAAAAGCTCGATATCTCAGCGAAAAATGGTCGCAGCGAGGTCTCAAAAAAAGTAAATTGAAGCTAAATAAACGAGCTATCCTGCCCTTGTAATGTTTTAGCTGAAAGCATTTTTTCCCAAAAATTACAGCCAAAACAAAAGCGATGCAAATTTGCCAATTTTTTTTTCTTTGTATTTCTCATAATTGCGTGAAACTTGTAGCTTCGAATTTTTTTTCGCTAAAAGATCTGAAAACTAGAAACTTTTAGCTTCAAAATGCTTTTTTTCAGACCTTGATACGACCATTTTTCACTGAGATACAGCATTGTTAAAAACCACTAAAAATTCGGGAAATTTTTTTGATCCTTTAATTTTTTCCACTAGTGTATCATTATTAAAATAATACTTATTATATTATCCCAGTGAACACCTTATATTGCAGCAATATAACATGGAAGTTGTAATTTTACAATGCTATTCCGGTGTAACATATCTGTTATATAATGTGCATGTAAAGTGTTATGTAACATTTGTTATATGCACGTTACAAAACTGGTATATAATCTTATTACATTACAGTAATGTCCAACATTTTTGTACCCGTTACGAAGAATGCTTGTAACGAAGTGACATTACAGTAATGTAACATATGTTATATTGCGGCGATATAACATGGAAGTTACATGTATAATGTTATAATGTTATTCTTGTGATACGTAACTGATATATAACGTGGAAGTAACATGTTATGTACCATTTGTTATATACAGGTTACATAACTGGTATATAACGTTTTTACATTACAGTAATGTAAAAAAATTGTGTAGCCGTTCCGTAAAATGCTTGTAACGATATGCGTGTAACGTTGGTTATATTTATGTAAGATTATTGGGGTGTAAAGAAGTGACTTGTCATTATTTGTCCTTAAATTAAGGACCCGTAGTAAATCAATAACCGGACCCGTAATAATTAATCGAAAAAGTTGAAATTAGATTTAGGAAAATTCATTTATCTTTGGAAAAAATTACAATGAAGCCACACAGTTGTAATCAGATTTACAAGAATTGAAATATCTTTGGAAAAAATTAAAATCATATAAGTTAATTGTATTTAAAAAATTCAAAAGTATTTGCATTGTTCCAGTCTTTCTAAATG
This sequence comes from Alloplasta piceator, assembly GCA_946863875.1. Lineage (NCBI taxonomy): Eukaryota > Metazoa > Arthropoda > Insecta > Hymenoptera > Ichneumonidae > Alloplasta > Alloplasta piceator. The sequence continues at coordinate 13,427,278 of OX333078.1, forward strand.
ACGCACGCCAAGTTTTTGTGCTTATTTTTGTGCTAGTGACATATCAATTTTTCCTGCCTTTTATATTGACTTTACATTAATTTTTATGCTCGTGCATTTTTATATGTAGGGGAGGGTGACAATAATAATAATAATAAATGACAATTTTTTTTTCAATCTTAAGAGATTGTTTTTAACGTTTAAAATGTTTTTCTCATCGATGGTCCATTTTACCCCGGATGTAGTGCATCCGCCTGAAAATGGATGAATACATCAAATTTATCATAATTTAAAGAGACCTTATTCTTTAGGGTGGTCCATTATCGTAGATTATAACTAATGTCTTTGTTTATTTGTGTAACACAAGAAAAGTAGATTTATTAAGAATTCGTTAAATACGTGAATACGTAAATACGTAAAATACTTAACCCACAAAAACTTTTATTATTTTTTCAGAAAATATATAATTTTGTTTTTTTTTTTTAAACTTTTTCAATTTTGTTAAAAATAAATTTTTTTCAAATTTTTCTTGATGGTCCATTTTACCCCAGATGTAGTGCGTCGACCTAAAAATGCATGAATACATCAAATTCATCATAATTTGAAGTAAAACAAAAATATCTGACCTATTTTTTAGGATGGTTTATTATGCTCCGGACTGTAAAAAATTTTTGTGTTAAATTGAATGAAAAATATACGAAGTTTTTATGCATATACAGTATGTTAAATTTTATATCCATTTTCAACCATTTTCATATACAGGGATATTAATTTTCAATGCACACTATTTTAATTGTAATATACAAACGAGGCATTCCACGTCAAGTCAGCCACCCCATTTTTCGAAATCGCCAAAAATCGCATACAAATTTTTAGAAAGCAGTTCTAACTATCAAGAAAATTTGTGATTTTTTTCAGATGTTTAAATTACATTTTTTAGCTGGAAAAAAATACAAAAAATTTGTTTATCCTATTTTTTAACTCGAAAATTATTCATTGTACGAAAAAAAAAGTAGAACATAAAATTTTGGATTTTCAACGTGCTTTTCACTGAAATTTTTTACAAACTTCTCCAAAAGCTCTATATGCCATTTTCGGAGCAAATAATGTTTTGATATTTTTTCCTCAGAATGGACATTTTCGATTCGTCTGTAGTTTTAACAGTTTTTTACTTGATATATTTACAGACTATAAAAAAATTGGCGTAGTGGAGAATCCATTATTTCAAATGCATTTTCATTGATACAATCTATCATTATAGAGTGATTCAATGAAATAGTGTAGATTTTGATATTTTATCATTGTTAATCGTAGACAGGGAAAAATAATAAAATAATCTCGTTTTGATACTGCGAAGATGATTCCTGGAACAAAGCAGTATCATTGCTTCATTCCCAAAAATCATGCCCAAATCAAACTAAAAAAGTACTCATTGGCCATAGAAACGTCGGTGTATCCAAAGAGGGTAAATTAATTCTTTTTTACAAACGAGAGACGTCAGTAGCCTTTGACTCTAATTTGAATAGACTTTATCGGTGTCCATCGGTCCATTGATAAAGTTTATTAAAATGCACAAAAAGATTTTTAAAAAAATAAAAATGAAAAAAGTTACAAAAATTGAAAAAGTACAAAAAATAAACAAAAATGCGGGCTTTAGAAAATATGTATAGATAGTATCAACACTGTTATTGCACAGAGAAATTTGTGTATTCATTTGGGATGAAAAACGCATATGAAGGAATGAATTCTCCACTGAGCCAATTTTGTTATAGTCTGTAAATATATCAAGTAAAAAACTGTTAAAACTACAGCCAAATCGAAGTTGTCAATTCTGAGAAAAAAAACATCAAAACATTATTTGCTCCGAAAATGGCATAAAGAGCTTTTGGAGGAGTTCCTAAAAAAATTCAGTGAAAAGTACGTGGAAAATCCTAAATTTCATGTTGTACTTTTTTTTCGTACGATGAATAATTTTCGAGTTACGAAATGGAACAAGAAAATTTTCTGTATTTTTTTCCGGCTAAAATGTGTAATATAAAAATCTAAAAAAAATCACGAATTTTCTAGAAAGTTAGAACTACTTTATAAAAATTTGTATGCGATTTTTGGTGATTTCAAAAAATGGGGTGGCCGACTTGTCGTGGAATGCCTCAAATATTAAATTTAAGATGAAATTGTGAATTGTTAACAAAATTTGTTTTGACCGAATTTCTTAGGGGGGCCGTCGTACCCCACCCTCTCCTACATAGCACGCTATGTATTATGATATATATTAGCGTTTCGTTCGTTGGAAGCATAAAACATATTCCAGCGATAAATCTTGGCGATTTCTCGCGACTGCACAGGCTGATTTCTAGTAGCACATGGCAGGAGGCGACGGCGGTATGGCCTAGTAGAAAACGTTCAGGGTTTTATATATAGGGGAGTTGGTCCTGAAGAGCGTCTCATACATATTAAAATTTTCGGCTTTGCGTGCTGTCCAAGAGCCTCTATCGCGAAGAGCAATGGGAGGGGACAAGGAGGTCACACGTTTAAGGCTCCTTGCTACATCCTTGGCACGTGCCAATGGACGCCTCTGTTAGATCGGAGAGTGAAGAAGAGAGTTTGGAAGAAGATGAAAAAAAAGGCGAAAAAAGGCGAGGAGACAGAATTAAAGAGGGTTTCGAAAAACGATTTTCCGTCTAAGATGAACGAGACTCCGATCCACTCTACTTCACGTGCTATATTTCTAGAGAGACACTTGCACGAGGATTTTCATGCCAAACTGAAAAACATTTGATTTCACTTCTATCAATTTCAAGAATCGTGAAAGACGATGAGACGAATATAATGGTACAAATTTGAAATTTCAATTCGAAATTTTTTTCAAATTTCCATACGTTCTGAACCTGTCAAGTAGTTTAGTCAAGTATGATACGTATAATATAATTTAATATAATAAGTTTGTCCGAAACAAAAATCGTCAGATAAGATTAGGGAAGGGTGGGGCCCAACGACCCCCCTCTAAAAAATGATATATTTTTTTTAATCTAAAAAAATTGTCTTCAACGTTAAAAATGTTTATTTCTTTTTGATATTCCATTTTACCCCTGATGTAGTGCATCGGCCTTAGAATGGATGAATACATCGAATTCATCATAATTCGAAGAGAAACAAAAATTTTCTGCCTTAATTTTTTAGGGTGGTCCATTTTACCCCAGGTATTGCGGATCGGCGTAAAAATGAGTCAATAGTACTCAATACATCAAATTTATGATAATTTGACAAGAAACGAAAAAAAAAATTTTACGGAATTTTTTAGGGGGGCTGTTGTGCCCCAGGGGGGTCGTCTTTCCCCACCCGCCCCTATATTAGATGAGCTCCTAGATAAGATTAGATAGGGTCCCCTATTAGATAAGATAAATAAATGAAAATTGTTGGAATTCGAAAGAATTCCAGCTGACATTCAATCTGTCATTGAATGCCCCATAGGGGTCTTGTTGTTTTAATCACGAGCCGGAGTTAAATAATTCACTATGAATATATTGTCATTTGTATTCTTTCGCTGTTGCAGATGGAATTCGAAATGAAGAAGCGACGCGGATCGATAAAAAAGTAACGAACAACGGAGATTCAGAGGAATAAGGAAGGACAGAAAAAACGGAGAAGAGGCGACATCCGTGGCGCCAAGATTTATCTCAGTTTCGTGCAAAGAGTAAAGAGACTTTTGTAAATATATATATATATATAAACATTGGAAAGAATCGGACAAGTGTGACACAATGATCAATGACGAGCAATCATTTGCCGGGTGGACTTTAACTTTAATGAGGTTAGATTAGCTCGTAGATTTGCAACGCTACAGTGAAAGAGGAAGGATCAGCGGCGCCAAGGACTTTGTGACGATGGGGAGAAGAATAAGTCGCAAGGATGGTCATACGTAATTAAATCGAGGGACGTGTATCTACATATCTATATATATAGAGGTGGAAAGGGCTATGTTATATAGTATTATGGCATATCGTTGATGGGCAAAGCGGTGAAAGCTTTGTACCTTAAGGCTTAAGCCTCCCAGAATGCTGAGGATAATGCCGCAGTAATAAAAGCAAAAGAAGAGACAAAGATGCTGATGGACGAGTGCGGGGCAGGTGGAGTCGGGTGGGGTGGAGGCGTCAGAGGGGGTTGGTCAACCCCCGGAGGATGCAGAAATTCGGCAATGAGCTTCAGCGGCAGTGTACCATCCCTTCATCCGGGTGGATCAATGAGATCACTAAGATCCCATCACTCCATGCAGGTAACCTAAATTTTCAAGATTTTTTGTTCCCCATCACTAATTTTCTTGCCCCATCCTAAATTTCCAAGAATTTTCCGTTCCCATCACTCCATGCAGGTAACCTAAATTTTCAAGAATTTTCTTTTCCTATCACTAATTTTCTTGTTCCATCCTAAATTTTCAAGAATTTTCTGTTCCCATCACTCCATGCAGGTAGCCTAAATTTTCAAGAATTTCCATTTCCCATCACTAATTTGCCCTTCCCATCACTAATTTTATTCTCCCATCCCCAAATTTCTATTCTCATCGCTACTTTTCTTCCCCTATCAATACTTTTCTTTTCTCATCACTATTTTTCTTGTCCCATCCTAAACTTTCAAGAATTTTCTGTTTCCACCACTCCATGCAGGTAACCTAATTTTTTAAGAATTTCCTTTTCTCATCACTAGTTTTCTTCCCTCATCACTATTTTTCTTGTCACATCCTAATTTTCTTTTCACATCACTACTTTTCTTTTTCCATCACTAATTTTCTTTGCTCATCCCTAATTTTCTTTTCTTTTCCCTAATTTTCTTTTCCCAATCCTAATTTTCTTTTCCCAATCCTAATTTTCTTTTCCCATCACTAATTTCCTTTTCCCAATCCTAATTTTATTTTCCCACCACTACTTTTCTGTTCCGATTCCTAATTTTATTTTCCCAATCCTAATTTTATTTTCCCATCACTAATTTCCTTTTCCCAATCCTAATTTTCTCTTCTTATCACTAATTTGCTTTTCCCAATCATAATTTTCTTTTCCCATCACCAATTTTCTTTTCCCAATCTTAATTTTCTTTCCCCATCACTGATTTCCTTTTCCCATAACTAATTTCCTTTTCCCAATCCTAATTTTCTTTTCCCATCACTAATTTCCTTTTCTCAATCTTAATGTTCTTTTCCCATCACTAATTTTCTTTTCCCATAATTAATTTTCTTTTCCCATTCTTAATTTTCTTTTCACATCCTTAATTTTCTTTTCTCATCCCTATTTTTCTTGCCCCATCACTCCATGTAGGTAACCTAAATTTTCAAGAATTTTCTTTTCCCATCACCAATTTTCTATTCCCATCCTAAATGTTCAAGAATTTTCTGTTCCCATCACTCCATGCACATAATCTAAATTTTAAAGAATCTCCTTTTCCCCTGAAGATGACGAGTAGTTGAGAAGGTTGTAAAAGGAAAAGTTTTTCTTCAATTCCAATGAAAAGAAAATCAAATACACAATTCTTTCGTCATTTTTTAAAACATCGTCGTATAACTTTTTTGCTACGTTACAGGTACCACCGGATACACCGAGGCGTTGCATGCACTGTCATCCGGTTCACGTGGGAACACCGACGAATTACGCGCCACATCCGGTTCAATATTACACACCGAGTCACTGTATCGACACCGGCCATCAAAATGGCGGTATTGGCGGTGGAACGTACGCCCCCCATCGTGGCAGTTCCTATCACGGTGGTAAGTTACGATCATTTTTCAATTAGCGTAAATCAGATGGGGCTGCAGTTATCCAAACGCTGAACAAAACGTTTTGGTTTCTGCAATTAAAATTTATTTTTATATCCACATATCCAAGAATCGCGTACTAACGGAAAACCATTCATTTTTACCACCAATTTCCGTAACCAAATTTCAAATATAGATATCTTTATGTTTAACCCTTACTTGACCCACTTCTGCAGAATAACACACTTGACGAACTGGGGTTGCTTGTACCCCAGCGACAAAAATTCTTATAAAAAATATACCATTTGGTATTTTAACCTGCATATTTTTTTAGAACTTCTTAAGAGGTTACTTCCCAAAGTTATACAGGATTTATAGTAAAATATCAGAGTTAAATGTGATCAAAAAATTTAAATAGAAAAAAAAATAGAAAAAATGACAACTTTTACGAAAAAAACCATAACCTTTTTATTTTTTCACAAAAATGGCTGAAAATTTAACGGATTTTGCTTAATATATAGGACTACAATAAAAAAAATAGAAGCAGTAAAATAATATAATATTTAAAAAATTCGCAAAATATGTTCACATTCGACCTTACTTGACACATTGGGGTTTTCATTTCTTTTCAATTTTTCTTTTCTTTGCCTCAAGCTATAAATCCTGTATAATTTTGGGAAGTAACCTCTTAAGAAGTTCTAAAAAAATTTGCAAGTTAAAATATTAAATGGTATATTTTTTATAAGAATTTTTATCGCTGTGGTACAAACGACCCCCGTGTATCAAGTAAGGCCGAGTGCGAAAATGTTGGGCGAATTTTTTTTCCCGTTATATTATTTCACTACTACTATTTTTTTCTTGTAGTGCTATATATTAAGCAAACTCAGTTAAATTTTTAACCATTTTTGTCGAAAAATAAAAAAGTTATAATTTTTTTTCATAAAAGTTGTCATTTTTTCAGTTTTTTTTAATATTTAAATTTCTTTATCATGTTCTACTTTGATATTTTACTTGAAATCCTGTATAACTTTGGGAAGTAACCTCTTTAAGAAATTCTGAAAAAATTTGCAATTTAAAGTATTACATGGTATATTTTTAATAAGAATTTTTATCGCTGGGGTACAAACGACCCCAGTGTGTCAAGTAAGGTCGAGTGCGAAAATGTTGTGCGAATTTTTTTCTCGATATATTATTTTACTACTACTACTTTTTTCTTGGAGTGGTATATATTAAGCAAACTCAGTTGAATTTTTAACCATTTTTGTCGAAAATGAAAAAAGTTATATGCTGATCAGAAAGCGGCAGAGTGCTACGATATTGAAAATCCCCTGACATTTTCAGGTTTTCCAGGTTTCCATGACCGCTAGACGACCTGATAAAGGAAAAAAATCGTGAATTTCTCTATTTTTGACTTTTAAAAATCACTGGGGTCCAATGGACCCCAGTGGAACCGTTAATGGTTAATAAAGAAAAATCGATCTCTATCTATTGTAAAAAATATATAATTGTCCTTTCCTCCTGCCATAATTACAGATTTGAGGCATGGGTAGGTATTGCTGAATAGGTTCTTGGAAAATGATATTGGGAATGACGGGTGAAGTTTGAAGTTGAGGAAATTATAGTGGAAATGGAATCAATGTTTATGGATGGTGAAAATGTTGCTGCTTGAACACTGCGGAAAGTGCAAACATACGAAAAGTTTGCATTTGCTCGTTTTAGTTTGTCAGGTTTATAGTCTCTGTCGGCGTGTCCAACGCTATTGCGAAATTAAATCCAAGGCAAAGAAACACTGTTTCATGCGAATCAGATTCAGTTTGTATATCGCGTTACGAAAGTTCCATCGGATCTCGTGAAAACCGCCCTCTGCATAGGGACGAACATTGATGTTTAACCAATTAGCAATTTACGTGCTAACGGGCATATGACAACAATGAGGCGTTGGTGCAACGATAGATGCATACCGCCATATTGACCGTGAAACTTATGGACGTGAGGGAGTTTCATTATAATCACATTACATTGCACGAAATATTTGCGTGTAAGAGGACGTACCTCCGCGACAACCTCGACAAAAAGTTACACAGCATGTGCATATTTAAAGAGTTAATTATTTCAATTTTTAGTAAATACTTTTGAAAAACACATAATATGAATTCAGTGCCAACGGATGATAAGATAGATATATTTTACTGTCGTAACATTTATTCTATTAAGAGGAGGCTAAATACCATTTTTATTCAATCCCTACATTATCGACGTATCATGGTCGTCCAGTCTTTCTCCGACAACCGTGGATGAAAATTAATTAGATTTTGACAATTAAGAGGGGGATAAATTAATTAACAATTAATTGTCAATTGAGAGGCTAAAATGCGTTACAGCTAATGCCAACGAACTCATTCGAGCCCCCTAAATATTATAGGTTACTCGTCAGAATCCATGGTGCTGCCCTCACTCGCACGTCTGTGAACTACATTTCGCCACTTCGTTTTTCAATAAAACTACAATTTATCGATATTTATCTCTTGATGCGCCATCCAAACTTACGGCGTGTCATTTTGATAAAATAATGTCGAAAACGTCTCGATATTTGTATCGTGGCGTTTTTCATGGAGCCTCACTCTTGGTTTTACCCGAAATGCAGTAAAAGTTTAATAATTTAAATTTTTCAATTACAGTTTTTTGGTGGTAAGTAAATCTGGAAATTTTTTTTTGTTTCTCGAAAAAATTTTAGTGAGGCTCCATTCCTGCCATTGTTCTGATGATGTTGTTAAAATTTTATTCAATTCCATCCATTTGTATAAGAGCAAGTTTGGATGGCAATTTCGAGGTGTTAGTGTCGGTATTTTTCGATTTTTCGATTTCGTCTTAAGAGGAGACTAAATCTTAAAATCGATCTTCAGATAAATCTTACCCACACGAAAATTTGTATATTTAAAATATATGCAAAATTGCGTACGAAATATATTCAAAATATAATTACCGTATATAAATGAATGTATTTAAAATATATTTTAGATATATGTAAAATGTACGACACATACATACAATATATATATTTTATATATATGGTGCATACATCTGAAATATAAATTAAATATATGTTGCATATATGGTAGCATATATTAAGAATATATGTAGAATATATGGGAGATACATGTGAGTCACACCTATCTCTCATATATCTTGCAAATATATCAGCATATATTAAGAATTATGTAGAATATATGAGAGATATATGTGAATCACACCTATCTCTCATATATGTACATATATTCGAAATATATCCACATATATTTTGCGTATATTAAAAATATATAAATTTCCGTGCGGGTAAGATCTTAAAATTCTAAAATAAAAAAGGTAAAATTCTAAATCTAAATTTGAAATTTTACCGTTATAAGAAGCATGGATTCAGCTCAAAAAGCGACCCATTACAGGGTTTTGACCTATCCGATAAAAACGAAAGACATTTTTTCAATCACTTAATCGTACCGCGGATATTTTTATTTGCAATCGTTTTTTTCGTCTTGCTATTTATTTAATTGAACGCATCAATGTTTCCCTCGATATATACCTTTACCGGTGAGGCTTTCTCGCCGTATCTTCATTGTCGTCGACGTAAAAACCGTGGAGCCACACGCTGTTATCACCGTTACAGACCGAGGAAGTCGGACAATGGCAGTTGAAAGCGGAGTCTGCGCGAGATCGGATAACACGTTGAAAACGGGAGAGGCTCCCTTTTTATATCCACTCTGCGACGGTAGTTTCAGGTCGTTGTTGGTATAAAAGTTTGCCTCGTTTTTTCTTCAAAGCAAGAATTCCGCAACGACGAACGGACAATATCGAACCATCGAATAGCAAGGAAAAATCTTCAATTTGAGACCAAGAGTGCGGAATCGAGAAAAGGGGGCAGAATAAAAAATAAGAGATAAAAAAGATATTCACTGGAACGTGATGAAAATAGAAGTCAATTTGCGAGAAGACTTCGGGCGAAGCGAAAACTTCGTTTACGAGGGCATTTTTTTTTGTCGAAGCATTCAGCATCCATCGAACTTTCACTTGAACACGTATATCCTCGTTTAAGGTACTGGTCCTAATTGGGAGGCCAAAAAAGCAAGTTTTCAAGACTCTCAGCTCCTTTATTATATATAGACATAAGATTTTTTTTTAACATTAGGCATGTCTTCTAGGATAGGGGAGGCCGGGGACAAAAGTAACAGGATACAGTTGTAACACAGCGAATATCTTCCGAGCTACACTGCGACCTCGATAATCGGTTCCTCGATCGTTGCAATTGCAGCGTAGTGGGAGAAGCGCCAAGCCAATCGCGTCAGGCCGCCGTCAGCCACCAGCGGCGCAGAAACGGTTCTGTGCATTGTGCGCAACCCCACTTCTTGCAAGAGCCGGCCCCGCACAATTCCCGTAGGTAGGTATCACCGTGTCCCTCATGCACATAATGCGTCTTGCAGTTCCTCACATTTGGTCACTAGGCAAGGAGACATCCGCACTAAACAGACTAGACCAGAGAGGTGTATTGGTATTATCAGGCCCAAAGTAAACTTTTGCGGCTTTCGATAAACACGAATATCTCGATTACTGTGCGACATATAGTCATCATTTTTTTTTTCATAAGATTCCTTGGACATTTTTGTGTCAACTTTCGCGGTTTTCAAAGCCTCCAGCTTGAGATAATTAATCAAATTCTAACTTTGAAGCAGAAAAAACCATCTGGGGACAATTGTAACAATTTTGCCGGGGACGGTTGTAACAGTTTGTCAGCTGTCAGTTGTCATGATAATTTCACATCTAAACATTGAATCTAACGTCAAACGGACCTTTTTTTTAAGTTTCTGTGTGCAATAATGCCTCTGCAGCGAGTAAGATTCACGCAACGAGCCTGTGCTGACATGTCAACGTACGAAGAAGCGTATGAAAAGATAAAAAATGGAAAATCTATACAGGCAACTACGGCACGTATCTTCGGGTTATATGTCATGTTTCTTTGACAAGTTTGGTGTGTCTGAGACTTTATTCAATTATTTCATGATTTTTATCAACTCGATACGACTATTTCCATGTGTTAAGATTTTATCATTGTGACCGTAATATATATCCCTGTGATAATGTTTGATGTTGTAATAATATTATATAATATTGGTCACAATGAAAGATATAATTTTGTGTTAAAATCTTATGTTACAACTAGCCCCATCGACCGTTTCAACTGTCCCCATCGACTGTTACAACTGCCCCGGGGTCGGGGACGATTGTAACAATTTTTTACACTTTTTATAAGGGCCCATACTTTTTTTTTCAATTTTAGTTACAGACTTCAACATAGAACCATTTTGTAGACCATTAAATGCTCTATGCAGGTGTATGCGTGTGATTTATGTAAGCATTATACTTTGGGCCCAGGAAAACCCAAAATACAGATTGTTACAACTGTCCCCGGTCTCCCCTATGAAAAAACGTGAGTCCTTGATCGACCATTTTGTTGCTGATTTGCAGAGGGCGCCAAAGTAGGGTCCTTGAAAAAAAGCTTGTCCCATGGTGGACAAAGAATATCAAAATTGGGGGGTCTCAAACAAAATCGAGAAAAGCACGTTAAAGAGGAAGGTTTCTTACCTGTAAATCTACCGCCGTTTTTCAAAAAACCATAAAAATTAAAAAATTACGGTTGTTTGAACAAAAATGTACAAATACCGTAAAACGGGGCTACTTTGACTTTGGGGGTCACTTTGTGGTTTTTTGGGGCTACTTTGGACGAGCAGCAAAATACGGTAGAAGCGTGTGCGCAGTGAACCCTTGTGACCTTGAGGGGCGGGAGGGGGTGTGGGGAATGGGTAGAAGAAGAAAAAAAGTCATTCATACCAGGTATACAAATATATGTGTAACAAGCCAAGATGTCCGAACAATCGATGATGCCATTCGCAAGAAGGAAATAAAGAAGGGCAAGAAGAACGACTGTTGGTGTTACGTCTGTTACATCTGTAAGGCCCGAATTTCAAGTCATAAGTTCTACCTTAAGATCGAACTTTCCATGGAACTCGAGTTGGAACTTAAGATCGAACTTAAGTTTCAATTTAAGATGAATCTTAAGTTGAACTAAAGTACCATTATAAGTTCATATTTAAGTTCAAGCTTTAGCGCGAACTTCAGATCGTTCTTAGGTTCCAATTTAAATTTGGTTTGAAGTTCGAACTTAAGATCCATCTTGAGCTTAAACTTAAGTTTGATCATACTTAATTATTGTGACAACTCATATAAAATAACACGGTTGAGGGAGGCGATGAAAGAAGTTTGATCGAACTCAAGTTCATGCTCAAGATGGATCTCAAGATCAAACTTCAAATCAAATTGAAGTTTGAACTTAAGACCGATCTGAAGTTCGCATTAAAGTTTGAACATAAGTATGATATTATACTGATACTTAAGTTCAAATTTAAGATGAATCTTAAGTTCGATCTTAAATTTCAACTTGAGTTCGATAGAAAGTTTGATCTCAAGTTTGGTCTTAAGAACTTAAAATTCGGGCCTAAGTATTTGGTATTTTTAGGTAAAATATTTCTTTAATAAAAATGATGAATTGATTGTCAAAAATCCTTGTTTTTCATTTAATTTCAAGTATCATGTATAAAATATTATTGTTTTTTATCAAAATGATGTCAAAGCTGCATTTACGCTTTGGATCTTTGACATAAGTTGCATTTCAATGCCTCTCCAAAGTAGCCCCAGACTCGGGGTTACTTTGGCTTTTTTTTTCTAAATATATAAAATTGTGACGGTCTGGTGCCAAAGGATAGATTGTTCTGTTCGAGCAAAAAATAATAATTTTGGACGTTAAATAAAAGTTACGACCAAAAAACTTTCGAAACACGAACAAATACGGTATCACCTTTTTTGAAATCTGAAAAATCGTTAAAAATAATTTTCATGGGTCATGCGCCAAAATTTCAACACCAAAAAAAGGTAAAACAATGACCATGTTTCAAAGGACATACGGGGTTAAAAAAAAATCAAATTTTTTTTTTTTGGACAAAGCGAACTGAAGCTGAATATGTCCCCTTTGAAACGCTGATGTTTACTGAATTGAAATATCTTCATTTTTAAATGAGCAGTGAAACTTTTTGTGCGGTGCGGAATCGGGGCGAGTGTTTCCAAACTTTTGAGCGGTAGTGTATGTTAATTTTTTTTTCACCGAATTTTCGATTAAAAAAATGCCTGCGAATTGATGAGAAACGTGGAAAATACGCTTCAGATTATCATATTTCTGTTACACGACGTTTCACGAATGTTCGTGCAACGTCGATGTTCCTGATGTTTGTCGATGATGGGATTTTGATGAGATTCAACGTTAAAACAAAAAGTGCGGCAATGGTATATTACGATACGAGTGTGATGAAACTTTTTCTGACGAGTGTGAGTTTGCAGCATGAGCCAAAGGCGAATGTTGCAATCACACGAGTTGAGAAAACGTTTCTCACACTAGTATCGTACGAAATTTTATTGTACGAGTGCGAAAAGTGCCAGTTTGAGCACTGTGCGCAAACTGGCACTTGTCGCACGGAGTGCAATAAAAAATGTTTCGCACATTTTAAAGAGATGAAAAGTCGCCGTTGTACTTTTCAACGTTATGAATTCTATCTCTACGCGCGAATTTCCAGAGGCAACGATGACGTCGTGGAGAGGCAAGAAAAAGAGGCTGTCGCAAGATGAACGATGATGAAGTTTTACTATATTCTTAAAGGGATTCATGATAGAAATTCTCGCACATTCTCGTGTAAGTGAAGAGGCGAGACTGCGAAGCAAACGAGAATGAAATAGGGTGTCTCGAAAATACTTGTCGCGAAAAAAGGACGAGCTCGATTCTGCGATGGCACATTTGAAGGTATAATGAAACTGGCGAAGGGAAATCGCTATTGCTGCAGTAATCGTTTTAGGAAGTCTTGCAGGCCAAAAAACTAAAAAAAAGTTTAATTATTGTTTTTACTTGACTTTAGTAAACGGTAAAGCCCAAATAATTACTGGAAATGTTCTTTTTTAGTATCCCAATTGCGATTGGGATGAAAATAAAAAATTATGATTAAATTGTTAACTTTCATTCCAATGGTTTTTTCCCCATTTTTTTACGATGAATAAGAATTCTTGTTCATATAATAGAAGCGTTTTAAGCAATCCCTTGTTTAGTATATTTTCTTAAATTGTTTTTTGCGAGTTTAAATAAAGTTTAGAGTCTTAAGGGATTGTTCTCCGTTAGTCGATAATCGATTGAGACTTGGTAAAAATCGAATTGTATCAAAGTTTTGTCTCTACGTTTTAAATAACTTTTACTGGCTATCGTGGACTGAAAAAATATGTGAGGTACCAAAAGCCTTGCAAAGTTGCTTTTATCTTACTGCAGTATACAAAAAAGACTTAGGCACAAATTTTAAGATCGAACTTTCCAATGAACCCAAGCTGGAACTCATGATCAAACTTAAGTTCCAATTTAAGATGAATCTTAAGTTTGAACTTACGATCCATCTTGAGCTTAATCTTAAGTTCGATCGAACTTCAGTAATTTGGCTTGAATTTTAAAATCTCAAGTTGGAACTTAAGATCGAACTTCGGTTGAATCTTAAGATGAATCTTAAGTTTGAACTTAAGTTTCAGTATAAGTTTCATTATCAGTTCAAACTTTAGTGCGAAATTCAGATCGATCATAACATAAATTTGGTTTGAAGTTTGAACTTATGATCCATCTTGAGCTTAAACTTAAATTCGATCGAACTTAATTATTTTAGACAATTAATGCCAAAAAACATGGTGGAGGGAGGCGATGAAAGAAGTTTGATCGAACTTAAGTTCAAGCTCAAGATGGATCTTAAGATCAAACTTCAAACCAGGTTTGAGTTTGAACTTAAGATCGATCTGAAGTTCGCCCTAAAGTTTAAACTTAAGTATAAACTTATAATGACACTTAAGTTCAAGCTTAAGATTCATCTTAAATTGTAACTTAAGTTCAATCTTAAGTCCCAACTTGAGTTGAATGGAAAGTTTGATCTTAAGTTTCATGTTGAGATGGATCTTAAGAATTTAAACGTCGGGCTTTAGGATTCAGTAATTAGTCAAACACTAAACTTTTTCACTTACGATTAGAAGGCTTAATATTGTAACTATCCGTGCGTGAATTTGATTGAGGCCCTGACTAAGCCCCGATGGGTTTTCCCTAACTTACTTCGGGCCCTTGACTGGAAGCCCAATAGGGCCCCTGAATGGACGGTCACGCTTTTTCGACAAGGGCCTTAGGAGGTTGCGAAATGAGGGCCGCCTCACGTCCACCATGTCGAATCCACGACAAGCCCATGGTCAAGCCCAATCAGGGCCCTAGTACGTACGTAGTATCGCTATACTGACTCTGCCGCGTCGAATACAACCCGTGCTCCCACTTCGGCTATATAAGCATACTATTTGCATATTCCGTATGCGAGAGAGCACACGCCGTATGTGACATCTCATGGTGAGTCTCGCAACTAACTCCCCGTGAAGCCCGATTAGGCCCTCAAAGGGTTGCGTCGTCAGTGCCATGTTTGAAATAATTAGGGCCCCAATACTTTTGCCCTATTTGGGCCCGATTTGGTTCTGTTGTAATTATACCGACTTCTTTAAATATGGGTCGCCCGATCGAAGCCCGACAAGGTCCTCAACGGGTTGCCTTAGGTCAGCCAAATTATAAGTAAGCCTGGCAACCTTGGCATTGCCCTGTCACGGCCCAACCTCAACGGGTCCTCAACGGGTTGCCTTAAGTCAGCCATATTGTAAGTAAGCCTGGAAACCTTGGCACTGCCATATCGGGGCCCAACCTGGCGGTGTTATGGCAATTCATGACAGGGCATCCACGTTTAAGCCCAACAAGGTCCTCAACGGGTTGCCTTAGGTCAGCCATATTGTAAATAGGCCTGGCAACCTTGGCATTGCCCTGTTGGGGACCAACCTGGCGGTGTAAGGGCAATTCCTGACAGGGCATCCACGTCCAAGCCTGACGAGGTCCCGACTTAAGTCAGGGCTTCTCTAGAATTTTCACGCACGGGTTAAATATCCAGGTTGCTCTCAGGCTACTTTATTCCTTCCTTAAGAGGTAATTTTAGCTTTTTTCATCGCACACCCTTACCATCGTTCAGGAATGTCCTCTTGTATTGTGTTCGTTGACATACAAGTTTTCCGTTTTTATATGTTAGAAATCTTAATTTGGCAGCTTCTGCCAACTTTTCACTTCTCAGTTACGCCATCGCGAAACATTCTTGTTCAGGGACATTCACCAACGATGGATAATTCGTACGCGCTACACCGCTGAGGGGCAAAACTCGAAGAAAAGATTCAGCTCGTGAAGCAAAGAGGAAAAAAAATGGTATAAGAAGGAGAAGCCCCGAGAGATAAGTAATTGCTTCTTTCTTGAGAGGATTTTCCCGTCAAGATACAGGTATATCTGAGCGGGGGGAAATAATACTCGTACAAGAATAACGGAAAAAAAATGAGAGGCTCGAGCGGAGGTTTAATAAATCATACGTGCAAGATTCGTACAGCAGGTTTCACGCATTAACGTAACTGAAAAAAACCCTGCAAATTGAAATTTGCACATTGCTTCCTCATCTTTATCTATAGTTCACATAGCTTCCTTTAACACACAGTATGGCGATCAAATTTGGCTTCCTCATAAAGAAAGCTTTGTTAACTATTGAAAAATATTAGTAATCAATGTGCAAATTCGATCGATTTTCGCCAAATTTGATAGCGAATAACATTGATAGCTATACTGGCTCTTCACAAAATTTCATTGCAATATCTAAAAAAAATCAAAAGTTATAGCGGTTACGCTTCTTTTAGAAAAATTAAAACTTGATAAAAATTTAATCATTCGATCGATTTTCGCCAAATTTAATAACGAACATCCACGATAGCTATATTAGCTCTGTGTAACGTTTCAGTGCAATATCTTAAAAATTACACAAGTCAGAGCGTTTACGCTATTTTTCAAAAAAATCAAAATTTCATAAAATCTTAATCCTTCGATGGATTTTTGCCAAATTTAATAGCGAACAACCTCGATAGCTATGTTATCTCTGTGTAAAGTTTCAGTACAATATCTTAAAAATTGCACAAGTTAGAGCGTTTAGGCTATTTTTCGAAAAATTCAAAATTTCATAAAATTTTAATCCCTCGATGGATTTTCGCCAAATTCAATATCAAACAACCTTAATAGCTATACTAATTCTGTACAAAGTTTGAGTGCAATATCTTGAAAATTGCAGAGGCTAGAGCATTTACGCCATTCTTGCAAAAACGAAAAAAGTCGATAAAATCTGAACACCCATTATAATTGAAACAAATTTTTTTTCATAATAAAGAGCAGTTCATGCTCAACAAGTGTGCCAAATTTTAGCTTGATATCTCGAAGCGTTTTCGAGTTATTAATTATTTACATCTGAAACTTAGGATACACACACTCACATACACACACACACACACACACACATCCATCCTGACATTTTTTCTAAATATGATTTCTCGATGTTTTAGGACATTTTGAACATATTAGCATAAAAATCGCGAAAAAAATGTTTTTCACGAAAACAAAGCTTCCTTCATGAGGAAGCAAAATTATTTCAATCGAGTGAGTGTCTACTTTGAAAGATGTACACATTCAAAGTCTGATGGTTAAAAGAAGCCTAAGAGAAAATATGAAGATTTAAAAATTAAGTACTGAACGAATTAACCATTAATTGACAGATTTCGGCAGAATAACGTACTTGACACACTGGGGTCGCTTGTACCCTATTGACAAACCATTTAATATTTTAACTTGCAAATTTTTACAGAACTCCTGAAGGGGGGAAAAGGGTCTGAGATACAAAAAAAAAGTATATTTTTGTGATTTTTTTTTCCGAGTACCTTATTTATTGATATTAGAAAAAAATTCCTACATTATTAAGCATTATTCTAAGAATATTCTGCTAAATTTTCATTAAAAAAAAGATTGAAAAATAAGCCAGTGGTAGTGGTGAGAACCGAGTCACCTCAAAAAAAAGTTTCCATGCTGTAATCAGGATAACTCAAGATTGCTTCATCTGAAATTAAAAAACCAAAAATATTTCTTTAATACATAAGTTTATCTTGGATTTGAACAAAGGAATTTAAAATATTCATTTTTGAATTTTTGGTAAAGGTGCAATAAAAAAACTCTGATTTGAATTTGAATTTATGTGCGACGTATTTGCGAAGAGAAACGAATTGAGAAATATGAAAAGATTCGAATATGCAAAAATCGTCCGAGTGGAACGAAACATAAAGCACCGGGAAAACCAACGACAGCTCAGCGTCGGCGACGAGAAGACTCCTGCTCTGTCTGACGATACACGTATTTTTCTACTTGCTCTTGGTAACTTGGGCAAGTGCTCTCTGTCACCGCTCAGAATACGACACATCGCGAGTGAAACTGCGAAAATGCGATGTATCCACTCGATTAGGAGATTCCGCTTCGATGAACGAGGCAGCAGCATTCGCAATGTTACTCTTCCACGTACTTTGAAAAGTCAATTTTCAAACATATGTATTTTCTAATCAACTTTTGCCGATTCGTGACTTTCGGGTGGGAGTCAAAAAACCTTAAGATCAAAATTCATAATGACCGAAATTCAGAAATTTATGTATTCCAAAAATTAATAATTCGCACGTGCATTATATATAAAAGCTTAATAAAGGAGAGATTGAAAAATGCAGAAAATGAATGTATGAAAGTCTCAACTACTGGATAAATAAAATGTAGGTTAAATGAATTGTCGAAGAGCCAATAAGGCGCATCCCGTGTAGAAATTTTGGTAGGGAAAAACTTCTGCCCCTGACTTGCCCTCCCTAACTAATGTAGGGAAATGATCCGCTCATCCTAACAGGCCCTGTTATGCCATGTAACACCTGGCTGGCCATTTTCGGATCCGGCGGTCATGATCAGGCCCCTATGACGATATGATCCGGCCCTAGCAGATCCTGATCAGGCCCTTAAGATTTTTAGAATCATGCCCTTAAAGGCCCTGATCACGGTCACGATCATACACCGAAGCGCTTTTTGGACAATTCATTTTTACGAGGAACTCCTTTTTCAATGTATGCATCTTATTATTTATTTTGAGGCAACCCTTTCTTAGGGTACACTTTTCTTTTGGCAATCCTCGAAAAGAATATTAGATTCCGAGTGAACGGAAATTGTCTACGAGAATTAAATAAATAAGTACAATTACATAAGACGGCAGAAACTCCTTGTATGGATTCTTCCGACACCGACTTCTGCTGACATCCGTGCTCGCACCCGTCTATATAAGCATACTGAACACATTATCCGTATGGGAGTTCAACGGTTGCTGTCCTGCGACATCTCGCGCCATGTCTCGGAACTAACGCGATGTGGTTCGTGGTGATAATAATAATCCTCTGCTTACGTAACGAACTTGTGACAGTCGCACAATTGCTTGTTATTCTCGCGGAATAAAAGTGATAATGTAAATAATAATTAAATAATAATAATAATAATAATAAACGAGGCAATGATTGTTAATTTATTATTATTGTTATTACTATTATTGTTAATTTATTATTATTGTTATTACTATTATTGTTATTTATTATTATTATTATTATTATTATTATTATTATTATTATTATTATTATTATTATTATTATTATTATTATACTACTGAAAGCCGATATACAAATAATTTTATTTTAATAAATACTCAGGGCAATCCAATAGTTTTCACATCAGAGCCCTGCCAGGGTAATAAAACAAAAATATTTTTTGCTTAAAAGTGTAAAAATAACATCGTCGGAAACTGTTCATATTCTGATCATGCAGGGCACTGGTAATAAGTTATTATTTCAATGTAATAACTAGGGACCAGGTCGTTAAGTTCCATGTCAGGTCCCTGCCAAGAAAATCGGATCAGGCAGGGCGGATCAGGGGCAAGAATCAACTAATGGTTGCCCTATCACATTTCTACACGGATTGTTCAAATTCCATAAACTGGATGAATCGGAGAAGTGATTCTAACATATGTCAAAATTCCGAAAATTTGAATACCGAACTGAAAGTACAAAATTACTGGGATAGTGAATGGTCAAAATACCGAATGTTCAAAATATCGAATGGTCAAAATACCGACTGATCAAAATACCGACTGATCAAATTGTAGGCACCAGAAATGGACGATCATTTCTGGTGGCATTTATTGGGGTTATATTTCGGGATTTTCAATTTCTGTATTTTGAACTATCTGATCTTTTAGTACCGATAGATTGATGTTCGAAATTTTTCTCCATCGTGATAATGCCTGTTTGGAAGTGAGATATTTTGGAATTTGAATCTGCCGTTGTCATACAACTTGTATTTAGCTATGTTTGCTGATTTCAAATCTGAAAAAATTTTTGGGTATAAACATGCTTTGCATATTTGCATAAATTGTGAAAAAGTAATATAACATTATGGTCTTTTGGGAATTTTAATTTATGATTGATAAACTATTCGTTGGTAATGGTATTCGGGTATCCGATTTTCTGAATTTCGGGGTGGGGATCGAAGAATCGACTAACCAATATTTCGAACGACCGAAATCCCGAATTTTACGATTACGAGCGTTATTATAACGAAGCGCCGAAATCCCGATCGCCAGAAAAGAGAAAGTCAAGAGAGCCGCCCCATGCGTAAGAGAGAGAGGACGTGCATCTCTCTCTCTCTTACGCATGGGGCGGCTCTCTCCGCTTTCGCTTTTCTGGCGTTCGGGATTTCGGCGCTTCGTTATTCGAACGCTCGTAATCGTGAAATTCGGGATTTCGGTCGTTCGAAACATTGGTTAGTCGACCTTCGACCCCCACCCCTTAAATGTCATCATAAGTTCATACTTAAGTTCAAACCTTGGTGCAAACTTCAGATCGATCTTAAGTTCAAACTTAAACTTGGTTGGAAGTTTGAGCTGAAGATCCATCTTGAGCTTGAACTTAAGTTCGATCAAACTTCTTTCATCGCCGAACTCGACCGTGTTTTCGGTATTAGTTGCCGAAATAATTAAGTTCGATCGAACTTAAGTTCAAGCTCAAGATAGATCTTAAGATCAAACTTCAAACCAAGTTCAAGTTTGAAGTTAAGATCGATCCGAACTTCGCACTAAAGTTCGAACTTACGAATGAACTTATAATGACCCTTAAGTTTGAACTTAAGATTCATCTTAAATTGGAACTTAAGTTCCATCTTCTGTCACAGCTTGAGTTCAATGGTAAGTTTGTTATTAAGTTCGATCTTAAGATAGATAAATAATAAAAAAACAAAAATAATTGAGTGAAGTGGAAATGGTTAATACATAATAGTAATTATCGATGAACAAGAATTATTAAAAAGTAAGAAGTGGTTGGCAAGTTTCTTTACTGAGCATTGAATGATATTTTTTCATTGATTATTACTGCTTAATAACAAATTTAAATTGATTTAACTATTTTTTTTCAATTATTTGCCGGCAAGATAATTTTGTATTTTTTTAAATGTCAACTCCATTTGAAGAATTGCAGAATAAACATTACATTAGCAAAGTATATGTGTTTAGCAATACCTTGTTGTGATTGTCATGTCATTTATTACACACCTTTTTGTCCACTTTTCTTTTTTTTGAGGATTACTCGTAATAACAGACATCGTCTCAAAGTTTCTATCACTTTGAATTTTTGCGAGCTTGGCCAGTTTTTAAATACCTCCCAAAGTCCTATTTTTTCATCATTTCATTCTTCTCGTTGGAATTTTATATTTTACTTTCTTTTACATCTAAAAACATTTTTTTTCATTCGTAGAATTTTTCGTAAAAAACAACAAGATTTGTTGTTTGACGTTGAAAAAAAAATAAAAAATCATGTTTTCCTTCCTTCTTAATATGTTTTGAGTCCGCCAGAAAAATTCTCCTTTTTCTCATGAATCTTGGTTTGTTGGGTTCTCGTATTTTCCGTGGCATGAAACAACACCGGAGCCAGGATCCCATTTCGTTTTTCTTCCGGCAGCAAAATTGAAAAAGGAGAAAAATAAATGCTGAAAAAAAAATAATGTTAGCTCGTTCCTCGTTCCTTGCCTCTGGGCCATTTCTACCGCTGCTTCTCGACAATCTGGAAAGTCGCGTGTGCACAAACATAGGGGAAAGACCACCCTTAGCGTGATTACTCGTTAGTGTTTTTTTTCTTTTCTTTATTTCAAGCTCTCAAATACTGCTGCTGCATCGGGCGTCGCTCTCACGATCCTCAAGACACGTTCATTGCCTCTTTTCGGCAAGCAAAAATCCCCAAAACCACCCCTTTTCATCCCTCGTCGGACTTGTGCAGTTTTATGATTTTCCCAGGAACTTGCGTTCCGAGGACGATTTATTTTCTTGGATTCAGACTTTTCCCTCCACTCTTGCCTCAATTTTACATTTACAAATTTGTCTTTTGTTAATGGACCCAATAGCGACAAATTCTTGAGCCTCTGTGACGCAAAAACGATCCTGCCACGATCAGAACAATTCACTCAGAAAAAAGATCTAATCGTAGGTACTATAATCGTTTATTTGATTATTTTTTAGTTACTTTAAAGAAAATTTTCTTTCCATCCAATTTTGGGCGATATTTACTTCCACTATATTTATTTATTTGAATTCCCTGTCATCGAGAAACAGGCATTGCAGAAAAATTCTATTCGTTGTTACTACCCCTACAGCACACTATATTCCTGCAATGTTGCATGACAACATTGTAATATTGCATTCAATCAATATGCAATATTCCAGCAATATAACTCGTATTACATATTCAATATTTCAGGAATATTATTACCTACAATGGAAACTTTATCATTTGAATTGTAGCATAAAATAAAAATATGTAGTTTTAAGCCCATGCCCACACGGAAATATAATATACCGGAAAATATATTTTTCGATATACGTAAAAATATATATAAAATATATTTGAAGTGTACATTATATATTCTAAATACATTTTAGATGTATCTAAAATATATATCAGATATATATTAAATATATAATATGTATATTCCATATAAGAAATATACTCAAAAATATATTCGTGTTAAGTACATTTTCGGCAGAAAATATTTCTTTGAAATATATATTAAATATATTTTGGATATATGATTATTGTGCATAAAATATATTTTTTGATATATGTAAAACATATATTGTGTATATGTAAACATATATTAAAACTATATCGAAAATATATAAAACGTACACTCAATATATATGTTTGATGCATTTAGTATATATCTTAAATATATTTTTTACATATATATTGTGTATATTTAAACACCAATTAAAAATGTATCTAAAATATGTAAAACAAATATCCAATGTGTTTGTTTGATATATTTAGTATTTATCTTCAATATTTTTCATATATATATATATATTGTGTATAGTTTCAAATACACCGGAAAGTACATTTGAAATATACTAAACATACATTCAATATTTTCGTTTGATATATTGAGTATATATCTTCAGAACATTTTTTATATTTATATTGTAATATTTTTAAATAGATTAAAAATATACCTAAAATCATATTTGTAATACATACATTTTCGGACAAAATATACTTAATATATCCAAAAATACATTTTCCGTAATATTTGCCAATATATTTCATTTCCATATATTATTAATATCTCATGTCTTATTAATGTCAGAAGCACAACAAAATTTTAAAAATAAATATGAAAAAAGAAATAGAAAATGACTCGAAATTAATCGTTATTGATATTTTGTGAGGAATAAATGAATACATCTTTTTCAATTGATCTTTTTGATATTTATTACGCTCGAGTAGTTGTAAAATTTGAAGTTCGATCTCCCCAATATTGCTGCAATTTACTCGCAACGTTTCAACAAAATATTGCCGGTATGTTGCCTAGGAACATTCCCGAAACATTGCTGAGAAGTTTTAGTGCAATGTTGCGTAGCAATGTTGCCACAACATATCTGCAATATGACAACATTGCTGCAACATTGCAGCAATGCACCAAAAATCCGCCAGGTGGCTACCTTTCGCACAAGCGAACCTGCCTCTCGACGCGACGCCTATATCCTTTCCAAGCTCGTCTATGTTTGATATCCTTATTTTTCAGTATGGATATTCAATACATTGAACATTGCCGCAAAACGCAAGATGGTCGAATCCCCGAAAAGGATTTCCATAAAAAAGGGTCTTTTTTCTTTTCCCTTCTGTTAAAGAAAAGACGAAGCTTCACGAAATTGTAGACTTCATATGTATAGCTATACATTCAAAGATTGGAATGTTTAAAAATATATATTGTGTAAATATTTAAAAAAAAAATCATTTCATTTAAATACATATTTCATCAGTTTGAAATAATATTTATTGATATTAAATAAAAATTTATTAGATCGCAATATATTTTCCTAGTAGGTCATTCAAAAAAAAAAAAAATCGGTGAGGCCGGCCTACAACTAAAAAAATTTATTTGGCTTGACTAGGATTTAGTTAAATGTACTAGATCTTTTTTCTGGTTGTTGCAAGAAGTATTACTTGGTTAAAAATGAATTTTGTCATCTTATTGAACTAAATTTTAACGTTGAGTGGTTTAAAAGTAAGTGCAATCTCGAGTTTCAAACTTCATCGCCGTGAAGATATTAGGTTTCTCCGCAGGGGAAAAAAGAATGTCGAGTCCTGCCAGAGTCATTTGTCTCGTGCAATTTCTCGTTTCTAAAGTTGCGATGGCGTTCGCATGACAATTATCTTTTAGTGTACGCACATATTGCTAACATTTTTTCTCCTTACTTTGTCCTTATCCTCAATCATAATGGGTTAAGTGAAGAACGTAAAACATCTTTATCATCTGGGTCATTTCATGTCAAATCGACCAATACCCGAGCAGAAACTTAATCCGGCTAGCCTAATAACGGATAAGGACCTGATCAGGCATCGGTGAGGATAGCCCGATCAGGATAGCCTGATCACGCACAGATCCCAGACGGATCATATTTTGGTATGACATCGATTGTCAGGCTAGCCTTACATTATCCATGCCAGGGACACTTCAGGTGGTCCTCAGGACCAGCAAAAAAAAACCGAGCAGAAATTTGTTCCGGCTAGCCTATAATAACGGATAAGGACCTGATCAGGCATCAGTAAGGATAGCCTGAACAGGATAGCCTGATCACGCACAGATCCCCGCCGGGTCATGTTTTGGTATGTATGACATAGATTACCAGGGTAGCCTTACATTATCCATGTCAGGGACAGATCAGGTGGTGCTAAGGACCAGCAAAAAAAACTTCGGTCCGAATAATGTGGCTAGCCTGATATTTCCCTGATCCGGAACGGAGCAGGAGTGTTAGTTCCGAGACTCGCCGCGAGATGTCGCAGTACGGCGGACGCTTGCTTCCATACGGATGATGCGAATAGTATGCTTATATATGCGACCGCGAGCATGAAAATTTACTTCTCTACCGCGAGGAATAAAACCACGCGAGAAGCCCTATTACGAAAAGTCCTTTGCTGACTTCCTCGTACTGTACCGATACTCTATAAACACATGCGATTCTTGTGGAATAAAATAAATAAGCGATAAGGCATCTGATCAGGCTAGAAACCGTCCGCGATCAGGACCGGATAAGGCGCCTGATCAGGCAGGAATCGTGCGCGATCAGGACCAGATAAGGCGCCTGATCAGGCTAGGAACCGTGCGCGATCAGGACCGGATAAGGAGCCTGATCCCAGCCTGTCCGGTAATGGCGTTATTCTCCTGACATGTAGCCTGATATGTAGTCTCATCAGGACCTGATATGTAGCCTGATCAGGGCCGGATGTTGTTGTAAGGCCAGCCTGAGGTGGTCCTGATCCCAGTGGGAATCAAATTTCCGCTCGGGTAGTTGGAATCGACCCCTTTCAATATTGATGAAATTTGCTCACAGATTTTTTTTATCATAAAACAAAATTCTACCAATGGAAAAAAATTAAAATTTTTAAAAAGTTATGCAAATTTTAGAATTTCACCATTTTTTCAATTTTTCAAGTTCTTTTTTTAAATATCTCGAAAACTATTATAGTTACAAAAAAATTGTTCTGGGTTCGTCTAGAAGCGTTACTTGGGGCTACGAAAAAAAAATATTCCGAAAAAATAATTTGAAAAATGATGAACTTGGAGAATTTTTAATTTTTAAAAATCGTGAAAATCCACGATCAACACTTAATTTTTTGTTCAATTTTTTTATGCAATATCTTGTACTGATCTTAAAATATCCTGAAATTTTCAGAATGTTTTTTTTTTTGAAAAAAAAGTTTTTTTGAATTTTGGTAATTTTTTTTTTTAATCTTTAAGTTAAGTAACGTTGCACAATCATGTAATTTTGTAATTTTTACCGCTCTAAATTACATGATTGATCAACTTTACTTAACTTAGAGGTAAAAAAAAATTTTGTTTACCAAAATTCAAAAATTCATATTTTTGCAAAAACACACCATTCTAAAAATTTCAGGATCTTTTAAGATCAGTACAAGGTATTATATAAAAAAAATTGAACCAACAATTTAATGTTGACTGTGGATTTTCACGAAACTAAAAAATTCAAATTCTCTAAATTCATAATTTTTTAATATTTTTTTTCGGAATATATTTTTTTTCGAACCTGCAAGTATACTCTTTAAAACGAACCCAGAGCGATTTTTTCGTAACTATAATAGTTATTGAAATATTTAAAAAATAGACTTGAAAAATTGACAAAATGGTGAAATTTTGAATTTTGCATAACTTTCAGAAATGTTTTAAAATTTTTTTTTCTTCGGTAGAACTTCGTTTTATGATAAAAGAAAACTTCTGACCAAATTTCATCGAAATTTAAAGGAGTCGATTCCAACTATTGCCCGATTCAAACATGGAATGACCCATCTTGAGAGTGAATGTTTCTTTTTTTCATTTTTGACTTTCCTCTAGTATACATAACATAAAAATGCTATGAATTTCTATGTTTACCTTGGATACTTTCGGTGCTGACAAATGCAACTTAATTTCGTCCGTGTCATATATCCCGAGACTTGGTACGTCGAAACTTAATGAAATTCCTCCGTGAAATTTATTCGACATCGCGATGATTTCGGGTTCTTCAATTTGCGGTAATGGAATTTTTTTGATGAATTTATTTTTCAGTTTGATTATTCAGTATCGAAGTTTTTGAAATATCAATTATAAAAATTGGACAAAATTTTTGAAAAAATTTGAAAAAAATCCAAAATACTTTTAGACAAAAATTACTGTCGCTCAAAATAATTGTATCTGGAGGGTTCACGAATCAATAAATTAGCGACGTTTCCAATTTTAAACGGTCGCAGGTGCCTAGAAATCGGCTTTGTCACAACTCTCCTCTGTGCCTTCTCGGTCTCCCTTCCCGTGTGGAAATTTTGTTAGGGGATTCATAGGGGCCCGATTAACTTTCCCGAATAAACACAGGGGCCCGACAAGGAAATCCGTTCAGGTCCCGTCAGGAATTGTCCCATATTATTAAGCGGGGCCCTTAAAAGATTTCCGATCGGGACCCTTAAAAGATGCCGCATCGGGGCACTTAAAAGATGCCGTATCGGGGCCCTTAAAAGATTCCGTATCAGGGCCCTTAAGAGAGAATTATTTATTTTTTCCATATATTTATAGTTTATTACGATGAAATTCAATTCTATATTCACAATTGATAGTTTCTAAGGGTCAAGGAAGGAAAAAAAAATTTGAAGAAAAAAAAATTTAGCCCTCAGTGGGGTTTAAACCCGCGACCCTCGTTTTTACGCAAATTCTCAAATTCAACATGAATTAAATTTAAAAAAAAAATAGATAATTTGAAAGTTCATGAATTTTTCTGACTGATTTAGTTGTCTTGCATATTCGCGGACCCTAGAATATGGACGAGACCAGACTGGGATTTGAGACCTACCTACCTATCGATCCTAAACTAACGACCTAAGACTGGGACGCTAACCACTACACCACCGACTACTTTTGATATACTGATGTAAATATTATATTTATGGAACACAGGCTGAGAAATAAATACGTACCAAAATAGTATTAGAAATTTATTTTCATTACCCGGAAGCCAATTTTGGTTCAACTTGTCTTGAAACTAAATTAATAAAAATCAAATATTGAATCAGATGAGTAATAATAATGATATTAAATAATAATAGTTCATATAATTATTAACATTTTTAAGTATATTCATTATTATTAATCATATTTATTATTATTAAATAATAATGAATATTATTACTTAATTTATATTGTCTAAGTATTCTTTTAAGTAATATGAAGTAATTACTTCATATATTGACCGGGCTCTAGCTTAATTTACCTATAAACCCCTCGTTTAAATGTATAATCGAAAACTTATTGAAACCTGACCGGGCCATGTTTTGATTTACCTATAAAGCCTTTGTTTTAATATATAATGGAAAACCTATTTAAACCAAACCGGGCCCTGCCATGATTTCCCTATCAAGGCCCTATTGAATTTTAAACTGGAAAACCTATTTAATCCAGACCGGGCCTTGCCTTGATTTCCCTATCAAGGCCCTATTGAATTTTAAACTGGAAAACCTATTCAATCCAGACCGGGCCCTGCCTTGATTTACCTATTAAGGCCCTATTGAATTTCAAACGGGAAAACCTGTTATTGCCTTATCGGGGCCTTTTCAGGCTGTACCCGGAAAAATCAGATTAGGGTTTCCACATTTAAGCCGACCCGGGCCCCGATTATTATCAGGGCTTCCCTAACTATTTTCCACACGAGTTGAAACGTGAATTAGACGGGTTTTCCCCTGAGTACTTGAATGTAAAGCTATGATATATACATGGTGTCCCAGAAGGGCAATGCCGTGAAGGTAGATTTGTGACGTAATATCGAGTAGAAAAGTCCTTTGCGATTTTTCGATATTTTAAACCCCTGAATGATTATTACTTTAATTAATTATTAACGTAATATTGAGTGGAAAGGTCCTATTTTTTGATATTTTTAACCTCTTAATTGTTATTAACTTAATTAATTAATAACAATTCAGGGGTTCAAAATATAAAAAAATGGCAAAGGACTTTTCTACTCGATATTACGTCACAAATCTACCCTCACGGTATTGCCCTTCATTCCTGGGACACCCTGTATATAATATATGAGATCGATGCATGCAGCATCAAAACACGAGAGAAACGATTGAGCGTAAACAAGCTTGCTCTTCCTCCCTCACTGTGTAATACGTATGCCACAACTTGCTGATGCAAAGTTGCCGATCTCGCCGTAACAATGCATCCACGAGCGACTTACCGATAGTTGCCGAGAGTTCCAGAAGTAATGAGTAGGTAACCAGTCTTCCGAGTTACAAGCATACCATCTAAACCGGAAATAGCAAGTACGTGCGCTTTCGCTTCGACTCCGCAGCATCGTAGATCGAATCGGTATACCAAAAAGCAAAAAAAAAAGTTTTAAAACAGTTGGGTTATTCCATGTCAAATCGACCAAGAGTTCGAATCGACCCCTTTCAATTTCGATGAAATTTGGTCAGAAGTTTTTGTTTTTAATAAAACGAAGTTCTACCAAAAGAAAAGTTATTAAAAATTTTGTTTCGAAAGTTATGCAAAATTCAAAATTTCACAATTATTCAAATCTGTCAAGTTTATTTTTTAAATATCTTGAAAAGTTACGAAAAATCACTCCGAATTTGTTTTAAAGAGTAGACTTGGGGCTACGAAAAAAAATATTACGAAAAAAAAATTTGAAAAATGATGAATTTTTGTTTCAAAAATATAAGTTATTGAATTTTGGTAAAAAAAATTTTTGTTGTTTTTCCTCTAAGTAAAGTTGAGCAATCATGTAATTCTGTCATTTTGAGCAGTAAAAATTTCAACTAAAGACCATTTAAAAAAACAATTTTTTTTTACCAAAATTCAAAAATTGCTATTTTTGAAACAAGAACACACCATCCTGAAAATTTCAGGATCTTTTAAAATCAGTACAAGGTGTTGTATAAAAAAAATTTAACCCAAAATTTAATGTTGATCGTGGATTTGCACGATTTTTAAAAATTTAAAGATTTATATTTTTGAAACAAAAAAAAACACCTCTCTGAAATTTTCAGAATCTTTTAAGATCAGTACAGGGTATTATATAAAAAAATTAAACCAAAGATAAAATATGGAACTGGGATTTTTACGATTTTTGCAAATTCCAAATTCTCCAAAGTCATCATTTTTCAAATTTTTTTTTTCAGAATATTTTTTTTTTTCGTAGCCCCAAGTATACCCTTCAAAACGAATTAAGAACGATTTTTCGTAACTATAATAGTTTTCAAGATATTTAAAAAATAAACTTGACAGATTTGAAAAATTGTGAAATTTTAAATTTTGCATAACTTTCGAAATTTTTTTTTTCCTTTGGTAGAACTTCGTTTTATTGAAAACGAAAACTTGTGAACGAATTTCATCGAAATTAAAAGGGGTCGATTCCAACTCTCGGTCGATTTGACATGGAATGGACCAGTTCTATTGTAAAGTATAAATAAAAAATTTCCACACCGTTGTCTCATTATTTTTGCATCGGTTGATTGTCTTCCTCCATGGGGAATTCATTTATTGCTGATCGCGTGTTCTTAAAGCTTAATAAACAATGAAAAGAATACCTAAATTTTCGGAAAGTTTTTGACGACCACGTTTTTTCACAAAATTTTTTATAATTGAAATTTTTATGAAATCTTAACCTTTCATGTGAGTGTTGCCAAATTCAAAACCAGATCTGCTTTTTAGTCTACATAGAGAGAATATTTTACAATATTACATAGTTACAAGGCTAAATAAACGATTATTTAGTATTTTGCGGAAAAAAATTGCCATTTTCGTAATCAAAATAATTGCGCCTGTTTAAATCGTTAATTTGGGGCAGTCCCTATTCTACGCATGACATTTTGTACACAAAAGTTTCTACACTAATTATTCTACACAAGAAAAGTAGCAGGGAATGTTATTCTACCCAAGGGAAGTTGCAAGAAATATTATTTTACACAAAATTATTCTACACGCATTATTCTACACAAGAGAAGTGGCAAGGAATACTATTCTACACAAAAATTATTCTACACAAATAAAGTGGCAAGGAATATTATTCTACACAAAAATTATTCTACACGTTATTTTCCTACACATTACAGCCTGTAGCACAACTCTGCATGCGACGTTTTTTATCCAACCCAAAAAAACGACAGAAACTCTGCAACGTGATTATCCATTTCGGTAGTAAATTTTGGTAAAGGTTGTAATGTGATGTAATATGTTGGAAAATAATGTGTAGAATAATAATGTGTAGAATAGAATATTATTTCCTGCCACTTTTTATTGTGTAGAATAATGTGTGTAGAAACAGGTGTAGAATAATATTTCTTGCAATTTCTCTTGTGTAAAATAACATTCCTTGCCACTTTTCGTTTGTAGAATAATTCGTGTAGAAATTTTTGTGTAGAGAATGTCATGTGTAGAATAAAAATGTGTAGAATAAAAGCCTCCCCTACAAATTAATTTGTATCAATAGGAAGAGGTATTCGAAGATTTCGATGCAGAGGCGGAATTGATCATACAGATGGAAACATTACCGAAAAAGTCTGCTGATCGATACAAGCTTGTCTGCGAGAATTATAAAAAATGACCGATGGAGCATCAAAGTCCCTGTCAAGCTCGGAAGAGACGAATTTGATCGTATATTTTAAAGATTTAACAAAAAAGCTGAAACCATAAACTCTATGGAGCATTTGGTCGATGTTGGGAAAAACATTGAATATAAAAGACAACATTGACATTAACAAATAAAAAAATGGTATAAGTTTGAACTCATTATTGTTGTTTTTTCGCTCTAATTATATTTGCTCTTTTTGTATTGATGCCTGCCCCCGACCAGCTGGCACTCACTTCACTCGTGCCGCAAATGTCGGGGCAGACATCAAAACATGAATCTATCGTACTTAATTGTACTTTATTACCGTAATTTCGACGGGCTATAAAGAAAAATAGTATACACCGCACGGGCAGAAGTTTGAGAGCCCTGAACTCCGCAACATGATGATGATGCGCAGTGCAGGAATCTCAAACTTTCTGTCCTTGTGGTGTAATATACTATTTTTGCGCATAATTGAAAGGAAATAGTATATTACGTTACCAGTGCGATGAAATTTTTTCTGACGAGTGTGAGTTTGCAGCATGAGCCGAAGGCGAATGTTGCAATCACACGAGTTGAGAAAAAGTTTAACGCACTAGTATCGTACGAAATTTTATTGTACGAGTGCGCAAAGTGCCAGTTTGAGCAAAGTGCACTCCGTGCGCAAAGTGGCACTTTGCGCACGGAGTGCAATAAAATAATTTTTTTAATTCTTAAAGTTTTGACATATATTTACAATATAAACGAAATATGAAATATTTTTTCGATGCAATAAAGAATCGGAAACAATCGTCGGGAATTGAATTTAAATATATAAAAATAATATTTTAAAAATTTTATAATTTTTATAAATTTTATAAATTTAAATATATAAATTAAATTTAAATATATCGTGTTAACAATGCAACGTTTTTGTGAGTACGAATGTCATTGCTCGGTCTAGGAGTGTTTATTTTTAATTTCTCTCTTTTTCTCTGTCTTTCGTTTTGTCCCTTTTTTTAGTCTTTTGTCCGGTGTTCTGTGCCTACTGCCCTGATGTATTTTCAAACATTTCTAAGGCCTTGAAAAATGCACACAGCTCTACATGGGCATAGCGTATAACCGAAAGGTTAACAAATGGTCCGTACAAACACAAGCCACACTGGTCGGCGGGTGCATTTATAGTATTTCCAGCATAAAATCGAGCTAATAAAACACACTGGTCCGGGGACTTATTAAGAACCGAGAAGGAAAAGTAAGGAATGACCTCATGAAAGGTACCAGCAAGCTCACTCAGAATTGAGTGCCGCACGGTATTTCTTGATATTCAACTCCTGCTCGTGGGACCCGCATAAGAAATTATTGCTCTCGAGTCTCGAGTTTATAATTAGTTTATCGTCTCAAGAGCATGAACGACGACCTATTAATTCGTAAATAAATAAGGATCGGTCAAAATCATTTGGTGAATTTGTACTTTTTCATCGTAAAAGCAACTGAAAATGCTAATTGAACGAAGTTAATCGGGAATCTTTCTCTAGATCAATAGCAAATAATGCATTACTTTTTTTTAATGCATTTGCATTTTCATTAACCATTAACCATTAAATTTCAATGGTTAATGGAAATTATTTTCATTAACCATTAAAATTTAATGGTTAATGGTTAACGAAAACTATTTCCAATAACCATAAAATGTTAATGGTTCATGAAAATGTAATTGCATTAAGAAAAGTAATGCATTATTTGCAACCCTGCCCATTACAATGTAGTGTGTAATAGAAAAAAATTCCATTACCCATTGCAATGTAATGTATAATGGACAAAACTTTGATTGCAATTTTGGGAATGGAAAAATATAGATGAATAAATTACATTACATTTTATTGATTTAAGACTTAGAATTTTAGAATTATAATATAGATGCTTTTTAGAATTTGAAATACCTGAAAATCTAAGTCCTAAGTCAATAAAATTTAATGCGAAATTGCAGAAATTTATTCATCTATATTTCTCCATTCCCACAATTGCAATTAAAGTTTTGTCCATTACACATTACATTGCAAAGGGTAATAGAAATTTGTTTTATTACACACTACGTTGTAATGGGCAGGATTGCAAATAATACATTACTTTTTTTAATGCAATTGCATTTCCATTAACCCGTAGTAAAAAACTCCATTCGTCGCCATTGAAAAATCCCCATTCATTCCCCATTGCCAAAATAACCAATGGAGATGAATGCCGAATTGCCCAAGGACATTTTCACCATTGAATTCCCCATTTGAAATCGAATAGGGATTTTCCAATGAAGATTGACTTCCCCATTTCAAACGGAATAGGGATTATCCCATGGGCATCAGTCGGCAAGAACTCCTTGCATGGATTTTTTGGACACCGACTTCTGCTAAAATTCCGTGCTCACACTCGTCTAGATAAGCATACTCTTCGCATAATCCGTATGGGAGTTCAGCGGGTTACCGTCCTGCGACATCTCGCGCGAAGTCTCGGAACTAACGCGACGCGGTTTCCAATGGACATCTTTGGGTAATGCTGATCATTCAGTTCATCCGCATTTACTTCCCAATGGACATCATTGGGTAAAGCTGATCATTTCGTTCATCAGCATTTGCCTTCCAATGGACACCATTCGGCAATGCTGATCGCTCGGTCCATCAGCATTTGCTTTCCAATGGGCATCATTGAGTAATGGTGATCATTCGGTTCATCCGCATTTGTTGTTCAATGGACGTCATTGGGCAATGGTGACTTTTCAATGGATATCCATTCACTGATCAATGGTCGTTCCTATACGCTATTGAAAAATGCGGAAATCTCAATGGGTCCCCATTCATTGTCCAATGGAAATAATTGTTTGAAAAGTCGGCTTCAATTTCGGCCAGTAATTCCGAGTGGTGGTGGAAAGAAATTTTTCTCGAATATTTAACGTTTCGATCCGGTTTTGGATCCTCTTCAGAATTTTAATTTTCTCTATAAATATTATACAAATTATTATTAATAACAAAGTAAAATATAGAATAGTTATAGTTATTAATAACAAAGTAAAATATAGTTATTCTATATTTTACTTTGTTATTAATAATAATTTGTATAATATTTATAGAGAAAATTAAAATTCTGAAGAGGATCCAAAACCGGATCGAAACGTTAAATATTCGAGAAAAATTTCTTTCCACCACCACTCGGAATTACTGGCCGAAATTGAAGCCGACTTTTCAAACAATTATTTTCATCTACACGGCCGCATAACGAATCTACTCTTACAATTGTCCAATGGAGTCGTATGAGGACCATTGGTTACCATTGGCGATTCAATGGAGTTTTTTACTACGGGAACCATTAAATGTTAATGGTTAATGATGTTAAAGGTTTTAGTGGTTAATGGAAATAAATTTCATTAGCCATTAAAAAAGTAATGGTTAATGCACTACTTTTTCATTACAAATTTCGCAGCCTTGATCCAGCCATAGCTGGATCAAGGTTGCCGAGGGTGGGGAGGGTGGGGCATGACGGCCTCCCTAAAAAATTCGCAAAAAAAAAAAAAATTCTGGTTTCTTGTCAAATTATCATAAATTTGATGGATTGACTCATTTTTAGGCCGATTTGCGATACCCGGGGGATAATGGACCACCCAAAAACATTAAGTTCCATTTTAAGACCGATGCACTAGATCAGGGGTAAAATGGACCATCAAGAGTCCCTTGAAAACGCAATTTAGAACGTCCATTTCAAATATTGGGGATATAAAAAAAATCATTCGAAGTTTCATAAACTTAAAAAGCACGCCTTAAGTTATTTTCCGCAGATTTGAATCAAGCCATTCTTGTAACTCGTTATTAGGTCATTTTGTGAAAAATATTTGCGCCTGATAATTGTAAATTTATAAAAGTTAAAATTTTTTTTTTTAATTTTTTCAAACCTCTTTTTCAAATTCAAGACAAACTGTAAAAGAGCACCACATTTTTTTCAAATTTAATGATTTCATATAATCTGCACGCTTGGATCGATACTTTGCAAATTCAATAGCGATTATTATTTGATGATAGTTTATCTGGATGCAAAAATTGAGTTGAAAAATTTAAAAAGTTAGAAATTTAGCAATAAAAAAAAAATAAAATAAAAGAGTCGAAAATTTGAATAAATAGCTTGAACTTTTCCAAAATAATAACACACAGCTAGGATTGATGAATTTGCATGCGCGCAAAATTGATAAAAACATCCGAAAAGTCTTGTTAAATATGGTTTTCTGAAGTTGTGCAATTGCTTCCCCTGAACAGAAGCGATAATTCGATTAATCTTGAATGGATCATCCGAATTTTAATTACCATTTTTTTCCAGCTACCAGGTGTGTAAGTATGAAACCGGAATTTTTGTACAGAAAAAACACGTTTATTGTAATGATATGATATAAAGTAACTTATTCAAAGTATTGTCCGTCGCTATCTATACATTTTTCCCATCTTTCTGGCAATTTGTGGATTCCGCGCCAAAAGAACTGTTGCTCTTTTGAGGCAAACCAGTCATCGAGCCATTTTCGTACATCTTCGTAAGAAGTAAAGCGCTGCTCAGCAAGTGCGTGTCCCATCGATGCAAACAAGTAGTAATCGGATGGGGCAAGGTCTGGTGAGTAAGGCGCGTGCTGAAGAATCTCCCAACGGAACGACTCTATCGTTTTCTGGACCTGTTTTGCTTTGTGTGCTGGTGCATTGTCATGCAGCAAAATCACCTTGTGTTGTCTTTGTTGGTATTCTGGTCGTTTTTCACGCAAAACTCGATCCAAATCGGTCATTTATTGTCGGTAGCGTTGAGTATTGACAGTTTCCCCAGGTTTCATCAGCTCGTAGTAGATTACGCCCTTCTGATCCCACCAAACACGTTCTTCGTTCCTCACGTCAAAATCGCCACTTTTGAACCGTTTAAACCACTCGAAACACTGTGTTTTACCGAGAGCATGCTCACCAAACGCCTCCAGAAGCATTCGATGCGATTCGGCTGCGGTTTTCTTCAGATGAAAACAGAAAAGTAGGGCTGTCCGCAAATCGTAATTTGTTGGCACAAAACTCGACATGTTTATCTCTAATAAACTAATGCTACTGAATGAAACTCGTGTTATTGTGAGTTGGAAATCTTTGTCGGATATCAATACAATAACAAGACACCGCTGACGTGATGTGTCGGTAACTGCATCGACATCTAGCGCCACCTATGGGCAAATTCCGGTTTCATACTTACACACCTGGTACATGAAAATTGTTAAATATTTTTTATAGTATTTTTTTTTAACACTTATTGCGTATTGCTTTTATTTCGCAGATCCTCGCGTCCGATGTATGGATATGGACGAGAGCTTGCCGGGCAACACGAATTGGGTTCTCGGCGATTTGCGAAGTCTCCATCGATGCGTGCCTGCACTTCGGCGAACAGGTGAATGAAATTTGCCTGACACCATTTTTACAAGACCGAAAAACGAAGATGAACTTTATAATTTCAAGTTAATAGAATTTATCAATCCCCCCCCCCCATTCAATATTATAAGAAATGCATACGAGGCATTCCATACGAAACCGACCAATCCGTGACCCCGACCATTCTTAACCTTGTCGAAAATTTTCTATTTTTTTGTACGTACTGCAAGCAGTCTTTCAGATTTTTTTTAGATTTTTATTTCAACCCTTCTTACCACAATAAATGTTTCAAAATTTCACACGATTTTTTTTTAATGCTCGTAACTTTTTAAGAAACGAAGATATCAAAATAAGATAAGAAATAATTTTTTTCGTCTTGAGTCGTAGTTTAATAAAAAAGAACAAAAAAAATATCGAAATTAAGTTTCATGTTTTTTTCAGTTTTAAGCCCAAAATATTTTTGTTTCTAGCTTGGACTATTTTGATTTTTTTTTAATTCACCACTTTTTAAAAGTCATTTTTACAAGTACTGGAAAATTCCCAGCTTGTGATATTCATAACTTGTATTTTTTTATCTACTTTTGCAGTTATGGGTAACACTAAAAAAAATAAGACAAATGAGAGAAAAAAATCTGAAAGACTGCTTTCAGTACGTACAAAAAACTAGAAAATTTTCAACAAAATTAAAAATGGTCGGGGTCACTGATTGGTTGGTTTGGTATAGAATGCCCCATACGCAGTGATCGGCAAAAAAAAAATTTCAGATTTTTAATTAATCGTTATTTACAAAATTAAAATTATCATCCATTATTTTTTGAGTCATTTCGATAATCAGTAATTTAAAGACCAATACTACGAATTATTTGGATATTGAATATGTGTATTCTTTAAATTATACATTATTATAAAAATTAGTAATTGAATTATGTCAATTATTGATTATTTGAATAATTAGTAATATATATGTATCTAAATTACTAATTATTAGACTAATTAGTAATTGAACTATTTTAATTACTAATTATTTGAGTAATTAGTAATTATATTAATTATCAATTTTCGGAGTGATTAATTTCGAGCTTTTTGTATTTGAATCGGAATCTTGAGTTTTTCAGCGTCAGCATGTTTCGAGCAATCGTAAGAAAAAAGAAAACTCTACACTCTAGCTTCAATTTGAAAATTTTTCTAGAATCCAGGGAATTTTTTTTGTCAATTCAGCGTAAATATCATTCTGATTATGTTACTTTCTTCAATTCGAAAGGAGTTGAAGCTCTGTCCAATGATTTATCGCTAAGTGAACATCGATCAAAGAAATTTTTTTTAAATTAGTAATTAGAAGAAGTAAGTTTCTAATTATTCGAATAATCAATAATTGGAAAGAATAATTAACTAATTTTTAGAAAAATTAGTAATTAGAAGAATTAATTATCTACTTATTCGAATAATTAATAATTGGAAAAAATAATTCCCTAATTTCATACAAAATTAGTAAGTAGAGTACTTGAGTATTTAATTACTTGGATAATTAATAATTGGATGGAACAATTACCTAATTTTTGAAAAAATCAGTAATTCATAAAAGCCAAATTTTAATTACTTGGTTATTGAGTAATTGTTTGATCTAAATTAAAAGTTATAGGTTTATTGGATAATAATCGAACGTGAATTATCGAATTTTCGAATATTAGAAATACCTTACTACCTAATTACCGAGTGCCTTAATAATGAGTAATATTTGGGGCGGGGTCGAAGAGTCGACTAACCAATTTTTCGAATGGCCGAAGTCCCGAATTTTACGATTACGAGCGTTAGAATAACGAAGCGCCGAAATCCCGATCGCCAGAAAAGAGAAAGTCGAGAGAGCCGCCCCATGCGTAAGAGAGAGAGGAGGCGCATCTCTCTCTCTCTTACGCATGGGGCGGCTCTCTCCACTGTCGCTTTTCTAGCGTTCGGGATTTCAGCGCTTCGTTATTCGAACGCTCGTAATCGTGAAATTCGGGATTTCGGCCGTTCGAAATATTGGTTAGTCGACTCTTCGACCCCGCCCCGTAATATTTATTGGAACAATTATAAAATTTTCTAACACAGAGTAATTAGCGGTAATCAAATTGACGAAAATATCGATTTTGCCGATCACTGCCCATACGTGATTCGTCGCATGCAAAATCTTTCATTCTATCCCCTGTCCTGATTGTTCACACGGTTTTTAAACTCGTTTGTTCGAATTCCGAGAAACAAGTGGATTTTATATCGTATAATACGCGGAGATTATGCAAGCGGATTTTCATTCCCTGGATTTATCGGCTCAAAGTTCCCATTAAGAGGCTTGCTGCTTCTTTGCCTCTGACAAAAGCCTTTCTCTATTTCTCTCGTGAACTTTGATTTCCTTTCACTCCATCTCTCTCTCTCTCTCTCTCTCTCTCTCTCTCTCTCTCTCTCTCTCTCTTCCTCTCTCTTTCTCTCTCTCTCTCTCTCTCTCTCTCTCTCTTTCTCTCTCTTTCTCTCTCTCTCTCTCTCTCTCTCTCTCTCTCTCTCTCTCTCTCTCTCTCTCTCTCTCTCTCTCTCTCTCTCTCTCTCTCCCTCTGCTCCTCTCATATCGAGAGACACGAATTGAATATTAATTATCGAAAGTTTGGCACAGCTACTTCGATCGAATGTTTTATTAGAATGGGTCGTGGGTGCGCGAACACTTGGGCATCTTTGGCAATAGATAGAGGAGGGGCTGAAGTGAAATGGACACTCTGAAAAAAAGGTTAGCTGCAGTTGGCATATTCTGGTGAGTCTGCCCTTGCGAGCTGGTAGCCTCTCCCCATCCAAGAAGTACCCAAGCAGAAATTTGATTCAGCTAGCCTAATTACGGATAAGGATACGCATCGGTAAGGATAGCCTGATCAGGATAGCCTGATCACGCACAGATCCCAGCCGGATCATATTTGGGTATGACATAGATGCCAGGCTAGCCTTACATTATCCATGTCAGGAACAGATCAGGTGGTGCTAAGGACCGGCAAAAAAACCCGAGCAGAAATTTGATCCGGCTAGCCTATAATAACGGCATCAGTAAGTATAGCCTGATCAGGATAGCCTTACATTAGCCATGTCAGTGACAGATCAGGCGGTGCTAAGGACCGGTAAACAAAACTTCGGTCCGAATAGCGTTATTCTCCTGACGTTTAGCCTGATATGTAGACTCATCAGGGGCTGACATGTAGCCTGATCAGGGCCGGATGTTGTTGTAAGGCCAGCCTGAGGTGGTCCTGATCCCCGCCGGAATCAAATTTTCGCTCGGGTATGTGAGTCTAACGATCTTGGATTGGCACAATAACCATTCAACAGTTAGCTGGCGTTATATGGGGACGGTGGTTATCCGGTATAGTAATGCTACCTATGCGTTATATGCGCAGTTAACTCGCCGTTCTCTACTGCGCATCTGCCGCATGGATAGGCGTGACATCTATCTGAGGACTCGGTCAAGCGCCAATCTTGATGCTTACCAAGAGTATCTCACGCAGCCTTACCGACAGCTATCCAAAGAATAGTTGCCACGACTATCCTTTCTTTCAGTGCACCATAAGTAGATATTCATCCTTTGATTCGTTAGATTGCGCGTCGAAGAAAAGAAATTCTCCGGGGCAAAATGGACACTAACGGGAAATTTTGTTTTCGAAAATTGAAGTAAACAAGGAAAAACAGTGAAAAGGCCATTTTCCTCGATTCTAGATTTTTTTTCATCGCCTCAATAACCAAGATACTTGGAGCAAGCTACTTGGCGTATTTTTGCAATTGAATTTTTGGTAAAATTCTATTTTAATCTTAGCTGCATTATTTAATTGTTTTTTTAATGATTATATGGAGATGGCCGTTTTACGCCCGGTGCCATTTCGCTTTGGCCGTCGGGTTATCGGAATATTTTAATAAAAGTGGACTACGATGACACTATTAGAGTACGTTGGGATTTTTTTTTAACGCGACGAGAATGAAAATTTAAAAGAAATTTTTAACTCTAGATAGGCAATGGGCATGGAAACGTCGCAATCTAGATCTGATTTTGCGTGGGTGAGTCTATTTAGGTATATGTAGGCCAATTATAATAATTCCATCGTTTGTTAATTTTTAAAACTTTTTTTTATTCGATAAAACTTTTGATGATTCCATTTTGCCTTCAGTGTTCACACCCTCCCCCCCCCCCCCCCCCTCTATATATGGTATATATCACATGCAGTCATATAACGTTCGTAATTTATAATTAAAATTTTCGTCCCCAACTTTACTAGACACACGGTACATATTACATGCAGACTTATAACGATTCTTAATTCATAATTAAAACTCTTGTCTTCAACTTTAATAGACACAAAATACTAACTAGCGACATAAGTAGATTTTGAGCGTTTTGTCGTGCTCGATAAAAATAAAATAAAAATAATTTTACCATTTCTGTTACAACATATTTATTAA
Organism: Alloplasta piceator; assembly: GCA_946863875.1. NCBI lineage: Eukaryota > Metazoa > Arthropoda > Insecta > Hymenoptera > Ichneumonidae > Alloplasta > Alloplasta piceator. The sequence goes on from OX333078.1 coordinate 13,468,614, forward strand.
TATCTTAGACAAAAAAAATTGAGAAAAAAAATGAAAATTAAATTTGTTATGAGCTGGTAAATTTGGGTCTAAAGAAAGGGGTGTGCTGCCTGACACGACTGCAACCTTTCTAGTCATCTGATACAAAAATTAAAAACAGATTCTTAATCAGTAAGAATGTTGTTATAGCCCGTACCTCAGAGAAAGGAGAAAAAAAATCGCCAAATCGCCGCTGTCTTAACAAAAAAAGCGTTCTTGGACTTTTTTTTCATAGTTTTTAATTTTTGTACAATAGTAAAAATAATAATTTTGACGCAATCATGGTCGGGACGATGGACCATTACATATGGAAGATTGGTGAAAAATTTCAAATAAATTGGTAGAGTCGAACTTATCAGCCGTGTTGAGAAAAGGAGTTTTGAGAAAAACGGCTATAGTCCGATTTTTGCGTCACTAAAATATTTATAACTCCTGTATTTATTGGAATTAAAAAATTTCCGTTCGCGGGTATATTGTTAAAGGACTAAACTTGAAGAATATGCACAAAAAAAAATGATTTTTTTAAAATTCTGGACCAGAATTCCCCCTTAAAGTTACGCTTCGACATGGTGGGCGTACTTGCTGCGTCACTAAAATAGCTATAACTTTGTAAATTATTGGAATTACAAAATTTCCTTTCGAGAATATATACTTAAGGGTACCCAGTCAGCGTCAAAACGCCGATTTTCGAACAAAAATATAAATGTTCGTAGGATTGGTGTAAACTTCATCAATGATCTATCATTTGACGTATCAATTATAGAAATTTTTGGCTCTAATTAGAACCCTTAAGGTGCAGCGGTTCTCTCATAAATAAATTTTTGAGTTTCACACGCTGCGAGCAATCCTGACCAAATCGCTTGATGGATCTTATCCTGCAACGTCTCATTTTCTTTCTAACACTTTTTCGGACCGCTTGTATGTGACACATTTTTTTTTAGGTTCTCATTATAGAGTTACAGCTCACTTTTTGAATTTTTGAACCATTTTTGGTTTTTAGAGCATCGCACACAATACAATTTTGATTTTAATGAAAATGTGTCGCATACAAGCGGTCCGGAAAAGTCTTACAAAGAAAATGAGACGTCCCAGGATAAAATCCATCAAGCGGTTTGGCCAGGACTGCGCGCAGCGTGTTCGAAGATCCAGGTTTTGGGAAACAGCCTCCAAAGTGAAATGTGTGGCAAAAAGCTTCCGCAGTCCTTCCCTCCACTGATTCATGTATCTGCATAACAAACAATATTTTCCAAGGTTATTACAAGAAAAAAAACACATTTTTTACGTGCTTGTCACGGTTTTTCATGTTTTATGTTTTTTATTATTCTTAATAATAAAAATTTTTACCAAAAAATTGCTCAAAATTTAAGAATAACTGGAAACTCTTCCGTTGACACTTTAGACGTTATAATCTGTATACAAGGCACAAAATTAAATTCACTCACTGAAAATTTTTTAGATGAGTATGAAAATTAATTTGATTATTTCGCAAACACAACGAACACCATTGTTTATAAAAATAAGTGATTATAATAAACATATGAACATATGAACATATGAAGTGACACTAACCACTGTGAAACTGCTCGTGTCGTTTGTCGAGATCAAATAAGCACTTGCACGTAATTTCTCGATTGATTAGCGTAAATCTCCAATATTACATTTGAAAAAAAAAAAAATAAACAACTGATAAAAATAATTGAATACAAAAAAAAATAAACCACGAGCGAACATGTGTTTCGCAACTCACTAATAATTTGCTGGTAAAAAAAATTTAGTAACTAGGAAAACTTACTAGAAAATTTTCGAGGCACTTTCTGATCACTTTCAACAATTTTTTTGATTGGCCCGTAGAATTGTATGGGCCAATCACGTCTTTTGAGCGTTTTAATTGGTCCATACATGTATCATATGAAAAATTTCAATATTTTGCATATTTTTCAAAATAAATGAGAATACTTTTTTTTTGATAAAAGATTTTTCTCATTTACTTTGGAGAATATGCAAGATATCAAAATTTTCCAAGACATGTTTTATTTTTGTTTTATTTTTTCACTTCTATAAGAAATATTATAAATTATTATTATTTTTTTTCAATTTTAGAAACTAAAAGAAAAAAAATCCTAAAAACAAAAAGAGGCAGCCGCATCCCACTTTCTAATCATGATATATATTATTTATTCATGACCCAGAATCTGTGAAAAAAATGGCAGAATTTGAAAAATAGATTTCGAAATTTTCGAAATTCTACTTTTACATATTCGTCTGTATAACTTTGCCATTTTTCAAAATTGGGGTCTATGGCTTGGTAAAAAAGTGCAAAAGAGTTTGTAAAACGTGAAAAAAATTTTAAAACATAAACGATTTTTTTCCGATTTCACGCTGACTCGGTCCTCTTAAAGGTATAAACTTTAAAAATAGAAAAAAAAATATTTTTCAAAATTCTAGACTAGAATACCGCCTTAAGCTTGCCCCCATGAAAAAATTATACATGTAGATATATTTGAGATACATTCAATACATAGTGCAGTTATAAGCTCTATATCTCAAATGTCAACCCTTATTAGTGACATAATTAACCATTAAATAATAACCATATAATTTAATCCATTCGTTAATTACCAAAACTGCAAACGTGATTCACAGGCATAAGTTTTATAAGGATTGTCATTGCATTTCCAGAAGTTGCCAGAAACTCAGAGTGGGATTTGAGGGAAACCTAAAAAAGCTCATAATAGTAGCTGCCTATAGTAGTAGTAATAATAGTTGCCATATCGTTTAATAACCTGATACCAACGTTGACTCGAAAATGGAAGGCGTCTGGTAATCGAACGAGAGATTGCAAATTTTTTATATTGGGACACATATTTCGCCCCATCCTCTCCATTGAAAGTACTGCGGTCTAATGCATTATGAGGTAGAAAATTGATGGTCGCTATATCCGCTCCCGATACAAAATATTTTCAGACACATATATACATGTATACCTGAGAGAAAAATATTTTTCAACACTCGTTTTTCCAGCCTCTATTTATCACACTGTCTCATCTCTCTCTTTATCTCTCTCCCTCTCTCTCTCTCTCTATGTTCTTGCATATACCTCTTCCTTCTCCTCTCACTATATTATGATTACATTGCGAAATTGTGAAATATGTACACAAAGTATGTAGATCTCGATTGCCGAGGGAAAGAGCGAGAGAGTATAGCATTTTTCCGAGACTGGAAATTGAAACGGACTCCCCCAGGAGGGTTAATAGGTTCACATGTTATCACGAATTTCCAGAAATAAGAGGAACGGCAGGAAGTTTGAAAAAACGTAATTTGCAATTTATTTTGCAATTACATATTGAATCGTTTTATTTTTATTCGAAAATTTAGTATGTATCTTCTAGTAGAGTTAATTTTATCATGTTGGATTTTTTCAAATTTTCCACGTAAGAGATTTGTAAAGGTCAAAATTTGCAAATAATAAATAATGAAATTCATAGATTCGCCTCTTTTCCCCAGGTAGGAAATCAAAAGGCTGACGATGGAAACAAGCTTGTGCGAGCCTTGTTTCAGCGAGCCTGAGTGAGACAGACCTGGGCCAGGTTTCATTGCACCGTTTAGAGCAGTCTGGAACCAAGACTGGCTGCTTAGCCTAAACTCAGGGTTATTTCAGGCTTTATTCAGCCGGTGCATTTAACGGCTAAAAAATCAAGGCTGGATGCAGGCTTGTTTCAGGTTGTGATAAAATAAAATAATTAGCCTTAAGATTCACCGGCTGAATAAAGCTTGAAATAACCCTGATTTTAGGCTAAGCAGCCAGTCTTCGTTCCAGGCTGCTCTAAACGATGCAATGAAACCTGGCCCAGGTTTGTCTCACTCAGGCTCGGTGAAACAAGGCTCGCACAAGCTTGTTTCCATCGTCAGCCTTTTAGGTGAGTTTAAAATAATATTTTATTGCACTCCGTACATAAAAGACCCATTTTACGCCCTCGTGCAATAAAATTTTGTATGACACTCGTACGAAAAACTTTTTCTGACTCGTGTGATTGCAGCATTCGCCTTCGGCTCATGCTGCAAACCCAAAAAAGTTTCATCGTACTCGTATCATAATGTACTATTTTATGTATTTTTATTTTTAAAAAAAATTTAGCAATAAATGCGAGAATATTTTGAAATTGTGTATCTGAAGAATATCTTAATAGTATCTTTCAAAGAATAAGATAATCAAAATAAAATGTAGTACATATATTCAATATGATATATATACTCATGCATATACATAAATTAAAAATATGTTATAAATAATACAAATACATAAATGGTAATAATAACAATATAAATTAAGTAATAATATTCATAATTATTTAATATTATTATTATTATTGTTATTATTATTCATCTGATTCAATATTTGAATTTTTTAAATTAAGTTAAAAGACAAGTTGAACCAAAAAATGGCCTTCGGGTAATGAAAATAAATTCTTAATACTATTTTGGTACGTATTTATTTCTCGGCCTGGGTTCTATAAATATGATATTTATATCAGCATATCAAAAGTAGTCGGTGGTGTAGTGGGTAGCGTCCCAGTCTTAGGTCGTTAGTTAGGCTCGATAGGTAGGTAGGTTTCAAATCCCAGTCTGGTCTCGTACGTATTCTAGGGTCCGCGAATATGCAAGAAAACTAAATCAGTCGGACAAATCCATGAATTTTCAAATTATCAATTCTCTAATAAATTTAATTCATGTTGAATTTGCGGGTATGCGTAAAACGAGGGTCGCGGGTTCAAACCCCACTGGGGGCAAAAAAATTTTTTTTTATTAAAATTTTTTTTTTTCGTTACTTGACCCTTAGAAACTATTAATTATGAATATGGAACTGATTTTCATCGTAACAACTGATAAATATATGGAAAAAATAAATAATTCTGCACGGGTCATAAATACTCGTAAAGGCTTCATTAAGGCTCGTTTCAGGTTTGGTAAAGGCTTTTCGACCAGCCAATTGGTCAAGCCTGTGTGCAAGAGCCTGCAACCGCGTTATCATTCAGAGGTTTTCTTAAGCTTGAAATCACGCTGGTGCTCAGCCTGAATTAAAAAATGTGAGGCTTGTTTCAGAGCTTGGCGAGCCCTTTTTTCATCGTCAATTCCTACCTGGGTCGACCTGTTCTTCATTAAGCGTCCATCTTGGGGACCACAAAACAGATAAACTCACTCGGGGGGGGGGGGGCACTCAATGATCTTTTTTTTCAGGACAAGTCAGACAATTATACTCAAATTTTGCATTTGCATGAATCATTTTTTCTCACATGCGCTCTGACGTGTATAATTTTTATCTTTACCAACAGGAATAGACGTCGCGGGTATGCGGACGCATTTTTATCCCGAAGGTGGTTGGGGTTGGCTGGTGTGCGCGGCAGGCTTCCTCGCCCTGTTGCTCACTACGGGGATGCAGCTCGCTTTCGGTCTTCTCCATCTCTATGCGGCACGACATCTCGGCGAGCGTCATCTAATGGACATAGGTGAGTCCACGAGTATTCTTGTATACATAAATGGAATACGCGAAATTGCCAACGGGGCCAATTTTTTTTTTAACAGGAAAATACCAAGCCGGTTCCGGAAATGGTTGCAATTTATGTAACTTTTTTTTAATTCTTTTTTTTTTAATTTTTTTTCCTTCCTCTTGCATCCATCTTCTTGCTCTTCTTCTGGCAAAGCGCAGCCGTATAATGCAGTGGCTGAAGCATCGCGGTATGTTGAGCAATGCATCAACGACGAGACGAGGCGCTGAAAAAGATAAAAGCGCCAAAAGTGGAGGAGAAAGAGAGAAAGAGAGAGAGAGAGAGAGAAAGTATGAGAAAAAAATAACGAAAGTATAAAAAACAACTCTTACATTTTTTCTCTTTCTCTTTCTTCGTGGGCCATTCGTGCCGTTTTTATGCCCGCATCTGCAACGTTTTACCGCCAGAAAAAAATCGCATCCACTTATATATATATATATATATATATATATATATATATATATATATATATATGCGAGTCGATTTTTTAACGTAAAAGAAATTCAGGTTTCCCGTCTGGCCATGGGCTATATTCCCACGGTTTTGCCACTTCGAGCTCGAATATTATTCTTTCACTTTGCTCTGTTTCCTTTCCCTATACGAATATATATATATATATATATATATATATATATATATATTAGGGGTATGCAAATAGCATTTGAATCGAATAGAATCGAATAGTGATATTCGATTCAAGATTCGCATCAAATATTTGCACCATTCGAATTATGCGAATAATTCAAATAATTCGAACCACTTGAATAATTCGAATAATTATTTTTTGCTCTTAAGGTTGTTTAGAAGCTATGAAACTTTTGAATATTAATTGTTCAATAAATAGCTTCTTAATCGTAGTGAAATTTTTACACGACCTCCTGAATACTTCATGTAAGTACATAGCAAATTTTCAGAATTCTGTCATCATTACTTCAACCTCCTTAAGGTTTAAAATAAAAAATAATTCGAAAATTCTGAAAATTTCGTATTTTTTTGTATGAGGTATTTAAGAGGTCGTGAAAAAACATCACGACGATTACGAAGCTCGTTATTAAGAAATTAACGTTTTGTTAAAAACTATTTTTTAAACAAATATAAAAAATATTTATCGATAAACTTCGTTTTCTTTCCGTTGCTTTCAGTATATTGTGGATATAAAAAAATTGAGAGGTCAAAAAAAAACTTATCGCAAAGTTATATCAGTTTCAAGACTACGTTTAATTTCATTTAATTTGTTAATCTTAATTATTCGATAACGAGCTTCCAAATCGTCGTGAAATTTTTACACGACCTCTTCAATACTTCATTGAAAAACATACCAAATTTTCGGAATTTTCTCATTAAACGTGATTAGCTTCTAAACAACCTTAAACTGTTCGATTTCGAAGAAGAAGTTGTGTTGTTCATACATTTGACTTAATCATAATATTTTTTTCATAGTTCGTCACTACTGAAGTAATGAAAATTTTAATAAAACATAACTTTTAAAAGAAAGTTTCACTTCCAACTTTTTAATAAAATGTAAAATTTAAAATATTTTTTTTAGATACTATGAAAATACGTCGTTAGAAAAATTAACAAATAAATTCAATACGCTGATTATTAGTCAAGTGTAATTGAGTTTTTCAAAAGTTATACTCTTCCTATTTATCTGCAATATATTTCTCCCAAATTTTGAAAAAATTTTAACTACAATTAATAAAAGCCAATCGTTATCTGTAGTTTCTTTTTCTCAGTTGTAACAATTAATGAATGGTAAATAAAAAATTAGTTTTTATTATTATTATCGATGACTGTTTTTCTTCCTCGTTCTGAAATTTGGCTTTATTTTCAGTAACGGGAAATAATTTATTCAATATTTTCGACAATGCAAATATTTATTTAGGTTTTCATCATAAACAGCCATTGCAAAAACATACTCTATAATTGAATACTAGTAAAAAATAAGTTATTAGTATTAAAAATAATGATTATGAAGTGTTTAGGGGCAACAAACATGATCCTTCAATTTTTTTTCAAAAATTTGATTGCTTGAAACAAAAAAACCGTTTGATAGATCAAATTGAAACTTTACAGGGTTTTTTTTTATATATCGAGCTATATAAAAGTTATGCTCAACATTAGTCGTTTTGTCAATATTTTTAATATCGCCATTGATTTTCTAAAAAACCATAAATAGCCCTTTTTCTCCTGATTTTTCAAAACTTGGCAAGGATAAACAAAAATTTTTTTTCAAAAAACCATTCTCAATCTTTATAGAGCATCAATTTAAGTTTTTGAAACCCCTCTTTTGTTTTCTGTGCGGTCATTGGTTGCTGAGATATCAATGGTCAAACACAAAAGGATCCTTATTTTTCGTTAAAAGTCCGATATCTCAGCGAAAAATGGTCGCATCGAGGTTTCAAAAAAAAGCAAATTGAAGCTAAATAAACAAGCTATCCGGTCCATGCAAATCGAATAATTCGAATAATTCGTAAATTCGAATAGTTCGAATTATTCGAATATTATTCGTTTCGAAACTCGATTCGAATCGTCTCGAATAATTCGTAAATTCGAATATTCGCACACCCCTAATATAGATAGATCTCGACCTCCTCCGGGATGCATTTTACGGAGCGGAGAATTTCTCATATTTAAAAAACCCTCATCCTCTTTTACCACCCTCCAGCTCTCGGCTTCGCGGACTGTTACCGAGTTGCGGCGTTCGTTTTGCGAGAAAACCGTGAAGAAGAAAATCGCGGAAAAGTGTACTTCTCGCTCATCTCTTTGTCTTCTTCGCTGGAAAAGCCAGCGAAGAGAGAGAGAAAGAGAGAACCAGAGAAAAGCCAGAAGGTTCGATAAAAGCTCGAAGAGCGCCCAGGGCTCATAGATGCAGCTAGGTGTGCTTTACATTCGACCTGCTCTACATTTACTTATTTCCCCGGGAGACTGATGTTTTCTCACTGATAATCCTTCCAAGCCATCGACATATACGTACAATACATATGAGGCTGTCCACGTCGATTCGACTACCCTCCAGACCACAACAATTTTTATTTGCTTTGTGATTTTTTCTATTGTTGCCTTTGCTTTGAAACATTTTTCTGAATTTTTACAGATTTTTCGGAACAACTGTTTCTGAGTTACGATTTTTTTAAATCGAAAAAAGGACCATTTCTAAAAATCTGAAAAAATTTACAAAAATTGCATGAATAACGTAAAACAGTCTCCCGCTCGCGATAATGTGGTGCAAATTTTTTTAATATTTTTTTTTCCGTCAAATTAAAACACTAAATTCACGATTCTTATCCATCCATAGATGTACCAATACTATTTTTGAACTGCAAAAATGAAAAAAAAATTGAACTCAACTGGTTGCCCCCACGGAAATTTATATATTTTGAATATACGCAAAATATATATAGATATATTTCGAATATATGTACATATATTTTTAATCCACACATATATGCAACATATATGAGAGATAGGTGTGATTCACATATATCTCGCATATATTCTATATATATTCTTAATATATGCTGATATATTTGCAACATATATGAGAGATAGGTGTGACTCACATGTATCTCCCATATATTCTACATATATTCTTAATACACGCTACCATATATGCAACATATATGGTAGCATAACTAACTAACATAATATTTATTTAATTCTTTAAGTTCATTGTATTCACACTTTTCATTATGATTTACATTATAATGTTTATCCCGCGAGAACAAGCGATCGGGCGCCTGCCACATGTTCGTAACGTAGAGGCAGCGTTGCGATAGTTTCTAAACTCGCCACGAGATGTCGCAGAGCGGCAACCGCTGAACCCCCATACGGAGGATGCGACGAGTATGCTTATAAGGGCGGGCGCGAGAACGGAATATTAACAGAAGTCCGGCGTATATGAAGCCATATAAGGAGTTCTTGCCGGCTTCTCATGAACTCGTACTTTTGTATTTGATTCTCCTAGAGACTTCCCGATTTTCGGAAATTTCTACGCGGGTATCGCATATTCAACCCATATTCGGGATGTATGCAGCCCATTTTTCGACTACATTTGGAATACATGCAACATATATTTAATCTATATTTCAGATGTATGCATCAAATATATAAAATATATATTGTATGTATGTATCGTACATTTTACATATATCTAAAATATATTTTAAATATATTTTATATTTATCTAAAGTATATTTTAAATACATTTAAGATATACGTACATATGCGAAAAGTGGCAAAATCTATCCAAACCCACACAACAATAATACGTCCCAAGTACGTCTTTTGGACATCACACCAATTGTCCCGTGACGGTAATGGGATGGTCCCATTGGCATCCCGGGATATCCTCGGGACGTCTCTGAGACTGCAAACACAGCAGACTGGCGATATCGGTAAGATATTGTCGAGACTCCTATAAGACGTCACCGAGATATTCCAGAATTATTAGTCACAAAATAATACGTCCCAAGTACGTCTTTTGGATGATCCCATGGGATACCTATGGCCTCTAAAGTGTCTGCTGTGTTTACCGGAATGGGACGGCCTCACGGCCATCCCGGGATGTCATCAGGATAGCTTCGGGACGTCTCCTGGACTGCCAATGCAGTAGTCGATAATAATTCTTGTTTCGATTTAATTTTAATTAATTTCAATTAATTAATTAAATGTTAACAAAATGTGTACGGTACAGAGGGAGTCAGCAAGGACTCCTTGTATTTGTAATATAGCCTCTTTCGAGGTCTGACTTCTGTCGGTGTCGAATTGATATCCGTGTTCGCGCTCGCCTATATAAGCATGCTCTTCACATTATCCGCATGTGAGTAGCGTTCGCCATCTCGCGGCAAGATTGGAACTAATGTTGCGCGATGGCTCCCCTCCTACAGACATCCCTAAGAGAGTTGGCTGGGATCGTCCAAACATGGTTACCACGGGATATCCTCAAGACATCCTATATTAATCTCGAGCAGACCAATGTCTTACTAGTACCTCCCACAGACGTCTATAAGAGAGTGCGTTAGGATCGTCTTATCACGGTCACGTCAGGATATCCTCAAGACATCCTATATTAATCTCGGGAAGACCAATGTATTACTAATATCTCCCATAGACGTCTATAAGAGAGTGCGTTGGGATCGTCCAATCACGGTCGCGATAGGATATCCTCAAGACGTCCTATACTAATATCGAGCAGACCAATATCTTACTAGGATCTCCCAGAGATGTCCATAAAAGAGTGCTTTGGGATCGTCTCATCACGGTCGCGACAGGATATCCTCAAGACGTCCTATATTAATATCGCACAGACCAATGTCTTACTAGGATCTCCCAGAGACGTCTATAAGAGAGTGCTTTGGGATCGTCTCATCACGGTCGCGACAGGATATCCTCAAGGCGTCCTATATTATATTGAGCAGACCAATGTCTTCCTCGTACCTCCCGCAGACGTTTATAAGAAAGTGCGTTGGGATCATCTAATCACGGTCGCGACAGGATATCCCCAAGACGTTTCATATTAATATCGAGCAGACCAATGTCTTATTAGTACCTCCCAGAGACGTCTATAAGAGAGTGCTTTGGGATCGTCTAATCACGGTTGCAACAGGATATCCTCGAGATATCTTTTATTAATCTCGAGTAGACCAATGTCTTACTAGTACCTCCCATAGACGTCTATAAGAGGGACCGTTGGGATCGTCTAATCACGGTTGCGACAGGATATCCTCAAGACATCCTATATTAATCCCGGGTAGAACAATATCTTACTGGTACCTCCCATAGACATTCATAAGACGTACTATCTTAGCAGGACACGAATGGGACTGTCTCAGGATGGTCCCGGGATCAATTTTACTGTGTGGGAATAAATATATTACACATCTATAAGAAATATATTTTAAATATATAAATTTCCGTGTGGGTGGTCATAAGAAATATTATTTTAATCAAATATTCACTGGGAGCCAAGAATAAGATGGGTAAAAAATTATTTGTTTCAGCGTGTATATCCCAGAAACGATTAATCACTCACTGAAATGCAAAATTTGTGCATCATCTATACGGTGACTATTGGCGAGTTTTTTCACTGAGCATACCTGGTTTTCACTTGTTAACCAAAAACCCGTTTTGACTGATCATCCGTTAAAAACGAACTCGCCAAGTACTTTTTATTTTTTTTATTATTTTTTTCATTGATAATTTCCCTTTGTTAACGAATTTCACTTGATTTCACTATTTCTTAAATGTTTACCGTCAAGATCTTTTCGAATTTTTTTAATTTGACTTCACCCCTAAAAATCATGATTACGCAGTTAACGTTACATTTGGAAAGTACATGTGCTTGGCAATGCGTGTTGTGAGTTTCATGTCTATTCATTTCACAACTTTTTGTAAGAAGACTGAATTAGAGATACTTTCGTAAATGTACTTGTCTCCAATTTTTGTACACCATTTTTGGTGTTTTTGGGGGTTCGTACATACATTGAATAACTGAAATAAAAATGACTGAAACTAAAATGACTGAAAAAAATGACTAAGTTCGAAATAACTGAAATTAAAATAACTGAAATTCATGTGAGAACGCTAGAGCGTGCTTTTTGATTTACTAAATGTATTTACGATTGGTAATAGAGATACAGTCACTGCATAGATGGTGCATAAATTTTGGATTTCAGTGAGTGATTAATCGTTTCTGGGATATACGCTGAAACAAATAATTTAGTACCCATCTTATTCCTGCACCCAGTGAATATTTGATTAAAATAATGTTTCTTGTAACCATCCAGTTGAATTCAAATTTTTTCCATTCTTACAGTTCAAAAATAGTATTGGTACATCTATGGATGGATAAGAATCGTAAATTTAGTGTTTTGATTTGGCGAAAAAAATTAAAAAAAAATTTGCACCACATTCTCGCGAGCGGGAGACTGTTTTACGTTATTTATACAATTTTTGTGAATTTTTTCAGATTTTTAGAAATGGTCCTCTTTTCGATTAAAAAAAAACGTAGCTCAGAAACGGTTGTTCCCAAAAATCTGCAAAAATTCAGAAAAATGTTTCAAAGCAAGGGCAACAATAGAAAAAATCACGAAGCAAATCAAAAATGTTGTTGTCCGGAGGGTAGTCGAATCGACGTGGACAACCTCATATACTCATCGTGTCTCTCACGCTTCGTGACACGTATTTTTCATACTTACTAATTCTATTCGTCTATTCTTCGCGGTATGAGATGTCGGATACAATATTTATGTAGGTCTCGATGATTTATGAAGGTACAAAGTTTCATGTCAACGTCACGCGACGATCAGGTGACAGGTTCACTCTCATTGCTGAATATAAAACGCTTAACGACAAAAGGGCGTAACTGAAATGATTTTACTTGGTGGAATGGTGCGGACTTGAGCCATTTTCTTTCAGGGATTATCGGTACCTCATTGGAATGGCCGAGGACGCCTGAGGTCATATCACTGGGGCATAAAGTCTTCGTCACTATCAAAACCTTTGTGCACTCTCCTTTGGAGCTTTTGTCTTCTTGCTTTTGTAGTGAAATGGGCGTTGGATGAATCTTGTTGGGAATAAAGAGCGAGAGAAATAAAGGAACAGAGGTTTAGAATACGGTTGAACAGAGTGTTTGATCTGATTCGTACATGGAGAAGAAAAACAGTGACAATTCATGAGCAACAACAGTGATAATTACTGAAATATACAATAAGGAAGTTCTGGATTGTTCAGTAATGTGGGAGACAATCGGGCGAGAACTTCGGTAATACGTCTGGTGTGGTCTGGTTACGGTAATTATCACTGTTTCTTAACGCAAAAATTAGGGTCCGGTTCAAGGTTGCGAAATTTTTAACGAAAAAGTAATGCATTAACCATTACTATAGTGAAGGAAGAATCGGCTGCGACGAATCGCAGCCGATTCTTCCTTCACTATTGTCTCTCTACGGCCGCATACCTAAATCACCACTTGAATTAACCATTACTTTTTTAATTGCTAATGAAATTAACATTTAATGGTTAATGGAATTCATTTTCATTAACCATTAAAATTTAATGGTTAATAGAAATTATTTCCATTAACCATTAAAATTTAATGTTTAATGGAACTTATTTTCATTAACCATTAAAATGCAATTGCATTAAAAAAAAGTAATGCATTATTTGCAACCCTGCCCATTACAATGTAGTGTGTAACAGAAAAATTTTCCATTACATTTTATTGACTTAGGACTCAGTTTTTCAGGTACCTTAAATTCTAAAAAGCATCTGTATTATTATTGCAATGTAATGTGTAATGGACAAAACTTTGATTGCAATTCTGGGAATGGGAAAATATAGATGAATAAATTATTGCAATTTTGCATTACATTTTATTGACTTAGGACTTATATTTTCAGGTACCTTAAATTCTAAAAAGCATCTATATTATAATTATAGAAGTATCTATATTATTATTGCAATGTAGTGTGTAATGGACAAAACTTTGATTACATTTTTGGGAATGGAAAAATTAGATGAATAAATTATTGTAATTCTGCATTACATTTTATTGACTAAGGATTTGGATTTTCACCTTAAATTCTAAAAAGCATCTATATTATAATTCTAAAAATCGAAGTCCTAAGTCAAAATGTAATGCAAAACGGCAATAATTTATTCATCTATATTTTTCCATTCCCAAAATTGCAATCAAAGTTTTGTCCATTACACATTACATTGCAATAGGTAATGGCAATTTTTTCTATTACACAATACATTGTAAAGAGCAGGGTTGCAAATAATGCATTACTTTTTTAAATGCAATTGCATTTTCATTAACCATTAAATTTTAATGGTTAAATTTTAATGGTTAATAAATATTATTTCCATTAACCATTAAATTTAAATGGTTAATGAATATAATTTCTATTAACCATTAAATTTCAATGGTTAATCGAAATTCTCTTTCTCTGATTCTCATTCTCTGATTCGACGTACAGTATATCGATCTAGAAAAAAGCATGCTTCAATTAGGTCAAAATTCAATCAATTGTGAACCTTCAAAAGATCGATTTTTTTACTTTCAAAATATTGTAATTTTCTTTCGATTTTGATAGAACGCTTGATCTTCGCAAGACCATAAATAAATGATACATAATCCTAATAAAAATAAACCCTAGTTTGATAGAAGTTTTAGTAATGTGCCCTTTTTGAGACACTTAACAATTTGGGCGTTTGACAAACATTTGAAAAACATTTATACGAATGTCTCATAAAAAAGTTTCCAAATAAATTGAGACTTTTCAGTGTCCTGAGAACAATCGTAGAGAACCAAATTCGGGATGAAACGTTGCCAGATGATGTGAGAGTTCGATGTTGGTTCAGTTGACCCAGATACTCCAGATCTCTATATACATATATATATATATATGAGGCATTCCACGTCAAGTCGGCTACCCCATTTTTTTACATCACCAAAAATCGCATACAAGTTTTTATCGAGTAGTTCTAACTGTCAAGTAAATTCATGATTTTTTTCAGATTTTTATATTACACATTTTAGCCGGAAAAGAATACAAAAAAATTTCTTGCTCCATTTTGTAACTCGAAAATTATTCATCGTACGAAAAAAAAAGTACAATATGAAATTTAGGATTTTTAACGTACTTTTCACTGAAATTTTTTACGAACTCCTCCAAAAGCTCTATATGCCATTTTCAGAGCAAATAATGTTTTGATATTTTTTTCTCAGAATTGACATCGTCGATTTGTCTGTAGTTTTAACAGCTTTTTACTTGATATATTTAGAGACTATAAAAAGATTGGCTCAGTGGAGCATCCATTCCTTCCCATGCGTTTTTCATTCCACACGAATACACAAATTTCTCTGTGCATTAACGGGGTTGAGACTATCTATAGATATTTTCTAAAATCCGCATTTTTGTTTATTTTTTGTACTTTTTCAATTTTATCAACTTTTTTAATTTTTACTTTTTTAAAAATCTTTTTGTACATTTTAATAAACTGTATCAATGGACCCATGGACACCGATAAAGTCTATTCAAATCAAAGTCAAAGGCTACTCACGTCTCTCGATTGCAAAAAAGAATTAATTTACCCTCTTTGGATACACCGACGTTTCTATGGCCAATGAGTACTTTCTTAGTTCGATTTGGGCATGATTTTTGGGAATGAAGCAATTATACTGCTTTGTTCCTGGAATCGTCTTCGCAGTATCAAAACGAGATTATTTAATTATTTTTCCCTGTCCATACGATTAATAATGATAAAATATCAATATCTACACTATTTCGTTAAATCGATCTATAATGATAGATTGTATCAATCAAAATGCATTTGAAATAATGGATTCGCCACTACGCCAATTTTCGTATAGTCTGTAAATATATCAAATAAAAAACTGTGAAAACTACAGACAAATCGAAGATGTCAATTCTGAGAAAAAAAATATCGAAACATTATTTGCTCCGAAATTGGCATATAGAGCTTGTGGAGGCGTTCGCAAAAATTTCAGTGAAAAGTACGTTGAAAATCCTAAATTTAGCGTTGCACTTTTTTTCGTACAATGAATAATTCTCGAGTTACAAAATGGGACAAAAAAATTTTTTGTATTTTTTTCCGACTAAAAAATGTAATTTAAAAATCTGAAAAAAATCACAAATTTTCTTGATGGTTGGAACTACTTTCTAAAAAATTTTATGCGATTTTCGGCGATTTCAAAAAATGGGGCGGCTGACTTAACGTGGAATGCCTCATATATTTCTTATCCCAATATTGAATTCACAGTTCAAAAGGCGGTATATATATCGAACACTCATCTTTTTTCCATCGTCCGGACGTTCAAAGACTTCCAAAAGTATTCGACAAGACACAATCGTGAGAAAAGGACGATGGGAGATTGAGATAGAGAGACAAGAAGACATTCCCGTGAACATTTTTACTCCTTAGTGTTTGACGATCTAGAGCCTGTGCGGTAAAAAAAAGTGCAGGAGCAGGTGCCAGATGGGCACCGAGAAACTTTCACGAACTTCAACTCCTTTTCGAGGACCTCTTCTTCACCCCTGAAAGAACTTGGAAAAACCCCCTCTTTTAAATAAATACGAGTACATACTTCGTTCTCTATCTTTGCTCTTTTCCCTCCAGACAACTTCCATCGTTCGTACATGAAATATATCGTACAGTACGAGACAGTACATTGTGTGCCTTCGTACTTCACAATTTTTCGGATATATTTTGCACGAACGTCCGGAGTACTGAGCATCAGAAATGCACTCGGAATATCGCACGATATCGCTTTACGAGGATGTAAATTAAAATGGGAATTTTCAATACTTGCATTTTCGCCAATATTTCCTCGAATTGGATGGTGCAAAACTGGCCTCAAGAGAGGCTTGTGAAAATGGGCTGGTCGATTTTTTTTTAACAATAGAGACGAGGACTTCTTAAATCGCAGAATTATGGAATTGCCTTCAAAATGGACAAAAGTTATCGAACGGAACAACGCATATTTGGTCCAAATCGGATAATCCTAACAGTGTTAATTTTTTCGTCGAAATAAAGGGAAAAAAGGCTTAGAACTTCCATCTTATCAGGGTTGCAAATAATGCATTACTTTTTTCATTAAACATTTTCATTAAACATTAACGTTTAATGGTTATTGGAATTAATTTAATGGTAAATGGAAATTATTTTCATTAACCATTAAAATTCAATGGTTAATGGAGATTATTTTCATTAACCATTAAAATTTAATGGTTAATGAAAATTATTTTCATTAATCATTAAAATTCAATGGTTAATGGAAATTATTTTCATTACGCATTAAAATGTAATGGTTAATGGTAATTATTTTTATTAACCATTATAATTTAATGGTTAATGGTTAATGGGAATTATTTTCATTAACCATTAAAATTTAATGGTTAGTGGTTAATGGTTAATGAAAATGCAATTGCTTTCAAAAAAGTAATGCATTATTTGCAACCCTGCCAATTACAATATAGTGTGTAATAGAAAAAATTTCCATTACCCACTGCAATGTAATGTGTAATGGACAAAACTTTGATTGCAATTTTGGAAATGGAAAAATATAGATGAATAAATTATTGCAATTTTGCATTACATTTTATTGACTTAGGACTTAGATTTTTAGAATTATAATATAGATACTTTTTATAATTTAAGGTGAAAATCGAAGTCCTAAGTCAATAAAATGTTATGCAAAATTGCAATAATTTATTCATCTATATTTTTCCATTACCAAAATTTCAATCATAGTTTTGTCTATTACACATTACATTGCAATGGGTAATGGAATTTTTTTTTATTACACACTACATTGTAATGGCCAGGGTTGCAAATAATGCATTACTTTTTTTAATGCAATCGCATTTTCATTAACCATTCATTTAATGGTTAATGAAAATTATTTCCATTCAGCATTAAATTTTAATGGTTAATGAAAATAATTTCCATTAAGCATTAATTTTAATGGTTAATGAAAATAATTTCCATTAACCACTAAATTTTAATGGTCAATGAAAATAATTTCCATTAACTATTAAATTTTAATGGTCAATGAAAGTAATTTCCATTAACCATTTAATTTTAATGGTTAATTAAAATAATTTCCATTAACCATTAAATTTTAATGGTTAATTAAAATGGTTAATGGAAATTAATTTCATTAGCCATTAAAAATGTAATGGTTAATGCATTACTTTTTCATTAAAAATTTCGCAACCCTGCATCTTATATTATATCACTCAAGCAAACTAAAAAAAAAAAACAAGTGTTTATCCGTATGCAAAACTGCAGCCGAAATTTTCCTGTGCTCGAGAATCGATGCTCTTGTAACGATTGCGTGGGCAGAACAACGAGCGGAGATCGTAGTCGAGAGCCATGAGGTTATTTCGTGATCATTGTCAAGGGTATTGATCGCAATTGAAACAATCGAGGGAAACCGATGACTCGGGCCGGAGTGATGAATCGATTCCTCTTTGAATGGAGTAGGTTGAATTCAAGGCGACCTCTGGTTGATCGTTTCATTGGCAAAAAACTTGACAGTGAGTCTATCGTTACATGAAATGCTTTACAATGCATGCTGAGATTTTGAAGTTAAGTGTCGCGATCATGAGAATTGAGAGTCAGGAATGAAAAGCAACCCTCGACACACTCAGAAGGTTCGCGATTCTGGCGACTCTGGCTCGGTCGCAGGAGGCGAAGGGTTGGAAGTTACAAACGACGCGTTATTGGATGAGCTGCAGTGTTCCACTGATGCATTTGCTGGTGCATTGTTATACGTACACTTCAGAATATATGGTATTGTGGGGCAAAATGGTCACCATAAGAAGACAACTTAGCCAGGACGCTATGCATTAGATAGATTTAAAAAAAAGCGACTATTTTTTGTTTTTTGAAATAACATATTAAATAATTTTGGGGATACGAAAAAAGATGTCTGTTAAAAGCACAGCTCTTAAGAGGAGGCTAAATACCGACACTAACACCTCGAAATTGCCATCCAAACTTGCTCTTATACAAATGGATGGAATTGAATAAAATTTTAACAACATCATCTGAACAATGGCAGGAATGGAGCCTCACCAAAATTTTTTCGAAAAACAACAAAAAAATGTACAGATTCATTTACCACCAAGAAACTGTAATTGAAAAACTTAAATTATCAAACTTTTACTGCATTTCGGGTAAAATCAAGAGTGAGGCTTCATGAAGAACGCCATGATACAAATATCGAGACGTTTTCGACATTATTTTATCAAAATGACACGCCGTAAGTTTGGATAGCGCATTAAGAGATAAATATCGATAAATTGTAGTTTTATTGAAAAACGAAATGGCGAAATGTAGTTCACAGACGTACGAGTGAGGGCAGCACCATGGATTCTGACGAGTAACCTATAATATTTAGGGGGCTCGAATGAGTTCGTTGGCATTAGCTGTAACGCATTTTAGCCTCTTAATTGACAATCAATTGTTAATTAATTTATCCCCCTCTTAATTATCAAAATGTAATTAATTTTCATCCACGGTTGTCGGAGAAAGACTGAACGACGATGATACGTCGATAATGTAGGGATTGAATAAAAATGGTATTTAGCCTCCTCTTAATATAAATATTTAGATATGTCTCATCGCAAATTTCTATTTCCTATTTAAATGACACAGGAAATAGTATATTGTGCAACTAGTGCGGCAAGTTGTCGATTACACACAAAAGCGAAGTTGAGCACACGAACGAAGCGAGTGCGCTCATTCGTTTGAGGGGGCAATTGACAACGCCGCACGAGTTGCACATACTATTTTTTATTGCGAATGCGGAATGAATCCCAATATAAAATTGCCCTGGTGGGGGGGGGGCGGGGGCGAAGCCTCAGTGGGGGTCCAGGGGCGAAGCCCCGGTGGGGTCCAGGGGTGAAGCCGCCGTGGGGGGTTGGGGGGCGACCAAAAATAAGAACTAAAAAGTTGAGAAATATACAGGAAACTTAGTTAAGGAACAATGAAAACAATTTTATTTTGAACAAGAACAAGAACCGCATGAGTAATAAGATAGTATGCGATCTGTCACGTCAACCTCAATTCAGTTTTAATAGTTCGGTTGCGTTTTTGTTTTTGTTGAATTTCACCGACGTTATTCTTTTATTTCATTTCGGCACTGAATTTGCGTGCGCAAAGTAAACTTTGCGCACTCAAATTATAAAATGGGCAAAAAGCTACTTTTCAACCGCAACAGCGGGCGTAAAGATACCGCTTTTCCCGCATGAGTAATAAAATAGTATATTATAGGTGGCTTTTATTTTTTCTTCCACGTTAAAAAAAAAAAAATTCGAGGATTACCACTTTCGATTTTATTTTTTTCTTAATTTTTCAAACTCTGAGATCCTTTATAAATCCTCAAAAAAATTCCAGAGTGTTGTTTTGTGAAATAAGCCCAACTGGAAATTTTTTTTTTTCTAATCGATAAAAATAATAGAAGGAAAATTCGGCCCACTCCAGTTAGAGCGGCATTCTTTCTGGAATTGATCAAAGTATTTTTTGAGTTAAAAAAATAAAAAATAAAAAATGGCATCTCCGATAAAACGATGATTTTTCTCGAAAAAGTGAAAAATTTTATAGATTGTAATATCTTAAAATTTGTTTGTATTTTTATTCGGAAAGTACATATAAAGACAAAAATGTTGAAAAAAAAAACATCCCGATTAGTCCATTTTTGAAGAAGTTATAGCTATTTGAAAAAACAAAAGCCTTTTTTTTTGAAAAATTCATAACTTTTTTCGGGTTGGGTAAAAAAATTTGAAAATTTTCTGAAAAATGTCTTTAATTGAGCAGAAAAGGAACAAAAAATTGCAACCAAATCGAAAGGGGTCGGGTTCAAAAGTGGTCGATTTGACATGGAATGACCCATATGCACAGATACGCGGGATAAAATGGAAGAAGAACGGACATACAGAGAGAGGGAGAAATGATCGTGGTGGCCTGGCGAACGAGAAGAGCTTACGACATCCAATTAGCAAAGTTTCGCTTCGAGCACTAACTCTCTCTTTCTGTCTGTCTCTCCCTCTATCTTTTACTCTCATGCTTTTCCTCGTCTATGGACTTTGCTCGTCTATTCTACACCCTCAGAACGACGAACAAAAGCGATCGGGCTATTTAACGGCGTCATTGCCATTGGGGCATTAAAATTCTCCGTCTATTCTCAATCCGTTGAGCCGTATATTTTCTATCACCCCGAGGCCAAAATGCTCCGTTTGAAAAAGCAAAAGGAAAGGACGAAAGAAGCCCCGAAGAGATTGGACGAGCGGGATGAGAGGAGCGAAAGATCGTAGAAGAGAAATAACGAGAGTCCGCGAATGCCGCGAATGAATGGGCAAAAAGAAGGGAAAAAGGAAAACGACACGGAGAAAATAGGATTTCGACGACAATCGAGGTCGATTTCTCGGCTCTCGAACGAGGGGAGGACATCTTCGATGTACACGAGTTTGGGTAATTGAGAAGTCGAAGTGCAGACACAGTCGTTTTCGTCTTTCGATTCTGTCGTCTTTTTCATGAATCTGACGATAATATAGAGAGTGATCATCAGATAATCGAGATGCTACGGTTGGGGATGTTCGATTTCAATCAGATTCTTTGAAAGATCGATTCTTTTGTTCAAAAAATCGATATTTTGACTCGATTCTTTCCTTTTCGACCCTTAAGTGAATCGGTTCTTGACCTTAAACATCGAAAATTCGATTTTTGATTAAATTCATTATCTATTAAAGTTTGGCAATTAAATAAAGATAGTGTATGAAACATCAACGCAAAAGTTAAGACAAAAAAAAGTATGTGAAAAAGTTAAAACGTGAGAAATTGAAAGTTAAAATATTGAAATCATGATCCAACGAAAAAAACGATCGAAAGTAAAAATATACAAGATATCGTAAAACAATAGAAACTTATGTAAGAGAAAAAAGTCTGATTTGTTAAATATATTCATAATATTTTTAAGAATATATTAAAAAGTGTAATTGTGTAAAAGAATCAAACTATGTTTATATCACTCAGTACAATAATGGACGCTTTTACGTCCGCAAGCGGACGTGAAAACGTCCATATTGCACCTCGTGATATAAAATAACGTACCATTAGCCACAATGAAAACTGCTTTATATTTGTTGTTTTGCGTTCATAATTTTGTATTAAAAATAAATTAATTCAATATTTAATCATTTTCCATAGCAAAATATTAATAAACACTTACGTAAGCTTTTATTAGCAATTCAATATTTTTACCATATTTAAAAATGGATTCTTACGAAATCGATTATTTAAATTCGATTTTTCATGAAAATCGATTTTCTTGATTCGTTCCACAATCGATTAGTAAATCGATTATTTTCAAAGAATTGAACATCCTACGGTTATGTTAGTTGGCGCGGATGGAAAAAAACGTTTTATCGATCATGGAGAGTCAATCTAGCATCGGATTGGTCTAAGGCCTGAATTTGAACTTCTTATAAGATCAAACTTAAGATCAAACTTGAGATCAAACTTGAGATCAAACTTGAGATCAAACTTGAGATCAAACTTGAGATCAAACTTGAGATCAAACTTGAGATTAAACTTAAGATCAAACTTGAGATCAAACTTAAGATCAAACTTAAGATCAAACTTAAGATCAAACTTAAGATCAAACTTAAGATCAAACTTAAGATCAAACTTAAGATCAAACTTAAGATCAAACTTAAGATCAAACTTAAGTTCAAACTTAAGATCATACTTAAGATCAAACTTAAGATCAAACTTAAGATCAAACTTAAGTTCAAACTTAAGATCATACTTAAGATCAAACTTAAGTTCAAACTTAAAATCAAACTTAAGTTCCAATTTGAGATGAATCTTAAGTTTGAACTCAAGTGTCATTATAAGTTCATACTTAGTTCAAACTTTAGAGCGAACCTCAGATCGTTTTTCTGTTCAAACTTAAACTTTGTTTGAAGTTTGATCTTAAGGGGAGGCTAAATACCGACATTTGCACCTCGAAAATGGATTCCAAATTTGCTCTGGCACGAATGGATGAAAATCAATACAATTTTGACAGTATCATCAGAATTATGGCACAAATGGAGCCCCACTAAAATTTATTCGAAATAAAAATAAAAAAATTACAGATCTGATTATCATCAGGAATCTGTAATTGAAAATATCAAATTATAATGTTTCTACTGCATTTTGGCTAAAACCAAGAGTGGGGCTCCATGACGAACACTAAAGTACGAATATCGATATGTCTTCGACATTATTTTATGAAAAAACCGCGACGTAAGTTTGGAATCCAAATCACGAGATAAATGTTGATAAATTTAATGTATTATCGAAAAACAAAATGGCGAAATCAAGTTCACAGAAATCCGAAAGAGGGCAGCCCCATGTGGAATTCTCATGAAATAAATATTATTCTCATCAGTTTCTATCCAAACTGTCTGACAAGTCAGTGGCAAGTAACGAAAACGTTGGTTTATGTCTCCCGTTTGCATTTTGCAATTGATTCATCATTCATTCATAAATTAAATTGATATTCATCCATCGGTATTGGGAAAAGTTTGAACAGCGATTTGGAGTCGATAGTATAGGACTTCAGAAATAATGTCGGTATTTAGTCTCGCCTTAAGATCTTGAGCTTGAACTAAAGTTGGATGAAACTTCTTTCATCGCCTCTCTCGACCATATTTTTTTACATTAGTTGTTAAGGTTGTTTAGAAGCTATGAAACCTTTGAATGTTAATTGTTCAATCAATAGCTTCTTAATCGTAGTCAAATTTTTACACGACCTCCTGAATACTTCATGTAAGAACATACCAAATTTTCAGAATTCTATCATCATTACTTCAACCTCCTTAAGGGTTAAAATAACGAACAATGAGAAAATTCTGAAAATTTGGTATGTTTTTGTATGAGGTATTTAAGAAGTCGTGTATAAATTTCACGACGATTAGGAAGCTCGTTATTAAGAAATTAACGTTTTGTTAAAAACAATTTTTTAAACAAATAAAAAAAATATTTATCAATAAACTTCGTTTTCTTTCCATTGCTTTCAGTATATTGTGGATATTAAAAAATTGGAGGTTAAAAAAAAAACTTGTCGCAAAGTTATATCAGTTTCCATAAGACTACATTTTATTTTATTTAATTTGTTAATCTCAATTATTCGATAACGAGCTTCCAAATCGTCGTGAAATTTTCACACGACCTCTTAAGCACTTCATTGAATTCAGAATTTTCTCATTAAACGTGATTTGCTTCTGTTCTAAACAACCTTAAAATAATTAAGTTCGATCGAAATGAAGTCTAAGTTCAAGATGGATCTTAAGTTCAAACTTCAAACCAAATTTAAGTTTGAACTTAAGATCGATCTGAAGTTCGCACTACAGTTCAAACTTAAGTATAAACTTAAAATGACACTTAAGTTCAAACTTAAGATTCATCTTAAATTGGAAGTTAAGTTCGATCTCAAGTTCCAACTTGATTTCAATGGAAAGTTTGACCTTAAGTCTGATTTTATGATCCGAAAATTCGGGCCTAAATTTATCTTTCAAGTATCGCTTGGAATTTTGAGGGGATTGCTTGGAAAATACTTTCACAGGACCTCTCATCATTGATACACTAGAGAGTTTTCTTTTTGCAAGCAAAGCGCATGCATCAGGGAAGCGAAAAATGGGTTAGAGTTGGGCTCATTCTGGTCTGTCTCTCAAGCCGGTGTCTCAATTACATTAATTATGTTTTCAACGCAGAGCGTTGAAAAAATTTGCGTACGGCCCTTGAGTCAACTCAGCCCACGGCCTCTTTTGGTCCCGTTCTACCTCGCTACATCCCTCGGGAATCCATTTAGCCATTGCGCTAGTTTCGTCTCATCCTCTCGCTTTTCGAGTGAGCATGTGCTTGCGCCACTTCCGGTTACACACAAATTTCCATCCTAAAAGATAATGGCGTAGTACCAGCCCCGACGCACTTATAATATTCAGAGTCCGAAAGTTCCTACCGCAACGCTGGGTTCACTCTCATCGTTTTCAGACGGAAAAAAAACAAGTTGCGGCAAATCTGGCGCAGAATTTTTCCCATGTGCGCCGCAATTTTTCTAATACACTAATGGAAAAAATTAAAGGATCAAAAAATTTTCCCAAATTTTTAGTGGTTTTTAACATTGCTGTATCTCAGTGAAAAATGGTCGTATCGAGGTCTTGAAAAAAGCATTTTGAAGCTTGAAGTTTCTAGTTTTCAGATCTTTTAGCAAAAAAAATGTCAAAGCTACAGGTTTCACGCAATTATGAGAAATACTAAGAAAAAAAAATTTGGCAAATTTGCATCGCTTTTGTTTTAGCTGTAATTTTTGGGAAAAAATTCTTCCAGCTGAAACATTATAAGGACCGGATAGCTTGTTTATTTAGCTTTAATTTGCTTTTTTTGAGACCTCGCTGCGATCATTTTTCGCTGAGATATCGAGTTTTTACGAAAAAAGACACTTTTTTGTTTGACCATTGATATCTCAGCAACCAATGATCGCACAGAAATCAGAAGGGGCGTTTCACAAACTTGAATCAATGCTCTACAAGAATTGTTAATGGTTTTTTGAAAAAAAAAAAAATGTTTTCCATCCTTGCCATGAATTTGAAAAAACAGGAGAAAAAGGGCAGGCAGGGAGAAAAGGGCAGAAAAGGGAAAAAGGGTTTTACTGTTTGAAAAGTTTTTAATTTTATGATGGGGTTGTTTTGAAGGTTAAAAGAACATTTTTTCTCCATTTTTTCTTATATAATAAATGAATGATTCTATTCCAAATTTTAAGCATATGATAGAGTAACCTTTCAACAATATTTTATAAAATTTTCATTGAAAATTCGGAAAATATAGTTTCCGGAGACCCCTCGAAAAAGTTTTCTCGTAGTGGTCAAGATTATTCATGATAGATTTATCTAAAATTGAAATACTAAATTTTATCTGTCAGTAGATACGTATAGCTCGTGAGTGAATCAAGGATTTAAAAAAAAAAAAATTGTTTAATCCTTATTTTTGGCGTTTAAATTTTGGCGCACGACCCATACAAATTTTTTAAAAATGTTTTCCATATAAGAAAACTTGTGGAGGGGAGCATAAGCTTCAATTCCGCGTCTTAAAATATTTCGTATGATTTTTTTTGCAAAAATATTCAATTTTTTGCAATAAACGACTATATTTATAAAATGTAGCGTAACTCTCAAACTACTGGGTTTTTGTGTAATTACTGAGGGTAAAAAGTTGCATGTAGTTGTTTTGGATTCAATGACATTTTTTTCGAAATTTTTTCTTGTCAACGAGATATTTTTTTATCTTGAACAATCTAGTCTCTTACCTCATCTACGCTGCTTTTTCATCGAAAAACCTCATCTACATAGCTTTTTTATTGGAAAGTCCGTGTAGATGAGGTATGAGACCCGATTCCCTAAGATAAAAAAAATATCTCGTTAACAGGAAAAATGTTGGGAAAAAAAATTCGAAAAAAAATTCTGAATTTTTTTTATTAAATCCGGAATAATTGTTCGCAACTTTTTGCCTTCATAACGATTTCACGAAAAATCAGTAGTTTAAGAGTTACGCTTCATTTTATAAACAGGGTCGTTTTTTGTGAAAATCTGAATATTTTTGCGAAAAAAAATCGTAGGAAACTTCATAAAAAATGAAATTGAAGCTCATACTGCCCCCTACGAGTTTTTCATGCGAAAAGCATTTTAAAAAAATGTTTACGCGTTGCGCCAAAATTTAACCACCAAAAAAAAGCTTCTATCGTGTTTCAAAAGGCGTAGCGGGTTAAAAAAAAATCGAAAAAAAATTTTGGAAAATGCGAAATGAAGCTGAATATATCCCCTTCGGAACGCCACTTGTTGAATTGAAATATATCTATTTTTAAAAGAACAGTGAAATTTTTAGTCTGACGCAGAATCGGGGCGCGTGTATCCAAACTTTTCAGTGTATCTCAGAACATTTAAAAAAACTGTTATTTCTGGACATTTTGGGATGATTCTGAACAAACTTGAATGAAAATCGCTGAACCAAATTTCGCGGAAACAAAGTACTTTTCAGGAGAAAGCGAAAATGAGGCATATTAAAAAAAAAATCGTATACCAGTTTTGACAGGATGATTAGAAAAAATAGTTTTTGTCGGTGGAAAGAGGAAGAGCCTCGAGCAAAAGGAAATAGAAAGTGAGAGATAGAGAGAGAGAGAGAGAGAGGAAGAGGACGAAAAGCGCGATTATCGGGTTAATGTCTTCATACACGAAAAACTATGAGGAAATATATGGCATTATCATCATCTCTCTCCATGTGATTGCGATCTTTGTCACCGAACCCTTACTCGTCTTTTATTCCCTCAACTTTTCCACTTCGGTTATATTTTCGTGGGTAATGGGCGACTTTTCCCTCAGCTGGATTTATATACACCCGAGAAAAGCTGACTTGGCGCTCGATCTTCCGTGTTCTCTCTTCTTTTCCTCCTCTTTCCTCTTCACTCCATCGCATCACCTCGTTTGCTTCGTTTTCTTCCTCATAACCGCGTTTCCTCATACATGCTCGCGGTTTATACGACAAATGTGACACTCGCGCGGAAAAACTCAACCATTCCCATATCTGCGAGAGTTTTGCACTTTTCACAGGGCACATTTATTTTATTTCATTTTCCGTTCTCGTTTCCTCGTTCGCGGTGGAGAACACCGAGGAAGACAGGATCTTTTGCCGCTGTCACCGTGTAGCATTAATGTCATAAAAGTTAAAAAGCTTTTTTCCAGCGTCGAGCGGAGGAGAAGAGGCTAATTCTCAAAGAAAACTGAAAGAAATTTTATTGCACCATTCGGTTTTTCGCGTAACGAAAAGTATAATAAGATATAGCAATTTAGGGACAATCTAGGTGCAGTTGCAAAAAGTACAATAGTAAGTAACGAAATACAGAGTTTGATATCTTCCGTTGCAATAACTCATAAGAATGTTGGAGTTTTACCTAAAATAATAACAGTACTTCTAAGTCTGTATATCATAATTTGTTATGGTCTCGGATACCGAAAATTACAATAGTGCTTTACAAATAGCGAAATAAAATATTCCGCGTTTTTGTCAACTTAGAGCAATCGTTCTGAGCTCGCATAGCGAAAATTACAATAGTACTTTGCAATGAGTAAAATAAGATCTTGCGGGGTTTGGTATCAGGGCATTGCAATCTCTTTTAACCACTATTCTTAAAATGACATACGTTTCGGGGGCTCATAGCCGTAGCTATGAGCCTCCCCACACGGAACATTAGGGCCATGGGACGTCCAATATCCATACATGGTGGATGAATGCTCCATCCCAGGGACGTCTATGAGTATCCCTATCACTGCTAAAAGAAGTGCGAAACGGCACCTGTTCTATGTACTGGGAACATCCCTTATACGTACCTTGAGACGGTTTTTAGACGGACTAGACCCCAAAAAATGACGTCTGATTTACGTATTTAAGACGAATAAACCAGTGATCCGAAAGATGTCTAATGATCATCCATTATACGTCCCTTTATTTAAATAATTTAATCGTTATTAACTACACATTATTAATTAATTATAAACTTTGTTACTGATTATATAATATTCGGGGCCTACGAGATATCCATATTTTACAGAAAAAAAGAAAAAAAAATAGTTTTCGATTTTTCACACTGCGGTCACCCATCCAAGTATTGGATTCAAGGGGTGCTGCTTAACTTTTCGAATCTCCTACCTACCTACCTACCTACCTACCTACCTACACTAACTTGACTTATGAGAAACTTATGCATGTAAAAACCTTATACGATGTAGTTTGCTGATATACTTATATATCTTTGTCTCACAAACCTTGAATAATGTATAATCGTAATGAAATTTATAATTAATGGATAATGTGTAATCAATAGCGTTTAAATTAAGGGACGTATAATAGATGATCATTAGATATCTTTTGCAATATTGGCATTCGTCTTAAATACGTACATTAAATGTCACTTTATGTGGTCTATAGGTACCTCTAAAAAATATCTAAGGGTACGTATACGAAACGTTTTCAGCACATAGAATCGCTGTCGTTTCGCATCTCCGATAGTGGTTTAAGGAATGTCCCATGGACTTCCCCGGAATGAAATTTTCATCCAACTTAAATGATTATTGGACGTCCCCTGGCTGTTAAGTTACGCGCGGAATATATTTATAGCTCCAAAAATATGTGTCGTGGACGTCGAATAAACTTCCGCGTTATCCTTCGATAGACGTAATTTGTACGTACATACGACGGTCAATCGGCGTACCCATATCACAGCTGCCCGAAATACTTAAATGTACATCTAAAGGACGAATGCTTTTGATTGGACAACACGCGATGGATCACACAGGACGTATATTGTATGTTCACACACGTACTATTTCTTAAGCTACAAATATACACAACACGGCCATCTATGGTATGCCCATAGGTAGACATTCAATAGCTCTTAATTCAGTATAGTAATTGGACATCTATTGGACGTTCCAGGTTCACGTCTATAGGAAATCCTACATGGAACATCTGATAGACGTTCAATTGACGTCCTCCGAATGTGATTTTCGTTTACGAATCTGGAACGTCCAATGGATGTTCAATTACTATCCTGAATTAAAAGCTATTTAATGTCTACCTATGGACATACCATGGATGGCCGTGTTGTGTATATTTGTAGCTCAAGAAATAGTACGTGTCGTGGACATACAATATACGTCCTGTGTGATCCATTGCGTTTTGTCCAATCAAAAGTATACCACGGATGTTCAATGGATGTCCGCATTACGTCCATCGTGGATGTAGACGTGTTAAGGATCTATGGATCATAGATGGACGTCCAATGGACACTCGGTTCCGTGTGGGTCCCGGCTTTTACTTCACTAATTAATCATGAGGTTAGTCAGTTTTTACTCAACTAATCAATAATGAGATTAATCAGTTAAGCGACAGCTTAAGAGGAGGCTAAATACCATTTTTATTCAATCCCTACATTATCGACGTATCATCGTCACCCAGTCTTTCTCCGTCAACCGTGGATGAAAATTAATTACATTTTGACAATTAAGAGGGGGATAAATTAATTAACAATTAATTGTCAATTGAGAGGCTAAAATGCGTTACAGCTAATGCCAACGAACTCATTCGAGCCCCCTAAATATTGGTTACTCGTCAGAATCCATGGTGCTGCCCTCACTCGCACGTCTGTGAACTGCATTTCGCCATTTCGTTTTTCAATAAAACTGCAATTTATCGATATTTATCTCTTGATGCGCCATCCAAACTTACGGCCTGTCATTTTGATAAAATAATGTCGAAAACGTCTCGATATTTGTATCGTGGCGTTCTTCATGGAGCCTCACTCTTGGTTTTACCCGAAATGCAGTAAAAGTTTAAGAATTTACGTTTTTCAATTACAGTTTCTTGGTGGTAAATGAATCTGTAATTTTTTTTTTGTTTTTCGAAAATTTTTTAGTGAGGCTCCATTCCTGCCATTGTTCAGATGATGTTGTTAAAATTTTATTCAATTCCATCCATTTGTATAAGAGCAAGTTTGGATGGCAATTTTGAGGTGTTAGTTGTCGGTATTTAGCCTCCTCTTAATTTATTATCCTCGCTCCCAAAAAGAGCACGATCACCACCGAAGTGCAATTGTGATTTGATTTAAATATATAGTCTTTAGTCCATAGTTCTGCGCGACTACGGAGTGCGGGTAATGTTCCAACAATTTAATGTTAATTGAGGACCTCGTACACCGGACTTTATCGGTGCTCGGTGACCCTCTCGCTGGCGCGAGAGCGCGCGCCGACCGTCGTCACCTAGCGGATCTCGGGCGAAGTAATGAGATCGTGGCAGGCCCCAGGTCGTCTCGTTTTAATATCTATATGTGGCATTCCACGGTATTTCGATCAAAATCTTACCTTGATGATTTCGACTTGCCTCTAAATTTTTTATATAAATAAGGACATTGAAAAAAAAATTCCCAAATTTTTTCAAAATTTTTCGGTCACGCGTTTTTTGGATTTATTTATTTTTTTGAAAAAAAACGGGACAACTTTATAAAATCTCAAAAAATTCAAAAAAATCTAATAAAATATAACAAATTTTTTGGGCTTTATTCCATAACGGAGATTTCAATACTCTACGAGTAAAATTGAAAAAATTAAGAAAAAAAAGTTCAACTCATATAGTATTAAAATGTCCATTTTGGAAAAAGCTCAAAAATTTTGTTATATTTTACTAGATTATTCTGAATTTTTTCAGATTTTACAAAGAGGTCCCTTAAGAGAAAAAAAAACCAAAGAACGCGTGACCAAAAAATTCTGAAATAATTTAGAAAAATGTATTTCAATCCGTTTTTTTATATAAAAAGTTGAGAGAAAAATCGAAATCATCAAGGCAAGATTTTGATCGGAATGTCGTGGAATGACACGACAAAATCTTGTTTTGATGATAACAAAATAAAATATGATGAGAAAATATAAAATAGTATATATAATAGAAAAAAGTGATTGAAGTTTCCGACTGCCGAACAATCGAGTCTAAACAGAAGCAATTTACAGACTCTCTCTCCTCGAATTTTACTCTGATTAACTTGAAACTTCAGGAAATTATTCTAAACATATTGTACTATATTAGATTAAAAAAATGAAAAGAATCGTTTTATCGAAATTTTCAAACCCATGTAACCCCTTAAGAAGTTCTCTAATTTCCATGAAACTAAGACGATATTATCTGGTCTGAAATTAAAAAAAAAAAAAAAATTTTCGTATTCTTGAAGTTTAGACCTCGAAAAATGATGTCCTCGAAAGGAAATTTTTAAATTTCAATAATTTACGGACTTGTAACTATTTTAGTGACGGAGCAACTACGCCCGTTACGTCGCATCGGAGCAAATCGGACTAAAGACGTTTTTCTCAAAACTACTTTTCTCAACACAGCTGACATGATGTTTCAAGTTCTCCTCACCCGATTTACTTGAAATTTTTCACCAATCTCCAATATATAACTGTTTATCACCCCTACCATTATTGTGTCAGAATTATTATGTTTACTATCGTAAAAAAATTAATAATTATAAACAAAAGGTCGAAAAACACCTTATTTTGTTCAGACAGCCGCCATTTTGCGATTTTTTTTGTTTTCTCTGAGGTATGGACAATAACGACATTCTTACTGATTAAGAATCTTCGTTCAAATTTTGTATCGGATGACTAAAAAGGCTGCAATCGTATAAAAAAGGGGTGTGCTAGCTGATATATCAGCTAGCACACCCCTTTTTTACCCCCACCTTTACCAGCTTATAACTTATTTAATTTTCATTTTTTTGCTCGAAATTTTTTTTGTATATTGTAAAATGTATCAACTAAGAAAAGAATGGTAAAAATATATATTTTTTTTTTATCAAGCTCGACAAAACGTATGTCGAGCTTGATAAAATGTATGTCTTCATAGACTCAAAATGTATGTATGCCTCTAGACCAGAATGCGACCTTAAGGTTAATATAAGAATGGTAAAAATTTCACGAG